>OY992536.1:189839993-190439993 GCA_963921195.1 Pegoplata infirma
GTGCTTTGGACAGTAAATTTCTGGCAAAATTCTGATACTAATACGGGTCTCATTCGTGATCATATCGAGTTCGAATGTCTTGAAAAGGTTAGGTAATTTTGTAGGGAATTCGAAAAAATGCCTGCGAATTTTGTACTCTTGTCCAAAACATTAAATTATGATAATGTTTTGCGGAAGATTTGGGTGTACTTGCCAAAGCAAATCCATGCAAAACGAATTGAAATATCTGTCGAGGACCCCATTAAAAAACCAAAAGAGCTGTACATTTCGTAAGTGAGTGCAAAAATAAGTGCAAAAGAGTATAAAAGATTCAGCACTAAAGAATATAACACTCTCACTTGTTTTATGTACATTAGACCACCCAAAAAATGTATGGGATTTGCAAAAGTATTTTTTTGTTCGCTCCACCGGCAGTTTCTGAGAGATTGGACATAAAAAGTAATATCAGTGCAAGAACTGGATCTCTCGGTTGCATACAGGCCAGTTCCAGGTCCAGTTCTTGCACAGGTATTATCTTTTATGGCCAATCTATCAGAAACTGCCTGTGGAGCGAACAAAAAAATACTTTTGCAAATTTGGGTGATCTAATGTACACTTGATAAACAAATGGAAATATTTCACGGTGCCCTGGAGAGGATTTAAATAAAATTTTGGTGTTACTCCAATTTTTAAGCGGATTATGTTTTTGGACTATAAAAGAAAGAAAATGAGCCAAAAAAGAAAAAAAAGTACTAGGCGCTTTTTTTTTGGCGGCCAAAAAGATGAATTTCAAAAAAACAAAAAAGAATTTATTCTTTCAAATGCATTAAAAATTTTTTATACAGATGTAAATTCATCACATATTCACTTGACAGTGAGATTTAAATATATATGTGACATATTTTTTCAGATATGAGACTTAAAAGAATAATTTCACTATTTAGTGAGACTAAATCAAATTTCTTCTTTAATTTAATGAAAATTTTAACTCTAGCAGTTACTTCACATTTAATATTGATCCCGTTTCTAGATTTTGAAGGGTGGAAGTTACCCCAACAATACAAACAAAATTTACAAAGGATTTTTGGCGAAATAAACAAAATTAAAAAAGGATATTAAGTCCATCCATAAGTTTCGCAATAAACAAATAGTCCAAACCACTTTCTGTATCTCTTTTTAAACTATTTACTTTATTTTACTCTTCCTTAGGCATTGCAAACACATTTTTAATGATTTTTACTATCGTTTTCTGATTTTTCTTAGTTTTGTAAAAACATTTTTAACAAAAAAATATTAATTCTTATAAAATTATATGACTCACTAAGGTTTAAACTGAGGAAAATGTGTGTTTTGCTGTCCGTCTGAGTAGTACACTGAAAACTTTTAATAACTTACATTTATAAATAATTTACAAGGACATATTTCATTTAGTTTCAATTAATAGTGAAATTATTAATTTAAGTCTCATATCTTGAAAAATATGTTACATATATATATAAATCTCATTGATAAGTAAATATGTGATGAATTTACATCCGCATATTAAAATTTTAATGCCTTTGAAAGAATAAATTCTTTTTTGTCTTTTTGAAATTCATCTTTTTGCCCGCCAAAAAAAAGCGCCTAGTACTTTTTTTTCTTTTTTGGCTCATTTTCTTTCTTTTATCTTCTAAAAACATAATCCACTTAAAAATTGGAGTAACACCAACATTTTATTTAAATCCTATCCAGGGCACCGTGATTTTATACGAAAAGCTTAGACATAGTGAAAAAGTAGTTTCGGCAAAAAAAAATATTTTTTTTTCACGAAAAACAAAATTATGTTTAAAAAAATTTAATGAACCCAAAACTTTTGGTGAAAAAAATTTTGATGAAAAAAAGTTTTTGATGAATTTTTTGATGAAAAGAAAAATTTTTTGATGTAAAAAAATTGATGAAAAAAAAAATATAAAAAAAAAATTTTTTTGGTGTGAAAAAAATTGATAATAAAAAATTTGATAAATAAATTTGATGAAAAAAATTGATGAAAAAAAAATATGATAAAAAAAATTTTATAAAACAAAAATTTTGATGAAAAAAACAATTTGATGAAAAAAAAAAATTAATGAAAAAAAAATTTTGATGAAAAAAAAATTTGTGATGAAAAACAAAATTTGAAAAAACAAAAAAATTTATGAAAAAAAAAAAATTTAATGAAAAAAAAATTTGTGATGAAAAACTAAATTTGATGAAAAAAAATTAATGAAAAATAAAAAATTTATGAAAAAAAATTTGATGAAAAAAAAATTTGATGAAAAAGAAATTGATGAAAAAAAAAATTTATTGAAAAAAAATTGATGAAAAAAAATTGATGAAAAAAAAATTTTGATGACAAAAAAAAAATTTATGAAAAAAAAAATTGATGAAAAAAATTTTTTTGAAAAATAATTATATTACTTCTTCTTCACCAGCTGGTGAAAACGGATTTATTTACCACTAGGTGATTTATTATCTAAGTTACAAACCCAAGTTATTGAAATTTTTGGTTTTAAGAAACTGAAAATAGTAATTCTTGTTTTCTTTTTCGTTAATTGTTAGCTTATATAGTCAAACTGAGGTGGCGTCCTGCAACTTTTTTTAAATTAGACACCAGCCTAAACACATTATCATGTTAAAAAAATATGAATAGCTTAAACATAAACTTCTGCAATATTAAATAAAATTGTCGGTTTTGAGGGATTGGTTCACAAAAAATTAAAATATATCTCCAGAAGGCGATTTGATACAACTTCGTGTTTTGGGAGGCAAAAAGAATGTACCCAAGAAGTCTGTGAAAAATGCCTGCGAATTTTGTACTCTTGCCCAAAACATTAATTCATGATAATGTTTTGCGGAAGATTTGGGTGTACTTGCCAAAGCAAAGTTTTTTTTTAGAAAAAATAATGTTACACTCAAAATATTCTGTAGGCAAAAACAAATGAAAAACACACTTAAAACCAGTGAATAAACAATTGAAAACCATCCCAGTAATTATTCATTTGTTTTAACAAACATCAACATTTATTTTTTACTGTTGACAAAATTTTCTAAAATAAATAACATTAAACATTAAAAAATTAAATTTTTTCACTCTTTTTTACCAACAAATTCGAAAAAAATAACCTACGAAAACATTAAAAATTAATGATAGTTCTGTTATTTTTACCAACAAATTTCAAAAAAATAACCTACGAAAACAATAAAAATTAATGATTTCGTAGGTAATTTTTTACAATTTTTTATTGAAATATTTTTTTAAAAATTTTTTATAAAATTTTTGGGGAATCGATCCCACAATCAACTACATTCTGGCCAGACACTCTACCCATCGTGCCAAAGTCACTTGATACAAACATGTTTTAATATTTCTATAAGTAATTTTTTGATTTTTTTTTCTACAAAAAAAAATAACTGACTTGTGTAGGTAAAAACTAATGATATTTCATTAAAAAATACCAACAATTTAAAAAAAAGTAACTTACACAAATCATTAAAAATCAAAAGAATAATCAGTAGTTTTTACTTACAGAACAAAAATAAATGACTTTAAATATTGAATGTTAATGAAAGTCTTTATTTTTTAGTGTGTTATTTTTGAAACAAAGGACTGAAGTAGTCATTAATAAAAACTGAACATCAAACAAATGTTTCTTCTTTTAAAAACGACTAAAAGGAAAAGTTTTTAAATAAACTACAAACAGTTAATGACATAATTTTTTGACTGTATAGTTTTTTAATATAATTATATATAAATAGATCCATCATTTGATCCCAAAACTATAAATTATAAATAGATCCCAAAAATGGAACGTAAAATTTCATCTGATTTGATATTGAAGATCATATTATATCTAATATGATATAATTATATATAATTAGATCTTATCAGATCTAATTTTGTATAATATCAAATTAGATAATATTTGCCGTTCCATTTTTTTGGATCAATAGATATAATCATATATTTTTGGATCCCCCATTTTTGGAATAAATATGACGAAAAGTTGTGCATGTTTGCACACGTTCTTTGCGCACGAAGATATGTAGGTATTCCAAAGACCTTTCATTTGGTATATAACATGACTATCTACACTGATAGAAATTTGTACATGACAACAATGAAAATCTACATTAACGTTATAAAAAATGACGTTAAAAAGGAACCTATGTAGGGTTTCATTGAATTAATGAAATCGGTATCATAAAATGTAATTGCAAGAACAAGTTTTATTAAATTATTGAAAATTGTTCATACATAATATAAATTGTATTTTATGAAAATGTTTCATTACTTTAATGAAAAAAGTATTTAATTGTTATGAAATACTTTCATTGAATAAATCCTACTTTTTATTTTTTAAATGAAATACTTTTATTGAAAAAATTTTACTTTTATTTTTAAAATGAAATATGTGTATGAATTGTAAAGATCTTTTTATAGAATTAAAAATAATAAAAAATTGTTTTCACTTAGTTTTCTCGCACAAAATTTTACTCCAACCTTAAATTGTAATACATAATTAAAACCACGAACTAATATAAAACATCACAAAAATTAGTTAATTATTAATTTAGTTTTTATTTAAAATTTCGTAAAAAAATATGAAAAAATCACAAAATAACCAAGTTAAAAAAACACTTTCACATATTTTTATTTTATCTATAGATTTCACTCAGTTTTCTCACACAAAATTTTACTATAACGTTTCCTTTTAATACATAAGTAAAACCCCGAAATAATTTAAAACAACGTGAGTTTAATAAATACTTATAATTAGGGATGAGATTTTCATACACTAAAAAATCGAAAATATGCGCTTAAAATATGCACTAAAAAATTCAAAATATGCACTAAAAACATAAAAATATGCACTAAAAAATAAAACGTGTGCAATAAAAATCTTGTTTTCATAGGAAAAACTTCCTTAAAAGCAAAAAGTGATGTCGTGTTTAAAAAGTAACATTTAAAACTTTATAAAAGCAACATTTTTTTAGAAATTAATACAATCTATAAAAAAAAAAATTTAAAGAAAAAAAATAATTTTTCTTATTTCCAAAATAAATTTTTAAAATTTAAAATAGATCTTTAAACAAATAAATTTCAATTTGTTGTTTTGCTAATTTATGCCAAGATATGCACTTAAAAGTTGGAAATATGCACAAAATATGCTTTTAAAACCAAAATATGTAAAAATATGCATTTTCACCAAAATATGCAAAAATATGCAAAAACAAATCTATGCCATTTTAACGCAAATTTCTTGATTCAAAAAGATAATTGGTCGATATCGTTTTTAGACTATCGACAAAAAACATGCATTTGCATGGAAATCTTATCCCTACTTATAATTAATCAACAACATTTCATTTTAAATTTCGTAAAAAAATTCTTACAAGGGAAGTATCTCAACCCTTATGAACCGATTTGCTTGAAACTTAAAATATATATCAAAGAGACGATTTTAAGGTTGGGGTGTCTCGGCTTATCGGCCATATCGGTGTTTAAAAATTTCGTTGTCCCCTTATGAAACCACGTGGACCTTCGGGAAAACTTTGATAACTTCCGAACTAACAGGAATATCGTCTAAGTCAAAAATACGGGTCGACTAAAATTTAATAAAGATTATTTCTTATCCATATGGATATAGTAGGTCTATGTCTTCACATAAGTACCCCCCAAAATTTACACATTTTCCTGAAAAAAATATTTAAAGAAGCCGAATTTTTACAAAGTTATGCCACCATTGGATAGTCATTAAAAAAACCTTTCTTCTCATATGAAAACATCATATAGTTTCTTAAAAAGAAATGGCTCAAAAATCCAAAAAACTTTTTTTCGCCATTTTTTTACCCATGTTTTGAACCCCTAAATCCCCGATATGGCCGATAAGCCGAGACACCCAACCTTAGAATTGTCTCTTTGATATATATTTTAAGTTTCAGGCAAATCGGTTCATAAGGGTTGAGATACTTCCCTTGTTAGAAAAAATCATGATCAGATCAGCTGTTTTTTTCGCGCGTAAACAGAAAAAACAAACGCGACACGACAAGTGTAAAAAAACAGAAAATTTTTTATACAAAACTTAATGAAATTTTTTAATGAAACTACGAAATCTAATGAATCAAAATTAATGAATATCTTGCACAAAATATATGAAATTTCATTCAGCATATGAAAAATTTCGTTGTTGCAATGAAACAACGTTAATGAATTCCATTCATTAGTGATATGAAACGTTTTTCTATCAGTGTAGGAGATAATCGAAAAAAAAAACTGAAAAATTACCTTTTATTCCCTCCTCATTTTCACCCCCTTAATATGAATTTGGGTCACTAAAAAAAATACGTGTCCCTTTATTTTTCATGCTCTACAAAATAAAACCAATTCCATAAAGATCGGCTTGTGACACCAGGGAGCCTTCATTACTAGAAAACACATTTGTTTCTGGAAACTGGAAACTTGACCTACTACTGTTTATGTATATTGACCTTCTGAATTCGATTTCACGGTTCTGGATAATATATTTAACCCTGCTGTTAGGTTAGAAAAAACTTACGGATGTTAGGTTAGTGGACCATTTGGTCCATTCTTAATATTCAAACAAAATAATAATTTAATATTATATTTGTATATATTTTGGATCATTTCTACCTAAATACGATTATTTTAAGCTTAACTCAACGTTAGAGATGGGTGCGTGAGTGAATTTGGGTCACGCTCACGCAAGAAATATTATAATCCCTCATGAATCACTCACTCGATTTTTTTCTTTACTCACGCTCACTTACTACTCACGTCAGTAAAATTAAAATAAGTTACGATCATGCGTGACTCACGTGATTCATGATTACGCTCACCTCAATTCACGCAATATTCACTTACAAATACACAATTTTAAGGAAATTAAAAAAAAAAAAATTCATATATTAGCAGACCGTTGATTTGAATTTTAACTGATTGCTAAACGAAAAACAAAAATAAAACTATAAATAAAACAGAAAACAATACAAAAAAATTATATTGAATCACGCAAGAAAATGGCACTCACGCAAAAATTAGGCTCGATTTCTAAGCACTCACACATAAAGGTTTTGGAATCACACTTACTCAAGCATGATGATTCTCGTAATTAACTAGACTTTCGCTCGAGCGTGAGTCACGCGTGATTCACGAGAACCACGCAAATCACGTGACCAGCACCCATCTCTACTCAACACAGCTAATGTAAACATTTGTTGAAGGATTCCCTTTTTTCATATTCTTTACCTTAGATATTGTTTTGCATTACAATTCAACAAAAGGTACATATGTTAGTTTTGTTTTTTCCTATAATTTCTAATTATTCATCTCATTTAGGTGGCGTGGATTTTGCTGATCAAATGGTTGGTTCCTACAGCACGAAACGCGCAAGAAATCAATGGCCTAACGTTGTATTTGCAAACATACTTGATATCCCAGTAAAACCTTAAACATGGTAACGGTTATGTAATGCATTACCATGTAATGCATAGCCCAATAAAAATTAAAAAATGTGCATTAATTTTCGCCTACCGCTTACCATAGGCATTCACTATATTTATTTTTCATGCATTATGTAAAATGCATTACTTTGAGTGACATCCCAAACAAAAGAATCAATCAAGTATAGGGTATTGTAAAGTTGCATTATTCTATACTGGATTAATGATTTTTGTTTGGGATAAGACTCAAAGTAGCGCACGAGTTTTACATAATGCGTGAAAAATACAAAAATGTTATGCCTATGGTAAGCGATAGGGAAAAAATTCATATTTTTATTTTTTTTTGTTTGCTATGCATTACTTGGCAATGCATTACATGGCCGTCGCCATTTTAAAAGTTTTGCCGGAATACCCGCTTTGAATGCGTGCATCCAATTTTCTAAAATCGACGTTTCATGGGCTCCGGCTATCGAAATCGCAGGAGAAAATATACGATGGACCAAATGGTCCCTTAACCTAAGATACGTAACTTTTTATTTTTCTCAGTCCTGGTTTAAGTCAGAACCTAGATTTTTTGTAAATAACATTGTTTTATAAAAAGACCCCATGAGCAAAAAATCTAAGCCAGTATATATCACCGTTCAAAAGTTACAAAGGAAACAATCCAAAAATTGGACCAAATGGGCTTAACCTAACAGCAGGGTTAAACAACTTTTGTAAACTTTTTTTGTTTCCTTACAAGATGTTAAAATTATCATCTCAAAATAAAATTATATATATTTGTTGGTTTTGCATTGTTAAATTTGAGTTTTATTATTTTCAAAAAGATCGCCGACAATTAATTTTTTTTAAATTATAGAAGTATTAATTTTTGTAATTAGCCATCATTTAAATGAAGTCTGTGGGATGCATTAAAGTCGTTCACTTTTTTGTTTAATTTTTAAATTAAAGTTTTATATTTTTTTTTCAACAAATTCCTTTGAGCTTTTAGGAACATCATCACAAACTTATAATATTATTGTACCATATGTGGTGTGAGGGTATATACATAAATAACTTAACAAAAAAATATATATGTATGTATATAAAAAAAAATTGTTAAACTACAAACTTTTACTATGACATTGCAATTTTTCTTTTCTTTTTTTGTTCATATATATTCTGCAGTATATTCTGCATAATTTTTACATTTTTCAATGTCATTTGTGCAATTTTCTTCTTTTGCAGCTTCACTTCTTTTGCAGTGTTAGTGTATTGAGTTCCTTTTTTTGTAACTTTTCCGTTTTTTAAGTGCCTTTAAGAAATTATTTTAAGAATAAAAAAAAACTATAAAAAAGAAGTATTTACATGTTTTGGTCATGTAACGTATCGAAACTTTAACAAAAGAATAAAAAATATATATATAAAATAGAAGATCAAAAGAACAGACAAAACTTTTTGTAGAGTATAAGTGGAAACAGTGGCTATGGAGTGAGTAAATTACACTGTTCAGCCCGAAAATGTATTTGGCTTGAGACCAAAGAAAATAACGAAAGTACTCTAATAGCACTAGATTCCAACCAAACTGCGCACTTACTGAGACTATTTTTTTATGTAATGTGGACAGCTAAACTCAAAAATATCAACGAACAAGTTTTTCACGGATACTATTTTATTTTTTTTTTTTTCATTTTTTTACTATTTTTTTTAAGGTTTTGAGTTATGTAACTCCACTTTAGCGCGACAAAAAACAAATTAAAGTCAATCAAATTTGTATCATGTCCTACACACACTATTTTCAATCAGATCATAAGTTAACGCGCGATAGATAAAATATAAATCGTTGTAAATTAAAATTTTTTTTATTTACATTGGTAACAAAGTAGTTTTCATAAAAATCTATGGGAAAAACCCCAAGTTATTAAGATTTTTATGCACAATGCGCATAAAATTGTCCTTATATTTTTTTTTTTGTTTTTTAAATACAACAAAAAAAAACTTTGTTAAATATCTTAGAAGGCATTCATCTCAACCCTTATGAGCCGATTGTCATGAAACTTAAAATATATATAAAAGAAACTATTCTGAGGTTGGGATTATGTCTCGGATTATCAGCCATATCAGGGATAAAAAATTGGTAAAAAAATGACGAAACAATGTTGGACTTTCAACAAATTCTTTTCAAGAAACTGTATAATATTTCTATGTGATAAGAAAGGTTTTTTTAATGCCAATTCAACGGTGTCATAAACATGTAAAAATTCGGATTCGTTAAATATTTTTTTCATTCAAATGTTTAAGTTTTGAGGGGTATTTATGGAAAGACATAGACAGAAAAGCCTTAAAATCATCTCTTATATCGTCCATTCCACGAGACATTTGGTAATTTTAGGCATTTTTTGACCGAGGGTCTTCCGATTTTTGTTATTTTTTTCATACAGACACTCTATGCGAAACTTTCACCCCATTTAATTTGCGAAACTTTCACCCCATTTAATTTTTTTTTAATTAGCATATTTGGAAAATTTAGGATTTTTGGTATAAAAAAATGTTTTCATTACAATGGACCGAGCATGTATGATATTTTTAATATTTTATTTTAAAAAATACTTCGTTAAGTTTCCCTTATAAAAATTTTTATTTTTTTAATTATACCAAAATCATGTAAAAATACATGTTTTTAAACCGTTATATTTTCAAAAGTACTAATCGTATCTCATTGTTTTTATGCACATTAGAAAGGTATTTTTGTCTATTTTTTGCATTTAATGACCGCAAATATATTGGTGTTCCAAAAATGCATTTTAAATGCAAATGCAGTTTTGAAGTGTATTTTTCAAAACTTTTACCCCCTTGAATTTTTTTTTAGGTATCATATTCGAAAAGCTTACAATTTTTACTACAAAAGAGTGTCCTCCTAATAATGGACCCACTGTGTGTGATATTTTTTAGAATTTTTTAAAAAATCATGCTATTTCAGATTTTTTTGGTTTTATTTAAAATATTAAAATTTTTTTAAGGAAATTTAAAAAAAAAAAATTTAAAAATAGCACACACAGTGGGTCCATTATTAACAGGACATTATTTTGTAGTAAAAGTTGTAAACTTTTCGAATATGATAACTAAAAAAAATTCAAAGGGGTAAAAGTTTTGAAAAATGCACTTCAAAACTGCATTTGCATTTAATATGCAATTCTGAAACACCAACATATTTGCGGTCATTAAATGCAAAAAATAGACAAAAATACCTTTCTAATGTGCATAAAAACAATGAGATACTATTAGTACTTTTGAAAATATAACGGTTTAAAAACATGTCTTTTTACATGATTTTGGTATAATTAAAAAAAAAAAAAAAAAATTTACAAGGGAAACTTAAGGAAGTATTTTTTTAAAAAAAATATTAAAAATATCATACATGCTCGGTCCATTGTAATGAAAACATATTTTTGTACCAAAGATCTTAAATTTTCCAAATATGCTAATTAAAAAAAAATAAAAAGGGGTAAAAGTTTCGCAAAATGCACTTCAAAACTGCATTTGCATATAAAATGCACTTTTAAAGCACCAATTTTTTCCAGTCTACAAGATAACAAAACAGACTTACTTACCATTCGTATGCGCTATGGACTGTTAAAATGCGATAAGTACCCAGTCAGAAAAATACAATCGCAAAAGCGTTGTGAAAGCGTTGTGGACGGTTGTACGAGCATTCTGTATACTAACTTCAAAGCGCCTTCAGATGATCCGAATGATAACATCGATCTACGCTAGGTTTAAAGCGTTTTAAAAGCGATGTAAAAAAGTGCTTTGAGAACTTTTTTTTAAAGTCATCAAAGCGCTTTAAAAACCGTAAAGATTTTCTGTTTTAGTTCGGTTATAATAATTTGTTTGATACATAGTGAAATCCGAAAAAAAAACGTTTTTGTACTCAAAAAAACTTAGAAAATTTTACAAAAAAATTTTCGAAACTTTAAATTTAAATTTAAAAAAAAAAATCTAAAAACATTTTTTATAATTTTTTTTACTTAAAAATGCAAAAAAAATTGACAAAAAATTCTTATTCAAAAATAGTTTCGGAACTTAGAAATTAAAAAAAATAAATAAATATACAGAACTCTTAAAACGCTTTTCGAATACGCTCGCAAAGCGTTCCAAAAAAAACGTTTTGAGATTGCTTTTTTTTTGTTATAGAGCTTTTAGAACACTTTTCAAAAACGCTCGCAAGGCGTTTGAAAATAGCGTTTTGAGAATGCTTTTTTTTTGTTTCAATGCTTTCAGAACGCTTTTTTTTAGAACCGTCGTCAATTTCTGCTTGGGTAGTTTAGAAAATACAGCTGCTCAAAGTTA
Source organism: Pegoplata infirma (assembly GCA_963921195.1). Classification (NCBI taxonomy): domain Eukaryota; kingdom Metazoa; phylum Arthropoda; class Insecta; order Diptera; family Anthomyiidae; genus Pegoplata; species Pegoplata infirma. Next base: position 189,851,781 of record OY992536.1, read on the forward strand.
CACAGATTTTGCATTTTTTGAACTTTTTTAAAAACGAAAATCGTGAATAAAACAGCGAGTTTTTTAAATATTTTCGATCTGATGGATGCAATTTGAAATTGGCTCCATAGAGTATCTGTATGAAAAATATAACAAAAATCGGAAGACCCTCGGTCAGATTTTTTAAAATGACTCATGGAATGGACGATATATGAGGCATTCCACACCAAATGTCCCGCTACAGGAAAACATTTGTCCCGTAAATTTCTGAATAGGTTGTTTGGATAGACCTATATGGATCTAAGAAAATTGCGTTTTTTGTTTTTCTAATTTTCAAAAACTGGGCTTAGAAGGCGTGGTCAAATATTGGAAAAATGGTCAAATTCGTGGCGAATTGCCTTGATTAAATATTTATCACATTAAAACGGCATGCACCCCAATCTCAAAAATTTACATTCTTATACAGCTTTGTATGGGCTATCGATAAACATTTTTTTTTTTGAAAACTTTCAGAACCCGTTCTGAAATTTTCCATTTTTAAAAAAAGTCAATTTATCAAAAATCCGGCCACCTTTTTTTATTTGTTTTTTTTTTTTAGTTTAGCAGTTTGTCTATCCACACAAAAAAAGTCAGACACGCGTTGTCGTTTTTCTCGAGAAAATCCCATTTGAATTTTAAATTTCATAACAATTTTGTAATTTGCTTGTATTTTCTTGTTTTAACGTTGCGAATGAGTAATATTAATTGCATAAATATTACTCATACGACCTGTTGAAACAAGAAAATACAAGCAAATTACTAAATTGTTATGAAATTTAAAATTCAAATGCGATTTTCTCGAAAAACACGAAAAACGCGTATCTGAATTTTTTTGTGTGGATGGACAAACATCTAACCAGGAAAATTTTTCAGAACCGATCCTGACAACACTTGTTCTAGAACAGGTTCTTTGGTAACCATTCACTATTAAACTTTAATTATTCAGAACAAGTTAAGTGAAAATTATTGTAAGCTTGTTCTCTGCAATCAAAGTTTCATAACATTTTGGCTCTCAGGAATAAAAAAAAAAATTATGTGTCAAAAAAATTAAAAAATAAATATCAATTTATTTTTGTTAACCAAGAGTGAGTAAATTAAATTTTCATTGTCTGGGTCGGGTCAAATACTAATAATGTTATGGTTCCCAGCAAAAACTGACATTACTAGTAATGGGTTTTGTAATCCGAAACAAATGTTTATCACTACTTACTTATTGAATGAAACACTAATTATTTTAACAAAGGCGTGAGACAAAAATAACTAGTGAAAGGTATGGAGATAAATAAGTAGTTACTGCCTCGGATTACAAATAAGGAGTAAAAACCCATTACCAATAAGAAGTAAAATAATTAGTTAATTAAAACTTTTAAAATTTAACTTGTTTTTACTAAAACTTAAAAATTCTGTAATTTTTATTAAGTTTTTAAGTACTTTTTAAGTAAATTGAATTGTAAAGGTTAAAAACTGCAAGTGCAAGAAGATATTATTACTTAGAGGTGTTTTTATAACATATTACTGAGAAGTAGTTACTTTTGGGCTTAAAATAATGTTAATGGTAATGGGTACTCATTATAAATAATGAACTTGGTAATGATTACTTTTCACAACTCATTACCATGTTTTTGCTGGGTTTTTATTTTCATTTGCAGAAAATCCATGTTCGGGAATGTCTTTATTGTAAGGCCCAAAATGCAACTTTGGAGGTGAAAAAGGATAAATGTGTGTTAAAAAATTTAAATATTCCATGTTATATATGATTGTCTTTATCTTTGTTTAATAAATTAATGCAATTCAAAATATTTCTTTAATTCTCATTTCTGTTGCAAATTTCACTTCTAGAACCGATTCCGAGGAACAAAAATATGTTCTAATTTTGCTTACAAACACCTGTTGCTTTTGGGACAATCCCTTTGTTGAAAGAATCGGTGTTGCACAAGAATTAGAACAGGTTCTAGGGAAGTATAAGTTGTTCCACAATTGGTTCTTTGCAACCGAAAATTTTACTGGGTAAATTAAAAAAAATAAAAAAAAACTGGCCGGATTTTTGTACTTTTTTAAAAAATGGAAAATTTCAGAAAATATTCGGGTACTGAAAATATTCCAAAAAAAATAATCGATAACTATATAAGAATTTACATTTTTGAGATTGTGGTGCATTCCATTTTATGTGATAAATATTTAATCAAGGCAACTCGCCACAAATTTGACCATTTTTCCAATATTTGACCACGCCTCCTAAGCCCAGTTTTTGAAAATTTTCAAAACCAAAAATGCAATTTTCTTAGGTCCATATAGGGCTATCCAAACAACCTATTCAGAAATTTACGGGACATATGTTTTTCTGTAGCGGGACATTTGGTGTGGAATGCGTCATATATAGATTTAGAAAATACTAGTCACCTCAAATTTGTGGAATAGTGTTATAATTTAAAATTTTTTTAAAATAACTTACCGCTGTTCGAGTCAAAAAATAACCTTTAATTGCACCACAATACAGTAGTCTCAAATAAATAAAAAAAAAATAGGAAAAACATTTTTTTTTTCATTTTTTTATTTTCGATAATTTGTCGGTCCACAAAATGTGCTAAATGGTGTTCAACACTTTAGCGACCTTCTTATATATGCAAAAAAGTGTCAGTATATATATTTTCAAAATTTTATTAAAAATTCAAAAACATATATTTTTGAATTTAAATTATTTTTTTTCCTTCCCTTAAAACAATTATAAAATTTCCATAAATTTGTAAAATATATTGACAACATTGACCTAACAAAAATAAGAATGCAACAATACCATTGGGTGTTAAGTTGCAAAAAAATACACAAATATAAAAAAATAAAGAAAAGGAAAATTTATAAAAATTTTAGTACATAGTACGTGGATAGTAAAATATTTTACTTTATACGTATTGAGTTTATACTTTTAATCCAATATAAATAAAAATGGAAAATTTATGATCCCAATACATGGGGTACACATAAAATAAAATAACATTATACATACATTTTCTACCATACATTTTCCATAGTAGATACATTTACAACAATATACCATTTACTGCATACAGAGTGTGTAAATTAAAAGAAAAAAAAAGAAAAATTTAAAAGAAAAAATTTAAATATGTAAATTTCTTTAGAGAAATGGGACAAACATTGTATTGTATCGCATGATACTATGACCGTAGAGATTTTTTTTAATAAAATAAAATATAATGCAATTTAATTTTTTTTTTAGTTCCTTTTAAAAGTATGCACTTGAAGCTAAAAACATATTTTTACAAAATGTTTTAAAGAAAAAAATTCTTTATGAATATTTAATAACACTAGTTTACAAATAAAAAAAAAAATGCGATTGATTCTCAGACATATTCCCACAGAAAATGTCTTTGATAGTGAGATATTTTTTAAATAAAAAAAATTCTCAATCTAAGACATTTTCTCAGGTTCTGGGATATTTTTCAGAGAAGTCACAGAAGCCTGAGGAATTTTGTTCTGTAGAAAAAGTCTCAGATTCTAATTAATTTTTTCTATAGAAAAGGTATCAGATTCTAGAACTTTTTTTATAAAAAAACTCACAAATTCTACCACATTTTTCGTATTGGAAAAGTCTTTGAGATTTTTTTCTAGGATTCTAAAAATTTTTGCCTAGAAAAAGGTCCAGCATTTCTTATTAAACAGTCTAAGATTTTGAGAAATTTTTTCAAGCAGAAATAATATCAGATTTTGAGACATTATCTTAGAATCTGAGATATTTTTCCTTAAGAATAAGTCTTAGATTCTAAGACCTTTTTAAGTAGAAAAAAATCTCATATTCCGAGAAATTTTTCTTATAAAAAGGTCACAAATTCTGTGTAATTTTTCCTTTAGAAAATGTCTAAGATTCTAATACATTTTTTTACAGAAAAATTCTCAAGAAAATTTTCTTATTTTTCCTTTTGGAATTCAAAGATTCCCAGACATTTTTTTGTAAAAAATTTTAAGATTCAAAAAACTTATTCCTAAAAAAAAAATTTTAAGATTCTTGGAGATTTTTCCTATAAAAAAATTCTCACATAATTTTCTTTTTCTCTTTTCTTTTTATCCATCTGATAATTCATATTTTTTTCAAAAAAAGAATTTCACGATTTTTCCTAATAAAAAAAAACTAAAATTTTTTTCTATTAAAAAATTCTCAGACTTTTCCTATAGAGAAATTATAAGATTTTTATATAAAAAATTATCAGATTTTTTTAAAGAAAAATTCTTAGAATTTTTTCTTAAAAAATCAAAAAAATTCCCAAATTATTCCTATAAAAAAGTTCTTGTGTATTTTTTAGTATAAAGACAAATTGTGGAGCCGCAGAACAAAACGTACTTTTTCGCATTTTAAAATTGTTTATAAAATTAAGGTTTATGTGTTTAGTCCGCTTAAAAAACGCCATGAAACTCGAATTAGTAAGAAGTTTTATACTTAGTAATACTTGATTAATAAAAAATTCCTTACTTTTTCTAGGTTCGTGCTCTTTTCTTAAGATACGAAATAAATAATGCTTAGTAACCCAGCAATTTTGAATTTGCGAAAAAACCATATATAACAAATCGAAAAATTATAATACATAATTATAATTAGAGCCTGAGCTCGACTGTCTTTACAGAAACAATAATTTAAAAATAACGACTTTAAGTCGCCCTAAGTGGCAATATCAGTATCTTTGGAAAATGTGCAACACCTAACATTTGTGTCTAAAATATAGACCATGTCTGGCAACGTTTGCAAAAATAAGTACTTAGATCAGAATTGATGAAGGAGAGGAAGAAGAATAATGATTACTAAAAATAAAAATCTATTTACATTAAATAGCAATAACAACACTTCTGTAAGAAAAAAAACTACAGCAACAAAACCACTCGAATTGAAAAAATCAGATTTAGTTGATACTTGCTTAACAGCCTTCGTGGCGTATCGGTCTAGAGTGATTGTACGTTACAAGCAGTTAATAGCAAAGTATTACAGATGATGATGAGTTCAATCCTCGGCGGCTGCGATCTGTAAATAATTTTCACATATAGAGTTCTATTGACTATTAACTAAATAAATTTGACATTAAAAGTTTTTCTGAAGATTATTATAACTGGATAATATGAAACTAGTAAGAAACAAACCAGGATGTCTTAAATTTTTAGAAAAATTAAATTTTTCTTTCACACTTTTCTCAATTCAAAAACCATATATAAGTATGTTTTGTTCTGTTATTCCGAGGCTCTCAGAATTTTTCTATAAATAGAAAACTTCTGACATACCTAATCATGTTTGCTTTAGAACAATTTTAAGATTCTTTAAAAAATTTTTCATAGAAAAAATTTTTTGATTATTATCTTTTCTTTTTCACTTTCGTTTTTTCCCTCTCCGTGCCTCTTCTTTCCATTTTTCTTCTTTCTTTGTCTGTTTTCCTTTTATTCCAATTCGGTTTGGGGGGGAATTTCCCTTCCCCCCATGGATCCGTGCCTGTCTTACGCCGAATCCAAAAATAAAGTCAAAAAATGCCAGCGAATTTTGCTATTCTATGCAAAACGAATTGAAATATCAGTCGAGGACCCCATTGAAAAACCAAATGAGCTGTACATATCGTAAGTGAGTACAAAAATAAGTGCAAAAAATTGTTTTTACATTTTGGAGAGTACAAAAGATTCGGTAACAAAGAATATACCACTCTCTTTTATTTCATGTACATTTGATAAACAAACGGAAAATGTTTATGTGAAAAGCTTAGACTTGGTGAAAATTTAGTTTTGGTAAAAAAAAATGATTTTTTTTCACGAAAAACAAAATTATGTTAAAAAAAATTTAATGAACCCAAGATTTTTGGCGAACAAAAATTCCCATGAAAAAAAGTTTTTGATGAATTTTTTTTATGAAAAGAAAAATTTTTTGATGTAAAAAAAAATTGATGAAAAAAAATATGAAAACAAAAAATTTTTTGTTAGAAAAAAATTGATAATAAAAAATTTGATAAAAAAATTTGATCAAAAAAATTGATGAAAAAATTAATGAGAAAAAAAAAAAAAATTGATGAAAAAAAAATAAAAATTGATGGAAAAAATATGGATGAAAAAAAAAATTTGATGAAAAAAAAAAAAAATTGATGAAATAAAAAAAATTTGATGGAAAAAAATTAATGAAAAAAAAAAAAAAAATATGATGAAAAAAAAAATTATGAAATAAAAAAAATTTTATGAAAAAAAATTTTTGGAGAAAAATAATTATGTTACTTTTTATTCACCAGCTGGTGAAAAACGGTTTTATTCACTACGAGGTGAATTATTATCCAAGTTACAAACCCAAGTTATTAAAATTTTTGGTTTTAAGAAAATGAAAATAGTAATTCTTGTTTTCTTTTTCGTTAATTGTTAGCTTATATAGTCAAACTGAGGTGGCGTCCTGCAACTTTTTTTAAATTAGTCACCAGCCTAAAAACGTTATCATGTTAAAAATTTTAGGTAAAATCGTTTTTGGCATATCGCTCCTTTACTTGTATAGTGTCACAACTCAAAATATTTGATTTTGCAGAAAACATGTTTAAAGTTTACAATTGAAACTGGTTTTTAATTGAAAAAGGCTGGTACATAGAAAATGTAATAATGGCGTGTACTCTTCTCAAACGATGAGTTTAAAAGATATTAATACGAATTTTTGACACAATATAAAGCACGATATAACGAATAATTCTGCATAATTAACTCAAAAAACGCATTTTTTGAATTATGACACTATAAAAGTAAAGGAGCGATATGTTCAAATTTTTTAAATTTTCATCTTTTTAAAAAAGTGGTTTACTTACATTAAAATAACTCCAACACAAAATGAAGGATTTCATTGTTTTTAACTTTAAATTAAGGGTAATTTAATGGTCTATCAACCCTACATACAACATTTTTTAATCTGATCATCGCCTTAGAAGCTAATAATCGATATATCTCAATCTTACTTAAATTTTACCGAAATTCGGAAAGAAAAATAATTTCAATTAAAAATTTCAGAAAGAAAACATAAATTTATAACTCATTTTTCTCTTTGGACATCAAGTCTGATCAACAACGAAAAAAAAATAAGAGGTTTTTAAAAAATCAGTTGAAAGTAGCGTCCATTTGAATAAAAATGCGGAATTCAGTTTAAACAATCAAAAGAAAAACTCTGTTAAAAAATCTGTAAAACGACTTTCAATTTGATTTAGCAAACGTTTAGTAGATTTTTCTACTAAAATGGATATTTTTACCAACTTACGCCTCTTGAGTTATTAAACGAGCTCTGTATTTTTGAAAATTCGATATCTTTTCAACGGATTATCAAAAAAAGTCAGGAAAAAGTTATCTAAACTGTTAAAAAATCAGGAAAATCTAAAAAAATCAAAGTGTCTCACACTTTGGCGTGGAATACCGCATATGTTTATACATTCAAATTTTTTTTTGTTTAAAAGAAATTATGCTATGTGCCACTCAAATATGTAATAGTTCTATTGATAAAAAAAAATCATGAAAAGTTAATTACCGAAATATTAATCTTTGCAAGTAAAAAGCTTAATTATAATTTAAACGATTTCTGTAAAAATATTTAATCAATCCATGTATTTTTTTGGAACCTCTGTATAAATATATATTTTAAACAACTATTTTCGAGTTTAAAGGTGTACCCCATTTTAGCCAGGACAAAACTGAGTTTTTAAGAAGAGACTAAACTCATTAGGATTTATATTTTTTTAATTTTCACTGCTCCAGCTCCAAAATATTACAAACAACTTAATATTTAAAAAGTCTACTTATATAAAAAAACAGTGCTGAATATATAAAAATAATCTCAATCACTTGATTGAAATTGTATTAATGATCACAAATCTGGTATCCAAACTTGTCCACGTATTATATAAGTAAGTTCAATAGAAAAAACGTTTCAAACAAATGAAACTTCGTTTAAAAATGGGACCGCTTAGGTGAATAAAACGTAACATAATTATTTTTCAACAAAAAAAAAAAAAAAAATTCATTAAATTTTTTTTTTTCATCAATTTTTTTTTATTTGTTATCAAATTTATTTTTTATAACTTTTTTTTTTGTCAAATTTTTCGTTACATATGTACTTTTTTTTTCAACTTTTTTTCATAAATTTTTTTTTCTTCATCAATTTTTTTTACATCAATTTTTATACCCTCCACTCTAGTGATAGAGGGTATATATAAGTTTGTCTTCCCGTTTGTAACACATCGAAATATTGGTCTAGAACCCCATACAGTATATATATTCATGATCCTTGATCGATTTTAAGTCGATCTGTCTGTCCGTTGAAAACACGCTAACTTTTGGAAGACTTTACGGAGGCTCCTGAAGTTTGACATATATGTTCTCCATTTACCGGGTCAGGTTGGTATTACAATCCAGCGAAATCGGTCAAGTGGTTCAAAAGTTATGAGCAAAAGAGTAAATTTCGGCAAGGGTATTTTGCGAATTTACAAGATTAAAACCACTCTAACTTTCGAAAGACAATTCTGAGGGGGCTGAAGCTTAGCACATATATTTGTCGTTCTCCAAGTCTGTTTGGTTTTGTGGTTCAAAAGTTCTAAGCAAAGCTATGAATTTCAGATTGGTTTCACCTTAAACTGTTGAAGACTCGTTAAACAAGTTTTAAAAGCATGGTGAAATACCAGTTTTTTAAAACTTGTTGTTGTTTGTTTTCTTGTCGTGGGGTGCAGTATAGTTGTTAGTCAAGTAAATATTTGTTATTGTTTTTGTAACTGTATGTAACGGTGTATAGTAAGTATTTTTGGAAAAAATCAAATGTAGTGGGATTTATATGATACAATGTTAGTTTGTTTTTGGTTTTTAAAATAGAGGGTGGTAAAATAAAAAGAGGAAATATGTGAAATAGTTTTTTTTGTATTACATATAGGTATAAAACAACAAAAATATTTTACAAAGTAATTTTGTTACTCAAAGAAATTGTACACAAAAAAAAAAAAATATTTACACTAAAAAAAATGTTACACTCAAAAAAATGTATGCATTAATTTTTTTTATGAAATGTCACACTCAAAAAAATGCTGACAGTCAAAAAAATTTTACACTCAAAAAAATTTGATTGATTAAAAAAAGTTTTACTAAAAATAATATATTTCTATTAAAAAATTTGTAATGCAATTTTTTTAAATTTTTTTGGAAAATTCAGATAACATTGTGGAGGCTATTCATAGATTCGACCAAGTCGAACTTAATTTTTCTACTTGTTTTTCATTATTTATGTCATTAAGTTTTTTTTTTCAAAAAAAAAAATTTGGTTAGATCAAAAATTTTTTTTATCAATTTTTTATTTCATCAAAATTTATTTTTTATTTTTTTTTTTCAAAAAAAAAATTCTTCTAACCATTTTTTTTTTTTCATTATTTTTTTTTTTTTAATCAAAATTTTAATTTTTTTCAATTTTTTTTACCAAAACTACTTCTTCCTTTTTTTATATAAAAATGTTCCATTTGTTTAATAAATGTACAAAACACAATTAAGAGTGTTAAATTCTACGGTGACGAACCTTTTATGCTCTCCAAAATGTAAAAACACTTTATTTTACTTAAGCAATACACTCATTTACCAAATTTACAGATCTTTTGTTTGGACTGTGTCTTGCTTTCCACAGACAGATGGTTGGCTTTATATAGGTAGAGTGTCTAAGAAATGAATTAATAATATATAAACTTAATGGGTTCCTCGACCGATATTTCAATTCGTTTTGCATGTAATGGCAAATTAATAAAACATTTGGGGTTTTCACAGTGACGATTAAATTTGCCTTTTTTAGTATGGTATTTGGCAAATTTGCCATTTTACTAAGCGTCAAGTATTTGCCACCTTTTTTTCTTTACATATCGTGAGCGCAATTTTTGTTAATAATTTGCACAAAATAACCTTAATTAACTTTAATAACTTTTTTTAGACAAGGTTTGAGTTGGGCATTTTAAAAAAAATATGCCACATTCAAATTGATATTTTTTTTGGCGTTTGGCACATTTGCCAAATACCAAACTAAAAAAGGCAAATTACATCGTCACTGTGAAAACCCCAATTATTTTTTCTAAAAAAACTTTGCTTTGGCAAGTACACCCAAATCTTAGGCAAAACAATATCATGATTTAATGTTTTGGGCAAGAGTACAAAATTCGCAGGCATTTTTTAACTCAAACCGATTAGAATATTACCGTAAATTTTTTCGTGTTATGGATGTTTTAAAAGGAAAGTTTTTTTTTTTTTAATTTGTCAAAAAAAAATGTTTTTTTTAAATATTTTTGAATGAAATTCTTAACACCAAAAATTTTGAAAATATTAATATTTTTGCGTCAGATCACGGGATAAGTTTACATAAGACGTTTTAGTGATATATCTCGTTTTCACCAGTCACGGAATATGTGATTTCAAATCAACCAAAAACAAAATAATTCACCCCAAAAAGTAAAAAATTTAAGAAAACAAAAACATAAAACGGTTACCAAAAAAAAAAAAAAAAAAATTTGGTAAAGCACATTAAGGGTAATAATCTCCAACACTGAAAATGTACTAAGGGCACCCCGAAATGCCAATAAATGAAAATAAATACGAAAATGAAGCAAATTTTTTTTTTTTTTAATTTGTTTTTAAAGAAAATTTCACATTTTTTTGTAGAAAATTTCTCTGATTTCAACAGATTTTTCGTATACATCTGAAAATCAAAAGTCTTTAATTCAAAGAAATTTTCCTGCATAAAAAGTTTCAGATTGTCAAATATTTTTAGTACAGAAAAAGTTTCAGATTCTGAGATTTTAAAAGTCTTAAGTTCATAGAAGTTTTTCCAAAATAAAAAGTGTCCGATTTTGAGACACTTATCGTATGCAAAGTCTCGTATTCTGAGACATTTTTCGTGTAGAAAAAATCCCACATTCTGAGACAATTTATTACATAGAAATAGTCTCAGTTTCTGAGACACTTTTTCGTATAAAAGAAGACTTATTGTTAGTTTCAGAGACACGTTTTCGTATAGAAAAACTTTCAGACTCTTATAGAAAAAGTCTCAGATTCTGAGACATTTTTTCGTATAGAAAAAGTTTCAGATTCAAAGTCATTTTTCTTATAGATAACATTTTTCGTATAGAAAAAGTCTTAAATTCTGAGATATTTTTCGTATGGAAAAAGTATCAGATTCTGAGACATATTTTGTACAGCAAAAGTCTCAGATGATGAGACATTGTCGTATAGAAAAAGTTTCAGATTCTGAGACATGTTTCGTATAGAAAAAGTTTTAGATGCTAAGAAATTTTTGGGTAGAAAAGGTTTCAGATTCTGATAAATTTTTTGTCTTAAAAAAGTCTCATATTCTAAGACATTTTTCGTTTAAAAAAAATCTTAGATTCTGAGATGTTTTTCGTATGGAAAAAGTATTAGATTCTGAGACATGTTTCGTACAGAAAAAGTCTCAGATGATGAGACATTTTTCGTATAGAAAAAGTCTAAGATTCTGAGAAATTTTTCGTGTAGATAAAGTCTCATATTCTGAAATATTTTTCGTGTTGGGGAAGTCTTTTTTCGTATAAAAAAAATCTAAAATACTGAGACATTTTTCGTCCAAAAATATTCCCAGATTCTAAAACATTTTTCGTATAGATATTGTCACAGATTCTGAGACAGTTTTCGTATAAAAAAAATTTCCGATTCTGAGACATTTTTCATATCGAAAAAGTTTCAGATTCTGAGAAATTTTTTGTAAAGAAAAAGCTTTAGATTCTGAGACATTTTTCGAATAGGAAAAATCTCAGATCTGAGTCATTTTTCTAATAAAAAAGTCTGAGATTCTGAGGCATTTTTCGTATAGAAAAAGTCTCAGATTCTCAGACATTTTTGGTATGGAAAAAGTCTCAGATTCTGAGACATTTTTCGTATAAATAACATTTTTTCATGTAGAAAATATCTTAGATTCCGTGATATTTATCGAATGGAAAAAGTATCAAATTCTGAGACATGTTTTGTACAGAAAAAGTCTCAGATGATGAGACATTGTCGTATAAAAAAAGTTTCAGATTCTGAGACATGTTTCGTATAGAAAAAGTCTCAGTTGCTGAAATATTTTTTGTATAGAAAAGGTGTCAGATTCTGATAAATTTTTCGTATTAAAAAAAGTCTCATATTCTAAGACATTTTTCGTTTAGAAAAAGTCTTAGATTCTGAGACATTTTTCGTATAGAAAAAGTCTTAGATTCTGAGACATTTTTCGTGCAGATAAAATCTTATATTCTAAGAAATTGTTCGTGTTGGGAAATTCTTTTTTCGTAAAAAAAAACCCAAATACTGAGACATTTTTCGTCCAAAAATATTCTCAGATTCTAAAACATTTTTTGTTAAGAAATTGTCACAGATTCTGAGACATTTTTCGTAAAAAAAAGCATTTTTCGTATAGAAAAAGTCTAAGATTCTAAGAAATTTTTCGTGTAGATAAAGTCTCATATTTTGAAACATTTTTCGTGTTGGGGAAGTCTTTTTTCGTATAAAAAAAATCTAAAATACTGAGAAATTTTTCGTCCAAAAATATTCCCAGATTCTAAAACATTTTTCGTATAGATATTGTCACAGATTCTGAGACAGTTTTCGTATAAAAAAAATTTCCGATTCTGAGACATTTTTCATATCGAAAAAGTATCAGATTCTGAGAAATTTTTTGTAAAGAAAAAGTTTTAGATTCTGAGTCATTTTTCGTATACGAAAAGTCTCAGATTCTAAGATAGAAAAGGTCTCATTAAAACTAAATTGTTCTATAAAAATATCATGGTTTTAATAAGTAAAGAAAAATGATCTCGAGCTAGAATATCCCTACTCAAAATACTCTTTTTTTTTTTAGTTTCTTTGTCTTTAAACAGATAATAACCAGAGCTTTGAAGGATTTCATTTCTTAATTCAATTTGGCATTTTGAATGAAAAATTAGTGATTGCATTCCCCAATCACATTTTAGCGAATTGAATGAATTCGCTTTAGATTCATTCGATTTATAAAGAGCGAATGCATTCGATTTATTTTTCATTCGACTTTCAAAAATCGAATGCATTCGATTTTTTTTTTTCATTCGACTTTTAAAAATCGAATGCATTAACTTGCGAGTGCAATCGATTTTCTTTTCATTCAATTTGAAAAATCGAATGGCTTATTCATTCATTGCATAAAAAACTTAAAAACTAACAAAGTAGAGCAAAACTCAGCCAATTTTTTGTCCATATTATCGACAACACACACAGGGAAAAAATTATTTGGAACTCAGTTGAAGCTTCTCAAATTTGGTTTGGGATTATAAGTTTTAGTTACAATTACTTATATTCAATTATCATGATTTAAAAAATAAATTTTAAACCAAATATCTGAACAAATTACTAATAAACAATCACATTTTGAAAAAATATTGGTTGCATTTATCAATTTGAAAATAATATTTGTTCGAAAACTTTCATAATAGTCCGAACCATTCATTTATATTTTGTTTTTTAATGCAATTCATTTTTGATAACAAGCACAGGATATTAGTTCAGTTTTATTAAAAATCAGTTACAGAAACTGATACTTGGTATAAATTGTTGTTAATTTTGAAAAATTCCAAATACATTTGAAATTAAAAATTTTAATGTAATACTATCTAAGAACAATTAAGTATTGGTAAACACAATCATAATTTATTTTTGTAAAAACGTTACTGCAACTAATTGTATGTTGCTTATACAAAAACTTAGTTAAATTACAGAAACGTCATCAAAAAACAAAATAATTTTCCAACTAATATTTTTTTCAAAATATTTTTTGCAAAGAAAAACCAAAACATCAATTAAATATGCTGTTAAAAAAAAAGGATAATAAACCACAAAACGTAAGTATGTTTAAAACTGTGCAAAAAACATGTGTACTATTTTAATAAAGATTGGTTTCATTTGCAGGAAAAAAATTAACACTTAAAGATCAAACAAGAAATTTGGATCCATATTTCGTGTGGATTCTCCAATTCAGTATCAAAACATACGATGAATATCAACACTCGAACTTTAAAGGAAAACCTAAGTTTACGATATATAAGAGGTAACCTGTTTGCATAAAAAATATCACATAAAAAATATCACTGAATATCAGATTTTTTTTCTATTGCAAAATGTTTTAGAGTCTGGGACTGTTTCTATAGGATAAATTCGCAAATTCTGAGACATTTTTCTTACAGCAAAATTCCATATTTTTGAGACTTTTCCTATAGATAACATTTCTCAGAATCTCAGACTTTCTATAGGAAAAATGCATCAGAATCAGAGATTTATTCTATAGGAAAAATCTCTCAGAATCTGAGAATTTTTCTATAGGAAAAATGTCTTAAAATCTGTGAGTTTTCTATAGGAAAAATGTCTCAGAACCTGACACATTTTCTTTAGGAAAAATGTTTCGGAATCTGGGACTTTTATTATTGGAAAAATCTCTAAGAATCAGAGACATTCTTTTTAGGAAAAATATCTCAGAATCTGAGATTTTTTTTATAGAAAAATATTTCAGAATCTGAGACTTTTTCTATAGAAAATATATCAGAATCAGAGACTTTTTCTTAAGGAAAAATATCACAAAATCTGAGATTTTTTTTAAAGGAAAAATTTCTCAGAATCTGAGACTTTTTCTATAGGAAAAATTTCTAAGAATCTGAGACTTTTTCTAAAGGAAAAATGTCTAAGAATCTGAAACTTTTTCTAAAGGACAAATGTCTCAGAATCTGATCCTTTTTCTATAGAAAAATGTATCAGAATCTGACACTTTTCCTATAAAAAAAAATTTCAAAATCTGAGACTTTTTCTATAGAAAAAATTTTTAGAATCTGAGATTTTTTCTATGGAAAAAATGTTTCAGAATCTGAGACTTTTTCTATAGAAAAAATGTCTCAGAACATGAGATTTTTTCTATGGAAAAAATGTCACAGAATCTGAGACTTTTTCTATAAAAAAATGTCACTGAATCTGAGACTTTTTCTATAGAAAAAATGTCTTAGAATCTGAGATTTTTTCTATAGAAATGTCTCAGAAACTGAGACTTTTTCTATAGAAAAAATGTCTCAGAATCTGAGACTTTTTCTATAGAAAAAATGTCTCAGAATCTGAGACTTTTTCTATAGAAAAAATGTCTCAGAATCTGAGACTTTTTCTATAGAAAAAATGAAGAAAAAATGAGTCTCAGAATCTGAGACTTTTTCTATAGAAAAAATGTCTTAGAATCTGAGACTTTTTCTATAGAAAAAATGTCTCAGAATCTGAGACTTTTTCTATAGAAAAAATGTCTCAGAATCTGAGACTTTTTCTATAGAAAAAATGTCTCAGAATCTGAGACTTTTTCTATAGAAAAAATGTCTCAGAATCTGAGACTTTTTCTATAGAAAAAATGTCTCAGAATCTAAGACTTTTTCTATAGAAAAAATGTCTCAGAATCTGAGACTTTTTCTATAGAAAAAATGTCTCAGAATCTGAGACTTTTTCTATAGAAAAAATGTCTCAGAATCTGAGACTTTTTCTATAGAAAAAATGTCTCAGAATCTGAGACTTTTTCTAAAGAAAAAATGTCTCAGAATCTGAGACTTTTTCTAAAGAAAAAATGTCTCAGAATCTGAGACTTTTTCTAAAGAAAAAATGTCTCAGAATCTGAGACTTTTTCTAAAGAAAAAATGTCTCAGAATCTGAGACTTTTTCTAAAGAAAAAATGTCTCAGAATCTGAGACTTTTTCTACAGAAAAAATGTCTCTGAATCTGAGACTTTTTCTACAGAAAAAATGTCTCTGAATCTGACTCTTTTTCTATAGAAAAAATGTCTCAGAATCTGAGTCTTTTTCTATAGAAAAAATTTTTTAGAATTTAAATTTTTTTCAATAGAAAAAATTTCTCAGAATCTGAGACTTTTTCAATAGAAAAAATTTCTCAAAATCTGAAACCATCCTATAAAAAAAAATTGCTTAAATTCTAAGAATTTTTCTATAGGAAACGTCTAAGATTTTTTGACATTTTTTCTATAGAATAAGCCTTAGATTCTGAGACATTATTTTAAAAGAAAAAGTCTCAGATTCCTAGACATTGAGATTCAGAAACATTTTTTCTCCAAAAAAAATCTCTGATTCTAAGACGTTTTTCTTTAGAGAAGTCTCAAATTCTGAGACGTTTTTTCTATAGAAATAGTCCCAGATTCTGAGACGTATTTTCTATTGGAAAAGTCTCAGATTCTGGGACATTTTTTCTTTAGAAAAAGTCTTAGATATTGAGACATTTTTTCTATAGAAAAAGTCTCTGGTGCTGTGACATTTTTCTCAGATTCTGAGAATTTTTCTTAAAAAAAAATTATTTTTAAAAATTGTATTATATATTAACTTAACTTATTTAATAAATATATTTAAAAAAAAAACATTATTTTTGTCTTTTTATTTAACGGTTGAATGGCCCCATTAATAAAATACTTTAGTTGTGGTGGTATTATGTCGGTCACAACAACCATTTTGTTCCTATAATTTTTCGTTGTTTCAACCGATATATTCAGTTGCTCTAACTGAAATTCGATATAAATACCAATTGACTAAATCGAAATTATTAGTAATCACAACTGATAAAAGTGATTGTTGGCTGGACTACAAAAATTTGGTTGGTTCTAAATTTGGTTGGCACAACTAATCCGTTTTCTGTGTGCACTCTTCACACTTTTGGTCATGTAGGCAAATGATATGTGCATTTTTAAAATTTTCGGGAACACCTATTTTTGGATTCAAAATTAGGGCCCATTAGGGCCATCGTATGTAAAGAGGGTCGGCGATACTATGGACCAAAATTTGGCTCCATTTTGGTCTACCTATTTAAAAAATCGATTGCATTCGCAGTGGAATGATAAAAAATCAAATGCATTCGATTTTTCTAAATCGAATGAACAAGAAATCGAATGCATTAATTTTTTTCCATTCAATCGAATGAATTCCAAGGACTGCATTCATTGTTGATTTAAGAAATCGAATGCATTTGCTGACTATAAAAATTGAATTAATTTTTTTGAGAATTCAGTCGAAAAGGATTTCATTCTTCGAAGCTCTGTAATAACATTAGATTAATTTGTACCAAAAAATGTTTTTTTTTTTTTGTCATGCGACTTTTTTTCCATCGGGGCCCCAAACTCTTGTGTGCCCCGCCATACCTTAAAGCGGCCCTGACTTTATTTAAAAATACGCTACTTTGCAACCACTTTATTTTTTGTACCACTGCACTATAGGAAATTTTACCCATTTTTTGGCCAAAAGTCAAAATTAAAATTTTTGCAAATCTTATTTTTTTAAGCTTTAATATAAACAAAATACAACAAAGTAAACATCTCTTTTTAAATTTTTGGACAGAATTCATTTACTGTTACTTTATCGGCTGTTTTTCTTGAAATTTCTAAATTAGTTGTTAAATAACGATTGAGTGCAGTAAATTTTTTCATACACCCAAAAAAAAACGTGGGTATTTAATACTAAAAATTTAACTAATTTTTAGTTCAAAAGGACCTAGTGCAGAAATTGGTAACCAATACTACAATTTTTTACTAAATTTATTGAAAACCAGTAAAATTTCCTAATTTTAGTACTTTTAAGATACTAAAATTAGTAAATAATTAGTAGATTTTTGTACAAAATCACTTACTAAACCTTTTACTGTAGAATTATTTTGAGTGTAGTTTCTAAAAAAAGCTTTTATAATAAAAATTAATAATTTTTAAAAACTAAAAAATGGAAAATAATGTCGAAGGTGAGTACTTTAATGAAATATAGTAAAATGTTAGTGAACTTACCTGGTAGATCGATTAAATTGGAAAAATTGAAGTGACCTTACCTTGAACTTATGGAATTATGAATTAGAATATTATTTAAACTTACAAAAAAATTATAGCATATGTTAGCTACAAAACCATATAAGTTCTCTAGGACAATCAATTACCTTCCAAATTTATCAAATTTAAAGGTCGGATATTTGCAAACTTTTTTTAAAAACGCATTTTTCCAGGTGACTACTGCGCGCAAAATTCAGAGTTATTCAATATATGGCGACCGAAACACAACGAATATGATGAAGGAGCCGGTATTTGTGCACATTTCTTTTCATACATAGATGAAAGTGATCGTTTCGAAAACTTTAAAAAATATATAAAGGAGCAATCAAGAATATTTTGTTCAAATATAAATATGAAAAGGCTTGAAAAAGTTTTAGGAGTGGAAGTTATTAAAAAACAGCATGCTGTTTAGCTTAAAGGCAATACTTGGATAAGAAAATGTAAAACGCAGCCTGCCCCCACTAAATCGAAACCTGGGCGACCGCAATTAACTTTTTTGTCAAAATCTGCGAGAACAAAAAGACGAATTACAGCAGAAATCTTTAAAGATCTAACTAAATACGGAAGTTGAGCCCTTAGCTCTTGCTTCATCTGCAGCTGCTCGTAGTGACATTTTGAAATGTAGTTAACGACTTGGAATTCAAAAATCAAATTTTTTAATAAAATCCTTATTAAAAAGTAGTTTTGACACTTCTTAAAATTGTTAAAATAAATTTCTACTGTTATCTTCGAAAGTAAGTGTACACTCAAAAAAATAGTAAAAAACAGTTAAGAAAACCAGATAATCTATAAAAGATCAAAAAAATCTTAGATGCGAAAACTTATAACCCCGGAAACCCTGTTTTGAACTAATTGTTAGTAAATTTTTTAGGTAAATTTACTAAAGTTTTTTTTTGAGTGTATGAAAAACTTTATGGGTCACTCCCTCCCTCTTAAGGGTCTTCCAAAAGTCAAATCCAAAAAATCATTCAAATCGGTCCAGCCGTTTGGCTGTAAATAATTTTGGTCAAAAAAAGGGTAAAATTTCCTATAGTGCACAGGAACAGTAAGAGAAAGAAAAAAATCTTGGAGTTTATGTGGAAAAAATAAAAAGGAAAATTTTCCGTACAAGTCAAATGAATGAAATATTTCTAAAAATAAGATATACCATTTTTTACCGAATTTTTTTGATTTCTTTATAATCTGGTTTACAATATTTTCGATTCTATAAAACTGTCCACCCCCTATACCAACATACTGTTGTGATATTTAAAAATTAAATAAAATTAAAATTTTATTCACATGTTTGTTATTATTTTTTTTTCATATGCACAAACATTTATTGTTTTATATATATTTTTTTTTCGTTTTGCCATTTTAATCTCTGTACCGCAATCAGTGCAACTGAAAAGCCACAAAACGCATTACAACTTGTGACATATCATCAGATAGTTATTTATCGCAATATATATATCGTCAACAATGCCAACATTTGTTTGCAATAAATATGTGTGTGTTTGTGTAGTTGCAATTTTTGCAATATGTATGTAGGTTGGAATATGTTACCATGACATGTCAACGTGATGGTGTTTGTCATGACATGAATGCCTGACTGCCTAGCAGATGAATAAGATGTGAATGGTTAATGGTAAATACATTACAATAAAATCATTATGTTTGACTTTAGTTTATAAATGTTGTTTAAAAAAAAAACAAACAACATTAAGCGGTTAATGCAAATAAGTATTTATTAAGTTACACATGTGTAGGTATATTTAATAAATGAAATCTTTTAGATTTAAAAAAATAAATATATGTAAATTCAAAAAAGCAAAAATCTACAAACACTAGTGAAATCCCTGAACATTTTTTAGTGCAAATACTTATGTACCCCTTTTTAGCCTAAAAATGTAAAATTTTAAAATATGTCTTTCTTTTAGATGTAAATTTTGCTGGATGACCTACATGTTAAATTTTTCAATTCTGGGGTTTTCAGCAAGGACCGGAAACCGTTTTATTATTTTGTTTTCATCAAAATATTTATATTTAAACGATTAATATTTATATTTACGATTAAGAGTTTTAAAATTTTTGCGTTTTTTGATCCGGAATTGCAGCCCCTTCCATAAAATGCAAAATTTTGAACTAGAGCTTGTAGATCCTGTAGTTCTTTACAGTTTGAAATCTATTCCGTTAATGTGCCAAGAATAGTAATATTAGCTGCTCAAAATTAGAAAAAAACATATTGTTTTAAAAATACAAATTTTTTGCGAATTACATTCGCTGTTTTTTTTTTCGAAATATGGCGGACTGTTGCTTAACTAGGTTTTTGTGACTTTAGATCACAAAGTTAAAGGTGGTTTAAAACAAATAAATTGGAAAAAATTTATGGCATTCTTGAAAATTGTGCAACATTTTTAGATCTTGTTCCTAATTTTTTTTAATAGCAGTAATTCATCATCTTTAAATTTAATGCATAAAACTCAAATAAATCTTAATTTTTCATAACATATCACTTTTTTATAAAAATTATTAACTTATTCTTCTAATTATTTCTGTTAAAATTTTTTTATTAAACTATTTTCATCCGATGAAAAAAAAGATGAAAATAATTTTAAACTTTCCTGATGAAAATAATTTTAAACTTTACTGAAAAATTATTTTCAACTTTGATTAAAATAAAAAACTCCGATTGGATTTTTATTTTTTATTGAACACAAGTGTTTGTTTTTTTAAAGAAAAATAAAAAAAAAATATAGTTTTAAAAGTATTAAAATCGGGTCCCTGGTTTTCAGTAGCGCAATTCACTAACTTTTTAACGACATACATCGGTAGTTATATTCTCAAAATTCGTTATTTATCGACAATTGTCTTTAAAATCGATTCTATAACATTTTTCTACCGAATTTTTCGTTATTGAAAATCGTAACAACAAAATTTTTTTTTTAGTTAAATTTTCATTTCCTTTCACACTCTAAGTTGATCGCGAATTGTTAAAATATTTTAACATGATATTGTTTTTAGGCTGGTGTCTAATTTTAAAAAAGTTGCAGGACGCCACCTCAGTTTGACTATATGTATAAGCTAACGATTAACAAAAAAGAAAATTGGAATTACTGTTTTCATTGTCTTAAAACCAAAAATTTTTGTAACTTGGGTTTGTAACGTGGATAATAATTCACCTCGTGGGGAATAAAACAAATATTCACCAGCTGGTGAATAAAATGTAACATAATTATTTTGCATCAATATTTTTTTTTTTCATCAATATTTTTTTTTTTCTCAATGTTTTTTTTTTCATCAATATTTTTTTTTTTGTCAATATGTTTTTTTTGTCAATATTTTTTTTTTTCATCAATATTTTTTTTTCCTCAATATTTTTTTTTTTTTCATCAATATTTTTTTTTCAACAATATTTTTTTTCCTCAACATTTTTTTTCATCAATATATTTTTTTCATCAATATTTTTTTTTCATCAATATTTTTTTTTTTCCATTAATTTTTTTTTTGCATTAAATTTTTTTTTTCATCAATATTTTTTTTTTTTTGAAAAATATATTTTTTTTTTTGATCAATAATTTTTTTTTATCAACTTTTTTTTTTCATCAATATTTTTTTTCATCAATATTTTTTTTCATCAATATTTTTTTTTCATCAATACTTTTTTTTCATCAATATTTTTTACATTTTTTTTTTCATCAATATTTTTTTTATCAAAAAATTTTTTTTCATCGAATTCTTTTGTTCATCAATAATTTTTTATCATAAATTTTTTTTTATCAATATTTTTTTCATAAATTTTTTGAAAAAAGTGCACTTTACGGAACACAAAATTTTTTTGGGGGAAAACACGAAATTAAAATTTAAGGGGCTGGGCCAAAAGAGCCTTCAGGTTTGTGTGGATACTTAAATTAAAGGTAATTAAAAAAGAAAAATAAATATAAAGAGGGCTAGGACCCAGGGGCCTTCTAGGTCCATAAAACCGTCCTAATAGGATTTAAAAAAAAAAAATATAAAATTTTTCTAAATTATTAAAAAGAACGTCCAGCCGGTCTTTCGGCTGGGCTCAGGGACTACAAAACGCATAAATTTATTTAGTGGCATCGCAAAATAAAGTTTGTTTTGTGTATCAAGCCTTTTACCCGGTTAATTACTAAATGGCTAATCTTTTAAACAGAAAGATACTAAAATGGATCTAGAGGGTACAATACTGTTAAAATACATACAAAAAATACATATTTGCAATCGTTAGCAAATTGCCTTTCATTTGAATACTCATACATACATGTAGGTGGGTGGGGCTGTTGTTTTGCTCCAGGGGGTCTTCCGGGGCCCAGCCCCTTAAATTTAAATAGTGGCATAATTTTGTTTTCCAAAATATTCGTGTCCCGTAAAGTGCACCTTCGCCAATTTTTTTTATCAAATATTTTTTATCAATAACACAGCTCAACAAGAAAATGCGTATTGGATTCCCGTAAGTGATTTGGATAGTGTCTGTTGCGCTGATTCCAAATCCGGAGCCCAAATTTGTCTATCACGTCAGGATTTTGAGTAATTCGCGGTTAAAGTGCCGAAAAAGGGCATGTTTGACCCTTTTTAAAAGCGTATAAAATAAGATCCTGACTGCAAATGACTTGGTGTCAAGCTCATTCGAAAGCCTGTAATTTTTTTTAAAGATAGGATAACATTTTCTAAAAATTTAATTTTATAAAATGGTAAAAAAATCATTAGCAAAAAACCTTCCATTTTTTCAATATTTAGTTTATTTATACAGTGTTTTTTAACAAATTTCCATACAAATTCATACGTAAATTTAAGATTTAAAGCACTTGTGGCTAAAGAATTTTTTACCATTTTAGAATATTAAATTCTAAAAAGATTTGATCTTGTCTGAAAGAGAAAATTACACACTTTCGAGTGAGCTTAATACCAAGTCATTTACATGTCAGGATCTTATTTTATAGGCGTTCAAAAATGATCAAAATGGGAATTTTTTGACACTTTAACCGCGATTTTCTCAAAATTGTGACGTGATAGAAAAATTTAAGTGACCCTTTTGGAACTGGGACACCAAACCCTATCAACTTTTTTTGGTTTCATCCAAAATGCGGCGACACACCTCAGATTTGTAGAGCGGTGTATTCTTTTTACATTAAAAACTTTTTTTTATAAAAAAGTTTTTTTTTTTTATCGACAAACATATTGATGGATATCACTTAAATGTCATAGAAACCTTTACGGATCAATAAAATATAAACATAAATTATGGTAAAGTAGCTTTCCAAAACATAAAATTTGATTATAAAATTAATGATTTGAGCTAAGTTTTGTGATAACATGTACCATATATTTTTGGGGTACTTTGAGCGAATATTTTTAAATTTCTGAAAAATTTATTAAATAAAACTCCCAAAACTACCTATTTTTTACATGTCATTTACTTAATGCAACTTTAGCATTAAACTATCCAAAAAGTAGATGTATTCCCTGCGTTAATTTATTTTTGGGCAATTTGAGTTTAGCGGATTTCAAGGAATTTGAATTTTTAACAATATTTTTTATATACGAGTATTTAACAAAAATACAGAAAACAGTCGTTTTTCACTCAAAAAAAAAGTTTAATCTTTTGTATATTATGATGGCGAAGTTTTTAAAGTATCACAATTTCATTTGATACAAATTATAATAGTACATTCAGACTGGCTTTGAAACCTCGTTGAAAATACGTATTTTCATTTTCAAAACTCAGCCGTTCACACCTGAAAAATTTTACACTTATCACGTTTTCAAAATTTACCGAACAAAATTCGCGACTATACCGGCTTAAAAAACACACAATTAATTAATTTACGGGATATTTTAAATTAATTTATTAAAATCTTTTGTTTATTGTTGTTTTTTATTTAAATATTTTTAATTTTTTTATTTTTGACACTTTCTTTAATTTATTTTCTTGTATTATAACAGTTGTAAAAAAAAGGAGAACTATGAAATTTAAAAGGTTTCGATCGTACATTCGTTGAAACCTCGATACAAAAAGGTTTCAATTTGTGTGGGAAAATACGTATTTTCAAATGAGGTTTGGCTCGAAACCTCGTTAAACGGGGTTTCGACGACAATGTGAATGCACTATAAAACAACAAATGAAACCTCAGAAAAAAGCAGCATATTGAAAATATAACAAAAAAAAAAAACTTTTTAAGAATAATTTTTATATACATTAGGTTGGGACAATTTGTTTGGGTGAGAAAAAAACTGAAAGGCGTATAAGAAAACAGCAAAATCTACGATCTGTGGAAATCTTGGAGCAGTTAAAACCAAAAGAGATTGACTTCGGCACGAATATGTGTTGTGCTCATAGGTTGGTAATGTTCATAAATGGATAAAATCTATCCAGGGCGATAAAGTTTCCGTTTGAAGAATTAAATCAACATCGTAAAACCACCAACTTAAGCACAGGTTACATAGAGATTTAATATTTTCAGTCCACCCCTTTTTAAGGCTTCGATATATTCAGTGCAAAAAAGTATTTTTAACATGATAATGTTTTTAGGCAGGGGTCTAATTTTAAAAAAGTTGCAGGACGCCACCTCAGTTTGACTATATGATGAATTTCATTTAAAAATCGAGATAACACTGAAATTTTGAACCCGACCAACTCAGATATCGATGAAATTTTGTTCATAGCTAAATTTGATCAATACAAACAAACTCTCATTTTTAGAAATGACTGTTTTGCGATTTTTTGGGCGTGACACAGTGGGAACGTTTTCGAAAAAACGCGAAAATGGTCGAAAAGAGCTCCATTTAAACTACAATAACTCAGAATGGGCTAAACCGATTTCCATGATCTTGGTATCATTAAAAAGATATTTTAACAGGCTTTATGACACGTTAAAAAAAAAATAAAAATACACTGTAAAAAAATTTATAACAAAAAAAAATTTTAACTGACGAAAAAACCAAAAAGATCAAGGGTTTTTTTACAGTGTATTAATTTTTTAGAAAGGTTTATCCTTCATCTATACCATATCAAAAAATAAAAATGGGTTCTTTTTTAGTTTTTTTTATATAATTTTTTAAGTAGTGTCACTTCTAGTAATTGCCCTTATATTTTATAACAAAAAAAATTTTAGGTAACGAAAAACCAAAAAAGATCAAGAATTTTTTACAGTGTATTACTTTTTTAGAAAGGTATTTCTCTCACCTATAACATATCCAAAAAGTAAAATGGGTTCTTTTTTATTTTTTTTATATAATTTTTTAAGTAGTGTCACTTCTAGTAATACTTACCGAAAGTTTTCGAAATAATTCGAATAACAGCGAAAATATCTGGTCACATTCACAAAATAGTTCAACAAATCTAACATTTTTTAAATGTTTACAAATAAAAAACCATCAACAATTGTTTATATTATTTGCCACGTTTTTATTAATTTGTGTTTTATTTTATTTAAATTTTTTTTAAGTTAATTATTTGTAAGAAATTTTGCGCTGCTCAAATTTGGCACAGTCAGAATATCTGCGCACATGTACAAAAGTTTCATTTATCGGAATGAATGAATGAAAGCCTTGAGTTCCTGTTATAGTTTTAGCTTCTTTATACCTTGAAAATACACGCAAAAAAAAAACAGGTGTAAGATTACATAAAAATCTGGCATAATCTACCTAAGTTTATACGTAAATATACAACTTAACAAGTTATTAGACTATTTAGTTAATAAACTTAGGTAAAAAATTGTCTTACAAAAAATATGACATTTATAAAAGAAAACTTTGTAAAAATGATCAAGTAAAATTTATCAATTTAATCAAGTCAAAGTTACCACTTATTCAAATATTTTATACAATTTAACAAATTGATTCCAACATAATAAACCAAATAACGTATATCAATTTATACATTTACCTTTATATTTTTAACTTTCTTTACCACATAAATAAAAAAATTACAAAAAATGTTTTTATATATTATTTATTATGGTTAAAAATGATACATTAGATTAATTGATACATTAAATGCAAACATACAAAATAAAATTTACACGTATTACTATAGAATTTTTTTATCGATTTTGAATTTTCGACAGAAAATTTTTTATCGATTATACATTTTCTATAGAAAATTCTTTATCGATAATTATTTTCTATAGAAAATTTTTAATCGATTATAAATTTTCTTTAGAAAATTTTTTATTAGAAAAATTTCTTTAGAAAATTTTTAATCGATTATAAACTTTCTATAGAAAATTTTTACCGAATTAAAATTTTCTACAAATAATTTTTTATCGCTTATAAATTTTCTATAAAAAAGTTTTTATAGATTATAAATTTTCTATTAAAATTTTTATTCGATTATAAATTTTATTATAATTATTTTATAGAAAATTTTTATGGATTTTAAATTTTCTATAAAAAATTTTTTTATCGATTATAAATTTTCTATAGAACATTTTTTATCGATTATTAATTTTCAATAGAAAACTGTTTGTATATTTTAATTCTTCTATAGAAAATTTTTTATCGATTATAAATTTTCTATAGAAACTTTTTTATAGGCTATAAATTTTCTATTGAAAATTTTTTATCGATTATAAAAAAATTAAATTCGATAAAAATTTTCTATAAACAATTTTTTATCGATTATAAATTTTCTATAGAAAAATTTTTATCGATTATAAATTTTCTATAGAAAATTTTTTTATCGATTAGAAACTTTTTTATCGATTTTAAATAGAACATTTTTTATCGATTAAAAATTTTGAAAAAATAAAAATTGGTAAATATAATCGATTAAATATTTTCTAAATAAAACTTATAATTGATAAAAAATTTTCTATAGAAGATTAATAATCGATAAAAAGTTTTCTATAAAAAATTTATAATCGATAAAAAAATTGTTTGTATAAAATTTAAAATCCAAGAAAATTTTCTATAAACTATTTATAATAAAATATATAAACGATAAAAAATTTGAATAGAAAATTTGAAATCGATAAAAAAAAAAATTGTAGAAAATTTAAAATCTATAAAATTTTTTTATAAAAAATTTATAATAAAATTTATAATCGATAAAAAATGTTCTATAGAAAATTTATAATCGTTAAAAAATTGTTTATAGAAACTTTTTATCGATTTTAAATTTTTTACAAAAAATCAATAAAAAAATTTATAATTATAAGTTATAATCGATAAAAAAAATTTCTATTTATAATCGATAAAATATTTTCTATAGAAGATTTAAAATCGATAAGAAGTTTTCTATAGAAAATTAATAATCGATAAAAAATGTTCTATAAAAAATTTATAATTGATATAGAAAATTTATTATTATAATTGCCCGTGTAAAAAAATAATTGGATCAGATCTACTCCATATATTTTCATATCTGCTTCAGATATGTTTTGATCCGTAAATTGAGTTTATCTGACAATTTTACATATATGAACATATCTGAAAATGTCTGATCATATATGTCATATATGCCAGATAGACTTAATTTATGGAGTAGATCTGATTATATGTTTTATATATGTTTTTATCAAAAGAGATATGTTTTGATCCAATTATTTTTTTACACGGGTGATAGAAAATTTATAATAAAATTTATAATCGATAAAAATGTTTTTATAGAAAATTTATTTATAATCGACAAAAAAATTTTTATAGAAAATTTATAATCGATAAAATATTTGTTATAGAAAACACTTGATTAAGCAATATAATACGATTTTGGAAATTCATTGAAATTTCCTACTGTAATAACATTTTTTTATTCTTCAAGTTCAAATGTAATTAGATAACAAGTATTTTTCATATTGCGTTTTGCTAACATTTTTTAAATTAGTGCTAAAAATGCCTGCATTTTCAACACCCTTTTGAAATCTCTATTTTAAAAAAATTTTTTTTTTTGTCTTAAAATTTGAAAAAAAAAACAAAAAAATATTACACTGAAACATGAATAATGAAAAAATGTTATTACAGTAGAAAATTTCAATAAATTTAAAAAAAGGGACTCGTATTTTTTAATCAAGTGGTGGGCACACGCTAGATGCCTGGGGAAGTTGTAATAACTTGGCTGATTTTCAACCGATTTTAGTTTTTAGTACCTTATTAGAAAGGCATTTTGCTCCACATCATAATTCTGTAATCACTTGAATTAAAACTTAACTTAAAATACCAAAAAAATTGCAAAACAGAAAAAAATTATTATTTTTCCTTGTAATCCGTTTTTTAAACTTCAAGGACCATGCTAAACGCCTTACCCATGTCCGATCGTCCTCAATTTTAGTGAGGCGTATACTTACCTCCAAATGAATATATTTACGGTAAGTTATGGTCAGTATCTACAATTTTTTTTTTTTGGAACTCTATATAAAATAAATCAGAGCCAAAACATTAAAGGTGCAATTTTAAAAATTAAAAAAAAAATAGAAGGAATTGTGATCACATCTCGAGTTATGGCTTAAAAGTTGCGTAATTTAGAGTAGAATTTTCGTAGTTTTTAAGAAAAAAATCGAAGGTTTCGGACTTTTTCAAAAAGTCGATTTTAATTTTTAAACGTCAAAAAATAAGTGATAATTACTTCAAATAATTTTTTCATATTTTTTTTTAAAACTACATTTAAATACCAACAAAACGTAGTGCAACTTTTTTTAAAATATCTATTTTTTCTAATGGTCAAAATTTATTAAAAATTTCAATTTTTTAATTTTTTGGAGAAAATCGCCATTTTGAAAAATTGGTTACTCAATACCATCTTGGAATAAAAGGCTGAAAATTGGTGTCCAAGTTGCATTTAATAAGGACTAAAACATATCCAAATATAAATTGAATTGAAAGGGGTCGGGTCTAAAAGTGAGTGATTTGGCTTGGAATGCCCCATATATTATATAGACATTTTTTTAAGAAAATGTTTTATTGATAATAAATTTTCTATACAAATTTTTTATCGATTTTAAATTTTCTATGGAAAGTTTGTTATCGATTGTAAATATTATATAGAAAATTGTTAATCGATTATAAATTTTCTGTAGAAAATTTGTTATCGATTGTAAATATTATATGAAAAAATGTTTAATCAATTATAAATTGTCTATAAAAAACTTTTGATCGATTATAAATTTTCTATAGAAAATTTGTTATCGATTGTAAATATTATATTAAAAAATTTTAAAGTGATTATAAATTGTCTATATAAATTTTTTGATTGATTATAAATTTTCTAGAAAATTTTGCATAGAAAATTTTTTATCGATTATAAATTTTCTATAGAAGATTTTTTATCGATTATAAATTTTCTATAGAAAACTTATGGTCGATCAAAAATTTGTAAAGAGAATTTATAATCGATTAAAAATTTTTAATATAATATGTTCAATCATTAACAAATTTTCCATAGCAAATTTAAAATTGACAAAAAAATTTTATAGAAAATTTATAATCAATAAAAATTTAAAAATTTTTCTATAAAAAATTAAAATTCGATAAAAAATTTTTCTGTAGAAAATTAAAAATCGACAAAAAAAATTTCTAGAAAATTTTTAAAATTTTTTATCATTATTAATTTTCTATAGAAAAATTTTAAATTTTCTACAGAAAATTTTTTATGGATTATAAATTTTCTATAGAAAATTTGTTATCGATTATAAATTTTTTATAGAAAATTAATTTTTCAATGTAGAAAAATTTTGAGATTCTGAAAAATTTTTAAATAAGAATTTATCGGATGCTGAAAAATTTTTCCCAAAAGATTATGTGAGAATTTATAATCGATTAAAAATTTTCAATATAATATCTTCAATCGATAACAAATTTTCGATAGAAAATTTAAAATAGACAAAAAAATTTTATAGAAAATTTATAATCGATAAAAAATTTAAATTTTTCTATAGAAAATCAAAAATCGCTAAAAAATTTTCTATAGAAAGTGAAAAATCGATAAAAAATTTTCTAGAAAATTTATAGAAAATTTTTAAAATTTTTTTATCGATTATTAATTTTCTATAGAAAAATTTAAAATTTTCTAGAGAAAATTTTTTATCGATTTTAAATTTTCTATATAAAATTTGTTATCGATTATAAATTTTTTATAGAAAATTCATTTTTCAATGTAGAAAAATTTTCAGATTCTGAAACATTTTTAAATAAGGATTTATCGGATGCTGAAAATTTTTTCCCAATAGATTATGTGACATTTTTCCGTATAGAAAAAGTTTCAGATTCTCAAACATTTTTTTGTATAGAACATAAAAAATTCTCCGATTCGAAAAAAAATTTCGTATAGAAAAATTCTTAGATTCTTCGACATGGAAAAAGTTTTTGATTCTGAGACACTTTCAGGAATCCGGCTATTTTGTTTTGAACTGTATCGTGCCTTCCACAGGACTCAAAATACAGGCATAATGATAAACTCGTTCTCACTTGTATTGGTGTCAAAATTTGGATGATTGTATCATGGTCAACCACCATTACCGCCTACATCGTAAACAAGTTTCCTTTGCGGGTTGTTCGCTTTTGAAATGAAGATGTAGGAAACATTACTTGACCTTTCTTACCGCTTGCTGGATAAAGATCTCGTAGCAATTAATACTTTAGACTCCCTTTGCGGTTCTTGGACGACGGCTGTTTGGTCTTCGCTCTAATTCATTTTTTAAGCAGATAAGTCCAAATGTTGATCACAACCTTGAAATATAAAATTGGGTATTGAATGCCTTTTTAATAAATTAAATATAAACACACAAAAATAAAAAAAAAACTCGTAATAGAAATATTAAATACTTACTTCAATGTTAGCACCCCTTAAAAGCTTTTCTTCCATTGCAATTTTAAGTATATTTTTTTTTTATTTCTTATTGTTAAAATAAAAAAAAAATAATTTGATGGGAGATGGAAAATAAAGTACTTAAGTACTTATTCTATTCTCAAAAGCATGCATTTTTAAATTGGTCGAGGTAACACTTTACAGGTTATCCCACTAAAAGTATGATACTTTCCAAATAACTTAGGTAAAGTTATCAAGTTTACACTTTAAAAAAACAACAATGTCAAATATTTAAATATTATAAAGGAATAAGATTAAAAATGGTGCAACAAAGTGAACTTTGTTATAATACAAAATAAATGGCAATGGCAATTTTAACTCAAACTTTGGAAATGTATATATAACTTGTATATTTTTTTTAAAACCATATAAAAAAAATTTTACCTAAGCTACAGTAGTTATTCTTACACCAGTTATTTTTTTGCGTGTAGCTTTTCTTTAACGTTGTTGTATTCGTCAGCATCTGCGTAAGCAACTTGTATGGTGGTCTTATATGTTTCTGATGCCCAGTGATAGAGTTGCCTCGTTGTCTGGATTTCATTTTTATTTGCAATACTATAATTTCGAGCACCTCTTTTCAATGTTCCTCCGATTCCATCACATGCAGATTTTCCGTGACTGGTAGCATAAAAGTGCCATTCAGCGTCAATCCCAAAATCAGATTTGTGATGGCATAAATTAATGAAGTTATATTTATTTTTATATTGTGCTCCTGCACCATCTGATACGTAAATGATTTTATTAATATTGTTGGTTATATTGGCCTTCACGAACTGTACCATTTTTGAAATATATAGATGAACTGCTATACTATCATGGGTATTGCAATCAGATATTATGGCGAAGCTTTTATGAGTTAATTTATCGTTATCTGAAAATAAACAAACAAAGGAAAAAAACAAATAAATAAAAATTATTAAATATTTTGATGAGTGTGGATGGATGTGTTTACTAATACCAAAATATTAAAATAATTACCTTTGTAATAAATAACGAACGGATGTATTGTAGCCTGATCATTATTCCAATGGTATCCTTGCACGGCATCTTGTACAAGAAATGCATAATTTTCAGCAAAGTCCATTTGAATTAACATTTCTCCTGATAACAGCGCCGCTCTTTTATTGCTGATAAATTCAGATTGTCGCTTTGCTATGAAATGATGCGGAATCAGAACTTTGATGTGTTCAGTAAAATCGCTGACAAATGATTCTGGGTTGGTGGTTAACGTTTCCAGAACACATCTAATCGTTGTATTCCGCTTTTTGTATATTATTTCTTCAGTTTGGTTATTTTCAAAATGTTTTAGCATATGCGTTTTTAGATTATTTAAATTTTTAAAGGAGTGACCACACATTGAAACGCAACACTCGCTTTTTTCTATGTCACCATTACAAACAACGAATTTGAGAACATCTTTGTAATCGGTAAATGTGCATTCTCCTTCAATACAAATTGATTTTAAACCACTTTTTTCAAACATCAATTTCATATTCTGATGCAATGTGCATACACAGATATTTTGCTGGTTTCCAACTCCAAGTTTTATACAATTTTTTGGCCTTAACATTATAAATTTTGTAAAACCCACTTTGGCCAAGGGATGTTTTTTTTTTAAATTTGTAGTAAGATTCGCGTAGTGAAGATAACATCAGTCTTTTTTGAACTTTTTCACGTAAGTTTCCTTGTTTAACAGTAATTGAATCTTGCGATCCAGGAATCATTCGGCTAATTTCATCATCTTCATAAAATTACTTGACTGTGCTTAGAGTTTCGGTTGGTAAACTACGTCTGCTCATTTTAAAAAGATTGATATCTGCAAACTTCGTTTTATTCCTTTGGATATCTTTACTTTTTTTGATACAATCGTGAGATATATCATCCCCAAAACGATCTTTAATTTCTGCGTGACTCATATTGATTGGAAAGAGAGATAAAAGTTTTTGCTTTTCCAAAAGATTTGAGCTGTTCTCTATTTGATATTTGATGTTTTCCAAAATTTCTTCGTAAATGGCTTTGACGTTTTCAAGTTGCGCTGACAAATCAGATAATGGATCAGCTCCAAGTGAATCTGCTATATTTTCGAAAATTTGCAGTGATTTTCTATTTCTGTATGCATCTCGTTTCATATATTTCCTTTTAAGAGGCGACATTTGGTTTGGTAGATGAGGAATAATATGATCATTTATATTTTCAATGACTTCCGTCCTTTCGATGTTTGCAATACGGCTGGTACAAGTTGGAAGTTCATTCAATTCTTCGCTAATTTCATTGCTGGGCATTGTTGGTAAATAATTTGAGACTTCATTCTGCTCCACATTCGATTCATTACGACTGCGAGCTTTTCTCAGTGTATTCCGGCAAGTTTCGCAAATACGGCTACAATGAATGTTGGCGACAGCTGGAAAATATTCAATTATATTTGCAGCCTCGTTTTCACTTATTTTACGAAGCGAAGCGCAACACTTATTAGATATTTTTATGCATCTGTACTTATTGTTTGAATTCATATTCACTCAATTTTTTAAAATATACGCGTAAAAATTGTAATGGGATATCTTGGCTTCTCGAAACTGTTTATAATTATGAATTTGGGTACGTTCATCAGGTGCAATTATATAGCATTTTTTAAGGCAAGCAAGAACTTTTTGCGGTTAAAACATATTCATAATTTTCCTGGGACAATGTTTATTTATTTTACCTGTTAACCCTTCGTCAGGTACATATTTTGAGCCCTTAGTTCTGGCCAGACCCCTATACATTTACATGCATTTGTATGGAAATAAGGGCTGTTTGCCGTTAAATTTTTTACTAAGAAAGGAAAATATTTGTTATATTTTGTGTTTCTATTTCTTTTTACTATGTTATTAGCTAACTGAGGAAGAAAAAATAGACCTGAAAAAATCTTTGGAATGAAAAGGGCGGAATTACTAGAAGTGACACTACTTAAAAAATTATTTAAAAAAAAATAAAAAAGAACCCATTTTACTTTTTGGATATGTTATAGGTGAAGGAAATACCTTTCTAAAAAAGTAATACACTGTAAAAAATCCTTGATCTTTTTTGGTTTTTCGTTACCTAAAATTTTTTTTGTTATAAAATATAAGGGCAATTACTAGAAGTGACACTACTGAAAAAATTATATAAAAAAAACTAACAAAGAACCCATTTTTATTTTTTGATATGGTATAGATGAAGGATAAACCTTTCTAAAAAATTAATACACTGTAAAAAAACCCTTGATCTTTTTGGTTTTTTCGTCAGTTAAAATTTTTTTGTTATAAATTTTTTACAGTGTATTTTTTTTTTTTTTTTAACGTGTCATAAAGCCTGTTAAAATATCTTTTTAATGATACCAAGATCATGGAAATCGGTTTAGCCGATTCAGAGTTATTGTAGTTTAAATGGAGCTCTTTTCGACCATTTTCGCGTTTTTTCGAAAACGTTCCCACTGTGTCACGCCCAAAAAATCGCAAAACAGTCATTTCTAAAAATGAGAGTTTGTTTGTATTGATCAAATTTAGCTATGAACAAAATTTCATCGATATCTGAGGGGGTCGGGTTCAATGCATCTCGATTTTTACATGAAATTCATCATATAAGCTAACGATTAAACAAAAAAGAAAATAAGAATTATAGTTTTCATTTTATTACAACCGTAAACTTCGACAATAATTTAAAATTAATAAATAAAATAAAAAGAAACACATAGTTTTGGTAGCGCCGCTAGGTGTCACTCGATACCAAATATCGCATTTCCAATTAGTTTTGTCACCATCATCGCAAATTTTTTCCAATAAAATATTACCACAAGGCAATACTAACCAGTATATGAGGCATTCCACACCAAATGTCCCGCTAGAGAAAAACATGTGTCCCGTAAATTTCTGAATAGGTTGTTTGGATAGCCCTATATGTAACTAAGAAAATTGCGTTTTTGGGTTTTCAAATTTTCGAAAACTGGGCTTAGGAGGCGTGGTCAAATATTGGAAAAAATGGTAAAATTTGTGGCGAGTTGCCTTGATTAAATATTTATCACATTAAAACGGAATGCACCACAATGTCAAAAATTTACGTTCTTATATCGTCGAACTATATTCAATAAATGACAACTCGAAAAAGCTTACTGTTCAGGAGAGCTAAAAAACTAGTTATTTCGCATATTATTGCAAAAATAAACAATGTACCTTCCACAAGATGGTTTAAATATTCTAAAAAATGTTTACCAATGCAAAAATTTTCATATTTTGCACTTGTTTGCGTATTTTTCAGAGATGGCATTTATTACTATACCAAAAAACAAATATTTTTTTAGAGTTGGCATATTTTGTCGGAAAATAAAAATACATTTTTTTTGGAAAAATTTTTTAATTTTTTTTTTTTTGGTTTTTGTTATCCTTAGTACGGTAATTGCAAAAACTGAACAAAAAATTAAAAATCTTTGCATATTTTTAAAAGTTACTAGCTCCGAAAGCCTTTTAATCTCAGGGTGGTCAACTTTGGCACTCTGTAACTCACGCTGTATTGCAATAGGGTCACTCCAAACCAGCTATTTTGAAAGCTTATATCATTGACTTTATTTGCCCCATTCATAATGTTTTAATCTGATAAATAGTTTGAAAGTTACATAAATATAAGAATTTTTTTTTTTTTGCAAACACTATTTACCGATATTTTTAAAATGGCAATATCTCGAGAACCAGTCATTAGATATCAAAATCTTTACAAGATTCGTGTTCAGCATGGCAAATGCAATAAGATATGTGGTCTAATTGTTTTTAAAAAATTTTTTGAAAAATTTTTGTAAATTTACAATGGGAGTTGGCATTTATTTCCACCAAAAAAATATTTACTTTGAGTTAGCAGAATAACAAAAATGGATGTAAAACGACAACAAATTATTTTTTTGCTCTGAAATTTTTATGGCAGATAGGTATTACATAGGGGAGCTATTTGCCATCGGAAACTCATTTCCGTCAAATTTGAGTTGGCATATTTTGAATATAGGTTCACGATATAGTTTTGTATAGGCTATCGATTAAAATTTTTTTTAAAAAAAATTTTCAGAACCCGTTCTGAAATTTTTCATTTTTTAAAAAAGTTAATTTATCAAAAATCCGGCCACTTTTTTTTTCTTTTTTATTTATTTTTTTAAAAGTTTAGATGTTTGTCCATCCACACAAAAAAAATCAGAAACACGTTCATCTTTTTTTTCGAGAAAATCGCATTTGAACTTTAAATTTCATAACAATTTTGTTATTTGCTTGTATTTCTTTGTTTTAAAGTTGCGAATGAGTAATATTAATTGCATAAATATTCGTCATACGCTCTGTTGACACAAGAAAATACAAGCAAATTACTAAATTGTTATGAAATTTAAAGTTCAAATGCGATTTTCTCGAAAAAAAAGATGAACGTGTTTCTGATTTTTTTTTTTGTGTGGATGGACGAACATCTAAACTTTTAAAAAAATAAATAAAAAAGAAAAAAAAAAGTGGCCGGATTTTTGATAAATTGACTTTTTAAAAAAATGGAAAATTTCAGAACGGGTTCTGAAAATTTTCCAAAAAAAAAAATTTTAATCGATAGCCCATACAAAACTATATAAGAACGTAAATTTTTGACATTATGGTGTATTCCGTTTTAATGTGATAAATATTTAATCAAGGCAACTCGCCACAAATTTGACCATTTTTCCAATATTTGACCACGCCTCCTAAGCCCAGTTTTTGAAAAATTGAAAAACCAAAAACGCAATTTTCTAAGTTCCATATAGGGCTATCCATATCACCTATTCAGAAGTTTACGGTACACATGTTTTTTTTCGCTGGACATTTGGTGTGGAATGCCTCATATTTGAAAATCGAAGCAAGAGAAACATATCAAAATTTAACTCATTATGTAAATAAGCTACGGTGGCCTTGCGGAAGTGCGCCAGACTGGAAAACAGAAGGTTCGCTGATCGAATCCGTGGTCAGTCAACTGTTTATTTTTTTTTTTATTTAGTTTTTTTTTAGCTTGTACATTTCTTTTTGTTAAGGAAAAATTTGTTTGCATTAATTCTTTATTAATTCTTTACAGATTTTTCTAAATTTTCTAGTTGTTTTTCTTTCTGAATTTTGTGATTTTTTC
The DNA here is from genome assembly GCA_963921195.1 of Pegoplata infirma. Classification (NCBI taxonomy): domain Eukaryota; kingdom Metazoa; phylum Arthropoda; class Insecta; order Diptera; family Anthomyiidae; genus Pegoplata; species Pegoplata infirma. Next base: position 189,888,611 of record OY992536.1, read on the forward strand.
TGAATATATCTGCATTTGTCTCACTCATTTTTTTGTATTTTCTTGATTTGTTCTTACAGTTAAAATAATAACTCTGTAAAATACATTGTAAAATGACTGTAATCTCAATTCAACAGATATTTGACAGAGTTTTCTGTCAAAATACAGATTTAAAGAAAATACTTTGAATTTTTTGTGACAAAAAACAAAGTTTTATCTGTTATATTAGTTTTAACCTCGTAATCTTTATTTTACAGATAATTAACAGAAATTTCTGCAAAAATATAGATTTTAGCAAAATATTTTGTATTTTTTGTAACCAAAAACAAAATTTTGTCTGTATTTTAAACATTAATTTCACAGAAAACTTAAAAAAGAAAATTCCAAAATAAACTGCATTTAACTACAAAGTTTTAACATGATAATGTTTTTAGGCTGGTGTCTAATTTTAAAAAAGTTGCAGGACGCCACCTCAGTTTGACTATATAAACTAACAATTAACGAAAAAGAAATCAAGAATTACTATTTTCATTTTCTTAAAACCAAAAATTTTAATAACTTGGGTTTGTAACTTGGATAATAATTCACCTCGTGGTGAATAAAACCGTTTTTCACCAGCTGGTGAATTTTTTCATCAATTTTTTTTTTTCATCAAATTTTTTTTTCATCAAATTTTTTTTTTCATCAATTTTTTTTCCATCAAATTTTTTTTTCATAATTTTTTTTTTTTTTAAATTTTTTTTTTCATAAAAATTTTTTTTTGTCATTAATTTTTTTTTTCATCGAAAATTTTTTTTCATCAAAATCTTTTTTTTCATCAATTTTTTTTTTCATCATTTTATTTCATTAATTTTTTTTTCATCAAATTTTTTTTTCATCAAAATTTTTTTTTTCATAAATTTTTTTATCATATTTTTTTTTTTCATCAAATTTTTCATTATCATATTTTTTTCTCACCAAAAAAATTTTTTTTTTCATATTTTTTTATAAATTTTTTTTACATCAAAAAATTTTTCTTTTCATCAAAAACGTGTTTTCATCAAAATTTTTTTTCACCAAAAATTTTGGTGAAAAGTCTAAGCTTTTCGCATAAAAATTTTCCATTTGTTTATCAAATGTACATAAAACAAGTGAGAGTGGTATATTCTTTGATGCCGAATCTTTTATACTCTCCAAAATTTAAAACCACTTTTTTGCACTTATTTTTAATGGGGTCCTCAACTGATATTTCAATTTGTTTTGCATGGAATAGCAAAGTAATATAACATTATTTTTTCTAAAAAAACTTTGCTTTGGCAAGTACACCCAAATCTTCCGCAAAACATTATCATGATTTTATGTTTTGGGCAAGAGTACAAAATTCGCAGGCATTTTTTCTATAAAATTTTGGTTGCATCAAATACATTTTACAAATATATGTAAATTAACAGAGTTTTTCTTTGCTAAATGGTGCTTTATTTAACCAACATTTTACTACAGACTCTGTAAATTAACAGTTTTTTTGTCCAAAACATTTTACGGAGTTTTATAGTAAAAAAACAGAGTTTTTTTCTGTCAAAAGACGCTAACATTGAACCAATATTTTCTGTAAACTAACAGTTTTTTTTTATAAAAATCATTTTACAGAGTTTTTTAGTAAAATTACCAAGTAATGTTGCTAGCTGGAAAAGTACGGTGAACTCTGTTAAATTAGCAGAGTTTTTCTGTATTTTTCCAAATTTTTTTGTAAATATTGATAAATTTGAGAAATTTCTTGGAGTTATTTTTTTCCGATTATTTTTTTAATCTGACATATTAAATAAAACATTATCATGAATTAATTTTTTGGGCATGAGTACAAAACTCTGCGGCATTTTTTACATTTGAAAGGGTATAAGCACTCACAAAAGTATGACGATAGATTCCACTACAAAAGACAGTTAAAACAACTTCATTTGTTTTTGTTTAGGCATCTACTACATTTTACGGTAAAATCAACAACAAATTGTTGTTGTTTTTAACTATTGATTAACAAATACAAAAAACGGTAAAAAAAAAATCAAATTACAGTTGTTTTTACAGTAACTCAAATTTTTAGAGTAACTCAAAAAACTTCTAAACCTCAAACACGGTTAAAATTGTTTGGTTATAATTCCTGCTGCATCTGAATCTTCCAACTCGTTCAATACATCCGTTTTTCGAAAAATTTATAGAAAATTATAAGTTTTTTTTTTATAGATTAAAAACAACTACATAAAACAAATGTTTCTACAATGTATTAATTCCTTCTATTTACTTTTTAAAACTTACTTTTTAAAACGACTACAAGAAATAGTTATTTGAGATTTTTCATACAAAAACAACTGAAATTGTAGTTGAAAACAACAACTACTACTTACTAAAGAAATGACCGTCATATAGAAACTGCAATAATTTTCTAAATGAAGGATTGGGCACAGACGCATTTAACAGTGTCACTCGGTTTTTGTACATTTGTTAAGCAAATTAAATATATTTATGTCAGAAAAATTTCAGAAAATTTGGACGAAAGAAAATTTAAGAAAAAAATTTATTAAAAAAAAATGTTGATGAAAAATTTGTTTTATTAAAATCAAGTAGAAAAGTTAAATTCGAATTAACCGATTCTAAGAATACTTTCCACAACGCACTCAAAATATTTTGTAAGTAAATTCAACTGAAAAAACGTTTAAAACCATCGTTTTTCCATTTAAAAAACGGACTACTTATATTTCATTTGAAACAACATACTTTTTAAGTTATTTATAAACATTAATAAATGACAAGATATTCCGTAAAAACAAACGATATTTGAGTTATTTTAACTGTTTACACTTTTTTAATTTGTGAAGTAGAACTATTAAAAACGAAAATTTTATTTTGAGTGCCCTAGTAAAAATATTTTTCTAATTTTACTAAATAGATCTAATTTGATCCGTAAAATGGTTGTATCAAATAATATCTAATTGTATTACTTTAGATCAAAAAATATAAAAATTGATACAATTTGATCCTGAATTTGGTCAAATCTAATTAGATCAAATTGATCTTATAATATCTATTTTTATATAATTTGATGAGCAAAACCAAAATACGAATCTAATCATATATGGAGCAATATCTAACCATATAAAGTGGATCAACCGTATCAAAGTGATAGATAAAATTTTATATAAATTTATACGGAAGCATATTAACTCATATAAGACTGTATCAAATTATATATGATTAGACCAGAAACTTTTTACTCGGGTGTAATTTTTTTTAGTGCAAACAAATTTTGGAGTGACCAAAATACTTTGTTAAGTAATTTTGTGGCTTCCCAATGCTTTTAAGTTGTTTAAAGCTCAGTGCAACCAATCTAAAATTCACGGTTTTGCTTATAACTTTTGAACCACTAGACCGGTGTGGCTGAAATACAATTCCAAAAAGACCAGGGAACGACAAAAGAAAATACCTTGTATAACGACAAGAAAAGTTGCTAGCTTTTTTTTGCTACCTCCTATATGACAAAAATTTCTTGTGATTTTAAAAGCTTTTTACCAATAATTTTGTAATTTTACTACCCCGAGTAAAAAAATTGATATGACACAATATATAATTTAATATGGGTTCGTGTCTATTTTGATATAATCTTATACGAAAAATGGTTTCATAAGATTTGATAGAATAATATCTAATAATATCAGTTTATATAACTTTATATCGACTTTGATACGAGTTTTGGTCTAATCCAATGATATAAAATTATATCTACACTCAAAAAAAAAGTTTGTAAATTTACAAGTAAAAGGTCTTGTAATTCTATTTTACTAATATTTTTGTCTTTTTACAAAAATTGTTGTATATTTAATAAAACGAAAACTATAGTTTGCTTTGTAATTTTACTATTATATGTTGGTAAATTTATTTTACTAATTTTTTAGGTAAATTTACAAAAAAGTGAATTATTTTACAAATTAAAAAAATATTACAAGGTGTTTAGTTTTTTTACACAAGAAAACTGTAATTGTACAACATAATTTTACTTGATGTTATTTAGTCTTTTTACCAAAAAAATGTTTTATTACAAACATTTTTTTTTAAGATCGTTTACAACAATAGGACACGCAAAAATTTTCTAAGTTCAGATTTTTTTTTGCGTTTTGGAGTAAAAAATTTAGTTAAAAATAAGTTTTTATAAATAATTTTTACACCGTTTTTTTGGTAATTTGCGTTAAGTAAAATACCACAATTTTTATATGTTCCTACTATATAATTGTTCTAGTTTTTTTTTTTTTTTTGTATTTTTACCATTTTTTTTTTGGTGATTTTACCATATTTTTTTGGTAATTTTTTTTTAAATTTGGTACCTAAAATGTCAATAGAAAGCTGCCAATTATGAAATATAATTTTTTTCTTATTTTAACTGCTACTTAAACATCCAATCTACAATATATAAAATTTTTTTTTTTCCGATTTTTAAAAAATACTTGTGAAAATAATTAAAAATTAAAAAAAAAAAATTATTTTTTGACTAATTTTTCCTGAAAATATAAGAAATTTCTTGTGTAGCCTCCTTCGCAATTCTCATATGTTCTACTTAAGAAAAACGAAATGTCGAAAATAAAATAAAAAAGTGCAGTGTTATACATTAAAAAGTTTGTTAAAAGTGCTCAAGTGAAAAAAAAATCTTTTCAGGTTGTTGAAGTGCTACTCCAGCTGCCGAAGAAGGAAAAATAAAATGCACCAATGGAAAAAACCTTTAAATTTACAAAACCAATATGTAAATAAACCAATTTTTTTGTAAATTTACAAAACAAATATGAAAATTTAAAAAACAAAATTGTATACTTACGAGAAAAGTTGTAATTTTACAAAAATGAAATAGAAAATACTAAAACAATATTGTAAATTTACAAATTTTAAGGTTAAACTACTGTTTTTACGGCAAAAAAAATAAGGTAAAATGGTACATATACAATAAAAATTGTAAATTTCCCAGCAAAACTTTGGTAATGGGTAGTGATTATATAACACATTACCAGGTAATGTATATACCTTATTTGTAGCATTGTTTTAGGATGTCTTACCAAACATTTGTTCCACAACGTATTATTTTAAAGTGAAAAATAATGCATTACTAATAATTTGCTACGTAATGCATGATTATTGGAAAAAATTTATTTCATATTTATTATTTCTAAACATTAAATCATGGATGACTTATATTTGGTTACATTATGTATTATTTGAAAGTTTGAAATAATGCATTATTTATAATTGGATGCATAATGCATTACAATAACATAAAAAATAATTATTTTATAAAAAAATCCATAAGTTTAAACTAGAGATGAGCTCGCGACTGGAAATTTCTAACGACACACACTCACGAGCATATTTTATCTACCTACACTCACTTACAATCACGTGAGTAAATTTAATACAAAATTACTTTTTCACTACTCGTAACACCTTATATATTATCTTCTGGTATGCTATATTATTTCATTTCTCGTAACCTATAAAATATCATATATTTTACACCTTACTCGTATTCTTTGTTATAAATTTATGACTTATTTTATACCTTACTGGTATTCTTTGTGATAATGTGGATGCATTACTTTGAGTCTCATCGCCTGTTAAAATCATCAATGCTGCAATGTATAAAATAAGAGATCCTATACCTTATTTTATACCTTATTTGGTAATCTAAGTTTTGCTGGGTTACCACTTTTTATTGTAAATATACAAGTTTTTTGCATAAAAAACAGTAGTTTAACCAAATAATTTGTTAATCTCCAATTTATTTTTTTTCATTTTCTATTTTTCCTTGTAAAATAACAACCTTTTTCTGTAAGTTTACAATTTTGTTTTGTAAATTTACCAAATTTTTTGCAAATTTACAAAAAAAAATGTTCACCTCGAAGATGATATTTTACAAAAAAAATTGTAAATTTACATTTTCTTTTGTTAAATCAATTTACAAATTATCCCCGTAACTTTACGGGGATTCTTGCTAGTACATATTTTACAAAACCTGCCCCGTAAAATCACGGGGATTTTATGTCATTTTACAAACTTTTTTTTTGAGTGCAATTATATTCAAATTTATACAATTTTATAAATCGGATTTTTTTTTTAGTTTTTAATAAAAAGTTGAAAAATTAAAATAATAAAAATAAGTTGTTCTTTGAAAAAAACTTGGAAAAATTTCAAAAAATGGAGTCATGTTAAATTTTATATAAAACACTTAGAAAATATTTCAAAAAAATTTGTCCTTGGAAAAAACTTAGAAAAATTTGAAAAAATGGAGTTATATAAAATTTTATATAAAACACTTAGAAAATATTTGCGATAAAAAAATGTTCCTTGAAAAAAACTTGAAAAAAATTTAAAAGATGGAGTCGTATAAAATTTTATATAAAACACTTAGAAAATATTCGTGATAAAAAAGTGGTGCTTGGAAAAATCTTAGAAAAATAAAAAAATATGAAGTCATATGAAATTTTATATAAAACACTTTGAAAATATTTGCGATAAAAATATGTTCTTGGAAAACACTTAAAAAAATTAAAAAATAATGGAGGCATATAAAATTTTATATAAAACACTTAGAAATTTGAAATGATTAGAGCCCGACCGAAACCAGTTTTCCAGGCCGAACCGAAACGAAAGCCGAAAAAGTAATATTCGGCCGAAACCGAACCGAAACCGAAACTTAAAAAAAATTACCGCCTGTCATGAATAAAATTATTAAAAAATTGTTAAAGATAAATATACAGCATATTATGCTTTTAAACCGTAGGAATTGTTGTATTTTTGATAAAAAAAATATGTTTTTTAAAAAACTTACAAAAATATTTTTATATTTCGTTTGTAGATTAGGAGAAAATAATTTTTGAACTGAAACAGTTTTACATTTATTGCATAAACTTGTAACATTTTCTTCAATTGAACTGAAACAAGTGTAATGAAATACGAAATCAAAAAATTCAGCGACTTTTTTACATATTTTTAAAATACCAAAAAGTTTCGGTTTCGGCTAATATTCGGCCAAAATTTTGTCGAATACCGAATAGAGGCCGAAACCCCATTATTCGGCCGAAACCGAGACCGAAACCGAATATTCGGTCGGACTCTAGAAATGATGCATGGGACCAGATGTTAAAACATATAGTTATGTATGGCGATATCTTAAAAAATCCCACATCAAAATTTATTATATAAATTTATCTTGCAATATATACATCAAATAATATGACTATATAAAAGTATATAAGATCATATTAAATTATTTTTACTCGGGACAATAAAATTTAAAAATTAAAAATTTTTTGACGTAATAAAACTTACAAGGAGGTTTCGTGTTTGTACTAAATTTTTTGCTACCACCTATTTTAAGAGAATTCCTAGTAAAAATTACGAGCTTTTTCGTAATTTTACAAGATTTTTACCAACAAAATTGTAAATTTACAACTTTTTTAGCGCAACAAAAATTACAAGGAAATCTCGTGAATTTACCAGATTTTTTTTTTAAATCTTGAAAATTTGTAAAATTACCAAAAAAAAAATTTGAAAACTACAAAAAGATATGTTAATTTCAAGGCGGGATGAGACATCAAAAACCGGGATTGTTCCGCCAAAAGCGGGATGGTTTGGCAGGTTAGTAATATATAAACCAAATAGGGTCCTCGACCTATATTTCAGTTCGTTTTGCACAGAATGGCAAAAAAATATAACATTATTTTTTCAAAGAAAAACTTTGTTTTGGCAAGTATACCCAAATCTTCAGAATAACATTATCACGATTTAATGTTTTGGACAAGAGCACACAATTTTCGCAGGCATTTTTGTAAGTGTTTTGATTCTGTTTGACTTTATATCGATAAATATAATATCCAAAACGAATTACCAAGCATTTCATTACATCTAGATCGGTTGCGTACAGTATTTTTTCGTAAAATATCACCGATTTTCGTTCTGTGGTCTGGCTGGGTTAAAACATTTTCTCCAATTTCCAAGATCCTATTATGTCTCTTGGGGGAGCTGAGTTTTGATTTTAGACCCATAGTTACTCAGGCAAATTTTCTAAAAATTCTTTGTAGCTTACGTTTTTTCTATACGCCTATTTACAAAAAAAGGACCCTTCCTAATATACAAACAAATTCTATACACAACTTTTTCTTTTTGATTATGGTCGGCAGGGAAATTCACAACAACAATTTCATCGTCATTATCAACATCATCATGAAGACAAAAGAATCTCACAAGTATAACTTCTGAAAAAAACCAATGAAAATGAATTAGCTACTCATGTTATCCATGGTAAATATTAAAAACTTTTTCGTTTGGTTTCCATAAAAACAATGCTTAATGTTAAAATTGTTTTTTTGTTCTCATTTTTTTTTTGTATGATACTAGGTAAATATACCTGTTTTATAATTTCATTGTTATTGACCGGTAGAAGAATGTTGCAAATTCTAAATTAAAAATATTTTTCCAAAGTTGTTTGCATTTGATTTCTGTGAAAGTCATATTAAATTATAACTAACAAGGACGGTTCAACAGATATAAAAATTAATCCGTTTTTTTTACCATATCGATATCAATTATGTGGAAATTGGCAGAAGTGAAAATTCATTCCGTTTTTAGTGGGGTAATTAGGATGTTTTTAATATATGACAAGTAAAAAATTATAGATTATAGTTTTTTAAGTGTATATAAGATAGTCTAAATGCAAAGCTAATATTTTATTAATGTTTATTTTACATATTACCCAATTATTTTTATTTTATTATGTAAACAAGTCTATTCAAATTTTATAAAAAAAAAAATATGTTCGAGCTTTCGCGAAAATACGTGTAAAATCCGAACTATCGGGTCTGCTAAATTTTGATCGTGATTATTATATATGACTTTGGCGGTCGTACGTATATATATCTCCATATAAACTACCCCAACCATTATAAATTTTTGACAATAACGAACTTAACAAAGCAGAATTTGGACACGACCGATACACCATTGGATAGGCCTTCAAAAAACCTATCGAGCTGTATAAAATGTTTATATAGTTTCTTTTGAAAAAATGGGAAAAATCTTCAAAAAACGAAAAAATCCCGATTTTCCCCCTCCCCTTTGACCCACTAAATGGAAGATTGGGCAGCTAAAAAAAAAACAAGTAACTCTTGTTTTGCTCCCCTCTTTCTCATGTGCAAGTTTCAAGACAATCGGTGGGTGCCCTGTGAAAGACCTTCCTTGTTAGTTACAAATTGTTTAAATTTAATTTTTGTATTTAAATTTTAAGACTGAGTTATTGCGAAGAAAAATGGGGTATTTGAATAAAATCCGTTAAAAATTGTAAAAGTTACATGCATTTGAACAAAAAATTATAAAATTAGTTTTATAAAAAACAGCCGTATTTGTTTATTTCGTGTGTGTCAAGTATAACAACACACATATATAACTTTATTTGTATAAAAACTGAATTTCTGCAATTTTTACTCAAATTTATATCGTGAACCTATATTCAAAATATGCCAACTCAAATTTGACCGAAATGAGTTTACGCCTACACAGTAAAAAGTTTTGGGTTAAATTTAAAACCTATCGGAACATATTTTAAACCACCTTGGAATTAAATTGAAAGTTAAATCCGAAATGGTTTATATGTTAAACCATATAGGAATTAAAAATTTAATTTTCTTTATGTTATTTCTTTTAATTTTATTTTAATGCCAAAAAATAATTAAATTTCTCTCTTAAAAAACGAATAAAAAATAAACGTCAAACGTCATCAACAATTGTATTTCATCAAGTTTAAAATAAACACTGAACAAGGAATTGAAAACAGCTGTTGTATTGAGTGAGCAAAAAAAAATTATTCATTCAATGAAAGTGTGGCAAAATGTTTGCAATGTACGGAAAAATAAAAGTTTATAGATAAATTTATGTTATCAAAATTTGTGATCCAGAAAGTGAAGTTTTGATTCCGACCGGAATATAATTATCAAGTAAGTATTGACTACAAACGACTTGCAATCGTTTTTAATTAATTTTTGTTTAACCTTTCTTTTAGACCAGCTGAATCTTAAAGCAGAAGGCAGAGACTGGAATTTTTGATCGGGCAGTACATTCATTAATTTTGAAAACCTTCCATAAATAATTAATTACCAAATACTGATCCAGCAGCTGCTTTTGTTTCTTTTTGATGGAACGACATCAACAAACCGTGCCGAAATTGATTTGGAAGACCCCCAGGAATGATTTCGTAATATAGAAGAATTATCACTTATCCATGTAGTTTTACTGAGTTTGGATGAAAAATGCATCAACATTCCTCTTCATTTTAACTTTATTCAGGTATTTGATCTGTATTTTAAGTCTTCTTATTTATTCAATACACAAAAATATTAAAAAAAAAACATAACCTTTTGTTTTATTTAGTTTTGGGTAAATTTTATGAAAGGGGTACTAATTTTAGTCCTGCCTAGATTAAAATGAACACCCGTTTAGGTATACAATTGTTTACATTAATAAGACTATTTGGGAATTATTTTAACACCAAAAAAAAGGTTAAAAAGCCACTCTCTTACTCTCTTTTTATCTCTTTAAAAGTACACTTTTAAAGGAATAAATTTAATTCTTTTTGTCTTTGATATATATACACACCAGCTAGGAATTAAAATTAACCCAAAACTTTTTACTGTGTAGTAATGGGTTTTGTAATCCGAAACAGATGTTAATAAGAAGTTACTTATTGAATGAAACACTAATTATTTTAACAAGGGCGTGAGACAAAAATAAGTAGTGAAGAGTATGGAGATAAATAAGTAGTTACTGACTCGGATTACTAATAAGGAGTAAAAACCCATTACCAATAAGAAGAAAAATAATTAGTTAATAAAAACATTTTAAATTTAACTTGTTTTTACTAAAACTTAAAAATTGTGTAATTTTTATTAAGTTTTTAAGTACTTTTTAAGTTAATTGAATTGTAAAGGTTAAAAACTGCAAGTGCAAGGAGATATTATTACTTATTGTTAGAAGTACTTTTATAATATATTACTGAAAAGTAGTTGCTTTTGGGCTTAAAATAATGTTAATGGTAATGGGTACTCATTATAAATAATGTACATGGTAATGATTACTTTTTACAACTCATTACCATGTTTTTGCTGGGCGATGGCAAATAGCTCCACTCTCTGTGATGAAAATTTCAGAGCAAAAAAATTAAATTTTTGTTATTCTGCTAACTCGAAATACATATTTTTTTGGTGAAAATAAATGCCAACTCCCATTGTAAATTTCCCAAAAATTTTAAATAAAAAAAAAATTAGACCACATATCTTATTGCAATTGCCATGCTGAACACGAATCTGATAAATATTTTGGTATCTAATTTCTAGTTTTCGAGATATTGCCATTATTAAAATATCGGTAAATAGTGTTTGCAAAAAAAAAAATTGCTTATATATATGTAACTTTCAAACAGCGTGAGTTACAGAGTGGCAAAGTTGACTACACTGAGATTAAAAGGTTTTCGGAGCTAGTAACTTTAAAAAATATGCAAAGATTTTTAATTTTTTTTTTTAGTTTTTGCAATTACCGAACTAAGGAAAACAAAATCCAAAAAAAAAAAAAATATTAAAAATTTTTCAAAAAAAATATATTTTTATTTTCCGACAAAATATGCCAACCCATTGTAAAACTATAACGGTACTATCATTAGAAAAAGTAATCAAAAATATGCAAATAAGCAAACATAAAACCCCTTGACTTCAACAAATCCAAATAATAAAGCAACTCAACAAACAAAGAAATAAGAAGAAGATTTCCAATCGCTTTTCTTTGAGAAAAATGTCTATTGTTGCAAAAACTGTGTTCGTATTGTGAATATTAACCGATTTGTTTAAAATCGTGGTTTAAAGTTTTGTATATGAGCATAAACATAACCACTTTTTGGAACATATTTTCAAATTGTCTGCTGGGATTACTTGTTTATTTTGTTGTTTATATTTTTTTTGTTTTGATTTTATTTATTTGAATTTTTATTTTTAAAATTTTAAATTAATAGGTGGACGTTATTGACAACAAATTCTAATAATACTACCTGGTATTATTGTGCCATGATGCCAACCCAAAAAAAATATTTGTTTTTCGACAAAGTAATAAATGCCATCTCTGAAAAATACCCAAGCGAGTGAAAAATATGAAATTTTTGGCATAGGTAAAAATTATTTATAATATTTTAACCATCTTACGGAAGGTACATTGTTTATTTTTACAATAATATGCGAAATAACTAGTTTTTTTAACTCTCCTGAAAAGTAAGCTTTTTAGTGTGGGCATTTATGGCAGCATGAAATAACCCCCCCAGGATATAAGTCCCCAAAACGAAAATGAAATAAGTCCCCAAAAATTTTTTCAGAAAAAAACGGCAGCATGAAATAACCCCCCAGGAAATAAGTCCCCAAAATGAAAATGAAACAAGTCCCCAAAAATGGGGACTTATTTCATAATGAAATAAACCCCCAATTTCAAAAATGAAATAATGCCCCATCGGAATGCAAAAACACCCCAAAATAAAATGAAATAACACCCCAAATTTGGGGTTTTGTTTCATATGAAATAAATCCCCATTTTGAAAAATGAAATAAGGCCCCAATTTTAAAATCATTAAACGGCTCTCATAAAAAAAAAAAAAACAAATAAGAGAATTTCAAAATACATATATTTTTTTTAATTGTTGTGTTTAAATCATAATTTTTCTTGATGGTTTATTCATGCAAACTATGCACTTATGTCCGTTGTTTATATTTAAAGATTTTGAGGTTTTGGTGTAGAATAAAATCAATTTGGAAGATTAAACCTTTTTCAGATTTTTTAGTTCGATTTTTTATCTTAAGATCTATTTACTGTATAAGAAAAATTTTGGGAATTTTTCATGTTTCCGTTGTTCCAATTAATTATGCAACGAACGAACGATTTTTTTAGTTCCATTATTTATTTTGAGATGTTTACACGGTAGAAGAAACATTTTTGAAATTTTTTAAGTTTCCGTTGTTCCAATTAATTGTATATTGGTAACATTATTTTTTGGTAACAGTCTTGGAAACGAACTCTTAGTTTTGTTGTAGAAAAATATTGTTTGATTGTAAATCGGTTGGAAATGAAAAATTCGCGCGAATTTTTCATTTCCAACCGATTTACAATCAAACAATATTTTTCTACAACAAAACTAAGAGTTCGTTGACTACAACATATAGTTTCTACTTTACCAATTTGTAACGAACTAACTACTAGTGTTGGTAAAGCAAAAATTTTATTTACGTGTAAGTCGGTTGGAAATGAAAAATTCGCGCGAATTTTTAATTTCCAACCGACTTACACGTAAATAAAATTTTTGCTTCACCAAAACTAGTAGTTAGTTCGTTACAAATTGGTGAAGTAAAAAAATATATTTTTTTAAAAACTCGAAAAAAAATTTCATACATAGAGTTCAATCAAGAAAATTTGTACCAAAAATAATTATAATTGCAACACATTAAACTACAAATACTTCGGGTATTATATAATAAGTTTCCCAAGCTATATCAGTCCAGAACCCAAAACCTTAAACGGGGATTAAAGATACTCTCCTCAATGCTGATTAGTATCCTCATAATTTTTTTGTCTCTTCGCTTGGGTATACCACAGCAACCAAAATCACGAATTCCTTCTATGTCCAGAAATAATTTCAAAATTTATCATCATCATTTTAGAAAAAATGAAATAAGTCCCCAAAAATAATAATTGGGGGTTTATTTCATTTGCATTTTTGGGGACTTATTTCGTAATGAAATAAGTCCCCAAATAAAAGATGAATTAACACCCCAAAAAACGAAATAAATCCCCAATTATCGTTGTTGTTTTTTTCTGTAGAAATTTTTGGGGACTTATTTCATTTTCGTTTTGGGGACTTATTTCCTGGGGGGTTATTTCATGCTGCCAAAAAAACAACAACGATAATTGGGGATTTATTTCGTTTTTTGGGGGTTTAATTTATTTTTTATTTGGGGACTTATTTCATTACGAAATAGGTCCCCAAAAATACAAATGAAATAAACCCACAATCATTATTTTTGGGGACTTATTTCATTTTTTCTCAAATGAAGATAATAAATTATGAAATTATTTCTGGCCATAGAAGGAATGCTTGATTTTATTATGTTGTGGTTTACCCAAGCAATGAGACAAACAAATTATGAGGATACTGATCAGTGTTAAGGAGAGTATCTTTAGGCTCCCTTCAAGGTTTTGGGTTCTGGACTGATATAGCTTGGGAAACTTATTATATAATACCCGTAGTATTTATAGTTTAATGTGTTTCAATTATAATTAATTTTAGTATAAATTTCCTCGATTGAAATCTATGTATGAAAATTTTTTTTCGATTTCACCAATTTATAACGATCTAACTAAGTACTAGTTTTGGTGGAGCAAAAATTTTATTTAAGTGTAAGTCGGTTGGAAATGAAAAATTCGCGCGGTTGGAAATGAAAAATTCGTTATAAATTGGTAAAGTAGAAACTATAGTTTGTAGTCAACGAAATATTAGTTTTGTTGTAGAAAAATATTGCCTGATTGTAAATCGGTTGGAAATGAAAAATTCGCGCGAATTTTTCTTTTCCAACCAATTTACAATCAAACAATATTTTTTTACAACAAAACTAATAGTTCTTTTCAAAAATTGTTACCAAGAAATTATGTTCCCATAAACAATTAATTGCAACAACGGAAACATGATAAATTCCAAAAAATTTTCTTGTACCATCTAAACGTCTCAAAATAAATAATGAATCTGAAAAAATTTTAATCTTTTTTAAATCGGTTGAAAATGAAAAAAGCCAAAACTCTTACCAAGAAATAATTAACTTCAACAACGGAAACATGAAAAATTCCCAATAATTTTCTTCTACCAAGAAAACATCTTTAGATATGTAATGGAACTAAAAAAAATTTTAAAAATTTTAATCTTCCAAATAAATTTTGTTCAAAATTGTGAAAAGGGCACAAATGCGTAGTTTGCATGAATAAGCCATCAGATAAGTTAAGATTTTAACACCAAAATTTGAAAAAAATGTTTTGAAATTCTTTTATTTGTTTCGTTTTTTGAGAGCGTTTAATGAATTTAAAATTGGGGCCTTATTTCATTTTTCAAAATGGGGATTTATTTCATATGAAACAAAACCCCAAAATTGGGGAGTTATTTCATTTTATTTTGGGGTGTTTTTGCAATCCGATGGGGATTTATTTCATCTTTAAAATTGGGGGTTTATTTCATTATGAAATAAGTCCCCATTTTTGGGGGCTTGTTTCATTTTCATTTTGGGGATTTATTTCCTGGGGGGTTATTTCATGCTGCCGGCATTTATTGAATATAGTTCGACGATATATAAAAGATACAATTTTAAGGTTGGGTTGTTGTGGGTTATCGGACATATCAGTCTTTAAAAATTTCGTTGCCCCCGTATGAAATAGGGTGGACCTTCGGGAGAATTTCGATAGCTCCCGAAGTAACAGAAATATCTTCTAGAGCAAAAATACGTATCGACTTGAATTTATTACATATTATTTTATATTTATATGGATATTCAAGGTGTATGTCTTCATATAAATACCCCTCAAACACACATTTTCGTGATCAAAATATTTAACAAAACCGAATTTTTCACTCGGGTGGTCCGAGACAGTTTTAAGATAAAAGTGCGAAAATCATAATTTTTCTTTAATATATATTTGGGATGTCTAAAAATAATTTAGCAACAAAAACCAAAATCTTCAATCGAGCAATTTTTGCAAAAATCGCGGTTGAATTGGAAAAATTACAATATTCGAATTTTCTCGAAAACTATGAGAGATATCAAAAAAACACTTTTGACCAAAAATATTCCTCGGAAAAAATACATTTATACAAAGTTATTAGAAATTTACATAGTCAAAAAATTTACTGTCAAAAAAAATGAACTTTGAACGTATGTTGTGTGGTACGAATTTTGGTACATTTTTAAACGCGAATTACGCCAAAACGAAACAAGATAGAGCATTTTAGATGACAGATTTGGATTCTACAGGTCCATATTATATAAAATCAACCCTTAGTTTTTGCCATTAATGCAATAATATATAACAGTGGAGCCACAAAACGCTTATAAATCGCATTTTTTTTAAATTTCAATCACGAATATCTCGAAAATAAAAAGCTATAGAGAAATTTTGACTGCGTATTTGGAATCACGAGGTCCAATTTATATAAAATAATGTCCCACATCGCTAAAGTTTCTTTTCAGTGGAATCCACAAGGTTTTCGAAGCAGGGGCGGTCCACGTGTAACTTGACGCAGATTCGTAGAAGAAGAATTTATGTGGAAAGGCCTTTCATGGGCACAATTAAGAAGCTTGGCGCAGAATAAAATAAGATTCAAAATCTTTGTTCAAACTATATAAAAAAAATTACTTAATTTAAATTAATGAAGATACTTTGGCCGCTGTTCCAAAAAAAGTAATTCACATTAAAAATGTGAAAATGAAAATTTCCGAATTTTTTTGGTGTTCTAGATTTCACTTCCGAAATTCTTTTTCGTTTAGTTTCACATAAATAAAGTTTGGTGAAAGTAAAACGACTGCACTTTATTCCTTATAATTTTTTAAATATTTGTTATTTTATTTCAACATTAAATTAAAACGAGAAGAACAAAACACGGAACTCGATTTTATGTGATTCGGAAAATTTCATGTGAATTGAAAAGTTGTGAAAGACAGAACAGAGGCCTATATCTTATTAAAAAAAAATAACAAAAAAAAAACAAGAATTACACAAATTGTTAGTAATTACATAAATAAGTTTTTTAAATTACAATAAAATGTTTTTAAAAAAAAATCCAATAATTTAATGTATTTTTCTAAGGTGAATGTAAACTCCGTCACCAAAAAAATCATACAATAATCCCTATTAATATTATAAATCTGATTGTTGGTTTGTCTGTCTGTCTGTCTTTCTGTCTGTCTGTCTGTCTGTTCCGCAATAAGTACAGAACGGCTTAACCGATTTTCATGAAATTTTCACCACAGATAGTACTAACCGAGGCGGGAACTATAGGCCATAAGCGAACGCGATCGGACAAAGGGGCGTAAAATGCCACGCCCCTTTGTACCATGCTAAAGCTATATATCTACCTGTCAGACAATAACGGAAAAACGGCTGAACCGATTTTCATGAAATTTTCACCACAGATAGTACTAACCAAAGCGGTAACAATAGGCTATAAGCGACCGCGATCGGAAAAAGGGGCGTAAAATGCCACGCCCCTTTGTACCATGCTAAAGCTATATCTGCCTGTCCGGCAATAACGGAACAACGGCTGAACCGATTTTCATGGAATTTTCACCACAGATAGTACTAACCGAGGCGGGAACTATAGGCCATAAGCGACCGCGATCGGACAAAGGGGCGTAAAATGCCACGCCCCTTTGTACCATGCTAAAGCTATATCAGCCTGTCAGACAATAACGGAAAAACGGCTGAACCGATTTTCATGAAATTTTCACCACGGATAGTACTAACCGAGGCGGGAACTATAGGCCATAAGCGACCGCGATCGGAAAAAGGGGCGTAAAATGCCACGCCCCTTTGTACCATGCTAAAGCTACAGTATCGGCCAAAACTAAAGCACCCCCTCAGTGAATTTGTTTTTAAATCAAAATTTGTGTCATAAAACCCCATTTTTTATTGTTTGTCTATTGTTTAGTTTGTTTTTCTTATTTTTTATTGATAAACAAAAACTGTGGAAGTCATCGTTCTATAAAAAATAAGTTATAACCAAATAAAACGGAAAATATGGCTGACAAAACTAAAGCACCCCTTCATACAAAATAAACAAAGACAACTTAAAATTAATAATTTGTTGCAAATTTATTCCATCCCTTATGATATCACAGGACTTGAATAAATCAATAATTCCATCAAATCTATGAATAAGCCGAATTCCTTGACCAGAGAAGCAATCCCAGACCATTAAATTCCCGCTTCCGTGTTTTACCTTTGTTTTGCAATACTTAAATTAAAAATGGTCTGGTATTGCTTCTCTGGCCAAGGAATTCGGTCGATTCATAGATTTGATGGAATTATTGATCTATTCAAGTCCTGTGATATAATAAGGGATGGAATAAATTTGCAACAAATTATTAATTTTAAGTTGTCTTTGTTTATTTTGTATGAAGGGGTGCTTTAGTTTTGTCAGCCATATTTTCCGTTTTATTTGGTTATAACTTATTTTTTATAGAACGATGACTTCCACAGTTTTTGTTTATCAATAAAAAATAAGAAAAACAAACTAAACAATAGACAAACAATAAAAAATGGGGTTTTTATGACACAAATTATGATCTAAAAACAAATTCACTGAGGGGGTGCTTTAGTTTTGGCCGATACTGTATATTTGCCTGTCCTGCAATAACGGAAAAACGACTGAACCGGTTTTTATGAGATTTTCACCACAGATAATACAAACCGAGGCGGGAACTATAGGTCAGAAAAATCCGCGATCGGAAAAATGGGCGTAAAATGCCACGCCCCTTTGTACCAATCAGAAACTATGTCTGCCTGTTCCGCAATCACTGAAAAGTGATTTAACCGATTTCACTGAAATTTTTACCACAGATACTACTAACCGAGGCGAAAACTATGAGCCACAATAAAGGGCGATCGAAAAAAGGGGCGTAAAATGCCACGCCCCTTTTTGTTACACTGAAAGCTATTTCTGCCTTTTCCGCAATTACGCTTAAACAGTTAACTTGATTTTATGAAATTTTCACCACAGATAGTATTAACCGAAACGAAAAGTATGATCCACAATAGAGGGCTATCAAAGAAAGGGGGCGTAGAAAGCCACGCCCCTTTTTACTATACTGAAAGTTTTTTCTGCATGTTCCGTAATCATGCTTAAACAACCATACCGATTTAAAAAAATAAATAAAATAGCACGCCCCTTTTTATTCAATTGAATGCTATTTGTGTCTGTTCCGTAATCTAGCATAAACTGCTAAACCGGTTAGAATGAAATTTTTACCACAGATAGTAAGTACTTACCTAGGCGGGAACTATAGATTAAAATAGAGCGCGTTTGGACAACGGGGCGTAAATTGACACGCGCCTTTGTACTATACTGAAAGTGTTTCTGCCTGTTCCTTAATAACGCTTAAACGACTAAACCGATTTTAACAAAACTTTTTCCATAGATAGTACTAACAGAGGCGAGAACTTTAGTCTGTATCAACTGCCACGCCTTTTGCAATGTACTGAAATTTTTTTCTGCCATACCGTAATCACGCTTAAACTACGAACCCGATGTTGTTATAATTTTCACCACAGTTAGTAATTATTGAGGCGGAAACTATAGACACCACCAGACAAAGGCGTGAGTTGACACGCCCCTTTGTAATACATTAAAATTTATTTTTGCCTGATCCGTACTCATGCGTTAACGGTGAAACCAATTTTTAGCAAATTTTCACCACAGTTGGTACTTACCGCGGCGATCGGGCAAAGGGGCTTAAAATGCCGCACCATTTTGTATTAAATTAAAAAATATTTTTTCCTGTTTCGTAACTATATGCCATATAAAATGCGATGAGCCAAATTAAAGTAAAATGCCACATCAATTTGTAATATACAGAACGTTATTTCTAGCTTATTTGCTACCATGCAAAAACGGCTTAACCAATTCCTTTAAACACTACTGCCATATTAGAACCTGAAAACAGTTAAGCCGATTTCAATGAAATTTTCAACACAAATAGTGCTATAGGCAATATTAAACAGCGATTGATAAAAAAGGCATATAATGTCACTCCCCTTTGAACTTTTGTGAGTTAATATTGTCTGCCAGTTCCGCAAACGTGGAAAACCTGCTGAACAAATTTAATTGCAATTTTCATTACGTGCTAACCAATAGGGAAACTATAGGTCACATGAGACCAAAATTGAACTAGATGCGTTATATGCCACACCTACTTGAACTATTGTGAAAGTTATGTCTTTATTGAAGTTTTCACCACATAAAGTGCTAACCGAGGAGGGAACTATAGGTTCCTTTTAAAAGCCATTAAAGAAATACATTAATTTTGGGGTGGGGCGATTATTCGTTTTTTCTATTTCGCTTTGCGTCGGGGTCGTAACAGTTGCCTTTTATGGTCAATATTAACTCACAAAAGTATTGCACCTGCTGGGCAATGTCTTTGGGTTCCTTTTTTGATTTGAAATCGGGAAGTTCCAAACAAGGTGCAAAAAACGGTTTGATTTTTTTTGTTAAAAAAAACGTTTTTGATTTTTTTTTGTAAAAAAGGTTTTTATGATGGTCGAATAACTTTTTTTGAACGGCCCGCATCACACACTCCACCCAACCAAGAAGGTTTCCCATGACGGAAGAACACGTACGCACAATGTTCCCGACGCTAAGCGAAGTCGAAAAAAATCGACCAAACCTCAGGTCGACTACTCAGGTCGACTACTGCTTCATGACTTTTCACCAGTGAAAAGTCATGAAGCAGTAGATAAACTGACTAATAAAAAACTCATTCATTATATAATATTTTTTTCAACCCGGGCAACGCCGGGTGCAAAACAGCTAGTTGTCGATAAAATTAGTTTGAAACAATTTGTAGAAGAGATTTTTTGTAGTTATATTAGTAGTGATGTAAAATATCGATTTTAATAAAAAAATTCACCAAAAATTAAATTTTTTTGTTTGTACAATTTTGGCTCAAAAACACTGAAATTTTTTGATTTCACCCATATTTACTCAACTATTTTAATTATTGTAACATTATTTTAATTATTAAAAAAAATAAAAGGCATATTGATGACATTTTCTTCTATGAATGACATTTCATTAATTCTATGAATTTTTTCTATGAATTTAAAAAAATCTATGAATAAAATTCTATGCAATATTTCACAATACTAATGAATATTCATTTAGGCAATAAAAAGAAAATTAGTATTCTTAAAAAAAATGTCCTTTCTTTAATGTTTATATTTACCGTTCAACTACAGCATGGGATCTTAAGGCTATGTTTTCGATCTTTTATTTTTTCCAATCTTAATATTATCTCCTATAGCTTAAATAGTAGCTACTACAGTGGTCAATAGCAAGCCGACGCTTATTATATTTTACCCTCAAAAATTTTTTCCTACCAAACAATTAATTAGTCGTTTGTCTATCCGCCTCTTGGGATGCAATCATTTTTACCGGGGTATATTTATATTTGTTCACTTTTTTTCTTTTAGCACTAAAGCAGTAAATATCCATTAAATGTGAATTTTTGCGCAAGTTTTTGAATTAAACTTTCTTTTCTGTGTTCATTCATTCCCTACTACATTTACTCTCTATTACTATTAATGCTACAGAAAAACATCTGTATTGCTACAATTTAATGGCAAAGTAAAGTGCACACCTTTAGAATTGCCATCACCGCTAGTTGTTGAAGTTGTGGCAACATCACCAACACTATGAAACTATTCACATTACCCTGCCATGCCATACTCTACACTCTGTGCATTGTCAGTGATGTGTCTTGTAATATTGCAATCTTGTCTAACTACTAAAGTTAAAAGTTTACAATTTGTGGCAAGAAAAATATAACAGACAACAACAAAAAAATTTATAAAAAACATTGCAACTTTTTTTTAAACAAAAAAAAAATGTAATAGGAAAAAAATAGAAACAGGTAAAACCATTAGTAGTCACGAGTTTACCTGTACTTTTTAGAATTTTTTTTCTTCCTTCCAATTTTCCATTTTTCTATTTTTCTCTTTTTTGAAATAATAATAAACCCTGTACAATACGAACAGAATGTTATGAAAACAAATAGGAGATTTTTTTTTTATTTTTAATAAAAAAAATGGGCAAGGTGTCCAGGGTAGAATTTTTAATGAAAAAAGAAAAATTTAAATTAAAATACAAAAACATACACACACTCATAAATTAGACAACTTTCTACTACTGCTGCTCTTGCTGCTGGTACTGCTGCTATTAACAGAATAGTGTTGAACTAGGGAAAAAAAGTAAAAGTGCCCCTGGGTATAATTTTATGAAAAAATAACGCATATTTTTTCCACTAAAAGTAAATAGTAATTGAAGCTCCATTTTAATTTCGTTTTTTTTTTATTATTATTATAAGTTAGAGTATATTAAAAATTTAAAGTAAAAGGTTTTTAATGTAAAAAAACATAAATTTTAACAAATGGTCTATATATTTATATATAAATACCAAATTGTCTTAAAAATACAATTTATAATGCAATAATTGTATTCTGTCATGATTATTTTTTCAATTAAGATTTAGTAATCTTAAATTAAAATTATGGATAAGTACATATATATACTAGAGTTAATTTTGAAAAATAGATTTTTGGATATCATCACTTTTTAGAAGGTTTTTGTATCAATAAAAATAATGGCGTATTTTTTTGTTTTAAATTCCAACTCCTTCCCGTGCCTATAGGCGACTTAAATCGCGGATTTTGGGTCCCTTTTCCGATACAACAAAAACGGCTGAAAATATGTCAAATCTGACTTCACTATTCGATTCTACAGGAAAACTAAGGCCCATAAGCTTTTTTTTAGTTTTTGGAATGCACCAGAATGCATGATTAGAGTGGTCCAAAAAACTAATTTTTTAAAAAAAAAATTAAAATATTTTTTTTGTTAATATATAATAAAAAAATACTTCCATCTGAGAAAAATGGTCCAAAAATTTTAATTTTGTTGTTACCCGTTCAAAAGTTATTAAAGTTTAAAAATTTAAATTTTTAGTGAATACAAAATAATTTATTAGTTATGTTATTTCTATTTAACAACAATAATTCTAATCAATTATATTCCTTTCAATAGCAGATAAAGCTAAACAATTTAAGTTATCTTTATTTTAAACTAAACACGAGTTGTTCAGGCGCGAAATTTTACCACCGAACAACTTGTTGGTAAAATTTCGCGCCTGAACAACTCGTGTTTAGTTAAAAATAAAGATAATTTAAATTGTTTAGCTTTATATGCTGTCGAAAGGAATAAAATTAATTAGAATTGCTGTTAAATAGAAATTACAAAACCAATAAATTATTTTGTATTCACTAAAAAATTAAATTTTTAAACTTTAATAACTTATGAACGGATAACTACAAAATTAAAATTTTTGGACCATTTTTCTCAGATGTAAGTATTTTTTCATTGTATATTAACAAAAAAATTATTTAAAATTTTTTTTTAAAAAATTATTTTTTTGGACCACTCTAATTATGCATTCTGGTGCATTCTAAAAACTAGAAAAAAGCTCATGGGCCTAAGTTTTCCCGTAGAATCGAATACAGAAGTCAGATTTGACATACATTTAGCCGTTTTTGTTGTATGTGAAAAGGGACCCAAAATCCGCGATTTGAGTCGCCTATAGGCACGGGAAGGAGTTGGAATTTTTTAAAAAAAAGTACGCCATTATTTTTGTTGATACAAAAACCTTCTAAAAAGTGATGATATCCAGAAATCAAAATCAAAAAATAAATTGAAAACGAACTCTAATATATACAGTATATACAGTGGTTGTCAACTAATTACACTGTTGAACAAATTCATAGAAATTCTTGCTTTCATGAATCAGAATGTATGAATTAAATAGATTTTGACCTCCTGATTGCAAATCTGCCTTCTAAATTTTTCTATCACGTAAGGTTTTTAAGATATTGGTGTTTGAATATTAAAAAATAAGCTAATTTAGCACTTTTTGGATCTCTACTGTAACTTATTCTTAAGTTGCTCACACAAAATATGATTCCAAATCAGTCATCCAAATTTTTCTGGCGCGTGCCATTTTTGAAATATTGGCATTTTAAAAGCTCAAACTTTATAAATCACACTAAAATTTTCAACCGCGAATATCTCGAAAACGGAACATGCTAAAAAATTTTGATTGCAGTTTTGAAATCAAGAGGTTTATTTTATATAAAATCAAGTCTTATTCTTTGGAAGCAACGTAAGAATACGTAACAGTGGACCCCTAATAGTGCTAAAAAATTGATTTTTTGACTTTCTAACAGCAAATATCTCAAAAACGGTACGTGCTAAAATGGATGGCAGATTTGGAATCAGGAGAACAAAATCTAAAAGGAACAAATAGATATTTCACTGGGAGGTTTTTGGTGTCGAACAGTGTTATAAATGTTTCTATTAGATATGGGATAGTGAGTGACTTTTCAATCACGCACGCTCACGAAAAAAAAAAATTAATCACGCACGAACATTTTTTTTTGTGATCATGATGTAATCACGTCACGAAATACTCACGAATTAAAACATTATGACATATTTTTTTTTTAAGCATTATCCAGTTGGCAAAGTCCTTGAGCTACCATTGGTGACGGCCCACTGACATATCAGAGTCACACATGACATAGCCATACATCTCCATGTACTTAGTTGAGGACAGTTTTATTAAAAAAAAATTAAATATTCAGCAGTTGTGAGGGGTCAGACATTCCCATGACATTTTTATTAAGTCGTCTTTGGGGAAGTGTCTGATATATCCATCCAAATTATCTTTATCATATTAAGAAACAACTTTCCGCCTTTTTTAGTTTCAACTGGATTTGAACCTGGACCCTCCAGTTTATTAGTCGAACTACTAACTACTTGATCAAAACTTAGTTTAAAGAGTGTATGTCTATTTACTAATATAAATAATACTACTTGTAAGAGTTTGATTTTATTTTAAATAAATCGATAATATTGACATGTTTTTCTCGGAAATTGAAGAGTTTCCCAGATTTAAAAGTTTTATTTAATATTCTGCTATTGCAAAGACATGTCCTTACACTGAAAAAAATCATGCAACATTTTACAAAATAAAATTTCGTACTTACTTGTTTTGTAAAATATACGAAAAATTACTTTATATTACGAAAAAAAATA
This sequence comes from Pegoplata infirma, assembly GCA_963921195.1. Classification (NCBI taxonomy): domain Eukaryota; kingdom Metazoa; phylum Arthropoda; class Insecta; order Diptera; family Anthomyiidae; genus Pegoplata; species Pegoplata infirma. Next base: position 189,913,572 of record OY992536.1, read on the forward strand.
GTCCGGACTTTCGTAAATTTTCGAAATCTACGAAAATGTTTCGTAATCACGAAAATGTTGAATTTCCCAGCAGGAAAAGTGACTTGATTGGTCACGAGACATTTTCGAAAAAAAAATGGTAAAAAAGATTGTTTTTTTTTTTTTTAATCATGAAATTCATTAATAAAAATTTAAAAAATAAATATTTTTTTTACAAAATATATATTTAAATAACTTTTGTAAAAAATATATTTAATATGTACGATAGGGTGGGGCGATTAGTAAGGAAGGAAAAAAATCTTAATGGGCGCTTCGCGTTTCTGATTCTTGGGGTTGTACTGAGCAAAAAAGTCAACTAGACCATACGGCTACGGTGAAAATCGAGCCTGCCGATTTTGACTTGAAGTTTTTTCTCAGACTTTATTTTTTTGGAAAATTTTCAAATTTTCTTGGGCTCATATTTCGTAAACTATTTGAAATTTTGACTTATTTTCAAAAGTAAAGTTGTGGCTATTGTCTCGGGCTACAATTTCTCTGAACATATTACTTAGAAAAAACTTCGTTTTCATGGTCAAAAAGTCGAAAATGTAGAAAATTCACCACTTTTTGTAATTTTTTTTTGATATTTTGGCCTATTACAGCCAAACCATTGAGATTTTCGATCCAATACTAAGACAAAAATTGTAGCCAAGACAATAGTTAAGAACTCTCTAGTACATTGCAAAAGCATTAGAACGCTCCTTCAGGCAGTTTTGGCCTTGTGAAAGTGCAATTTTTTTGTGAAAATATTGATAAATTACAAATTTCAGTTGTTCATAGCGCAAAATCATGAAAATGTTCTATTTCTTATTTTTTCCACTTTTTTATCCAAACATATAATTGGGGTTTTCACAATAACGATTAAATTTGCCTTTTTTAGTTGGTTATTTGGCAAATTTGCCATTTTACAAAACGTCAAGTATTTGCCACCATTTTTTCTTTACATATCGTGAGCGCACTTTTCGTTAATAATTTGCACAAAATAACTTTAATTTTCTTTTTACATTCACAATTTTAAAATAAACACAAAAAATTTGTATTTTTCTTTTTGTATAAATGTTTTTGTTGCCGCGTTCGAAATTTCAGCATAAACAATCACAGCTGTTGTCATTTTTACGTTTTTTTTTTTATTTGCACAATGGCATTTTGTTTTAAGACAAGGTTTGAGTTGGGCATTTTAAGAAAAATATGCCACATTCAAATTGGCATTTTTTGACGTTTGGCACATTTGCCAAATACCAAACTAAAAAAGGCAAATTTAATCGTCACTGTGAAAACCCTAAATGTTTTTTTTTTTGTTTTGTTCCATATTTATTTTGAAAATTCATTTAAAGTACAAAGTAATTGTATTGGTAGAGACAAGGTATGAATCAAGAAGAATTCCAATTTAGTGTATTTTTCATTCAAAGATTGCCTTCCAAATCTTTTCGAGATTCCATACGAGGCGCTTTCTTTCGGCCTTCAGATAGAGATGCCATTATACCTTCACGGTTTCTGTCGATTGAGCGCTTAGCAACACTAGCTAGTAGCTGGACATGACGCTCCGTACCTTGAATATGACAAGGTATTAATGGGTCTGGAAATGGTGGATCTTCATCATCTACACACTCCAAAAAATACGTTAGTAGATTTACTATTTTTTTTTTGCTAATGCTAGTTAGCTAACTTTTAGCAAATTTTTAGTTGAGATTAGCATGCAGTGTTCGAAAAAAAATAGTACGTTATTTAACGTTCCGTTCCAAGAACACATTCACTAAAAAGTTTTTTAAGTGGTTGCGAAGGTGTTCGCAAACAGAATTCCGAACGTTATGCCTGTGAGTTGAAGAACAGAAACTTTACGATAACGTACGGAACTAGGTTAGAAACAAAATAAAGTTCTTTTAGTGTTCTGTTTGCGAACTTTTGAGACATTTTTTTTTTAAATTTAAAATGCCGATATCTCGAAAACTAAGCAAGATAGAGAAAAACGGAGCACATTTTTGGTTCTTGGGATCTCCATAGTATCGCTAGGCCTCTACACATGGATGGACCCCTTGGGGTCCATATTTTGAATCTAAAAAAGTTAGCATTCCGGGAAATTTAAAAATGCACATATCTCTCTAAATACTGCCGACACGACATAAAGTCTAAAAGCGGTCATGTACTACGAGACAAGATCCAAAAAAATGCTTTTAGACTTTTCATCGTGTCGGCAGTATTTAGCGAGATATGTGCATTTTTAAATTTCCAGGAATGCTAACTTTTTTAGATTCAAAATAAGGACCTAGTGGGGTCTACCCATGTGTAGAGGCCTAGCGATACTATGGTGATCCCAAGAACCAAAAATGTGCTCCGTTTTGCTCTATCTTGCTTAGTTTTCAAGATATCGCCATTTTAAATTTAAAAAATGTCTCAAAAGTTCGCAAACGGAACACTAAAAGAACTTTATTTTGTTTCTAACCTAGTTCGGTACGTTATCGTAAAGTTTCTGTTCTTCAACTCGCAGACATAACGTTCGGAATTCTGTTTGCGAACACCTTCACAACCACTTAAAAACTTTTTAGTGAATGTGTTCTTGGAACGGTACGTTTCGATAATGTACGGGTGCCTCCATAGTTCCGTACAGAACACTAACGTACCGTACGTTAGAGTTTTTTTTCGAACCCTGTTAGCATGTTAGCAAAAAATTCTTGTAAACTTCATTTAGCACATTAGCAATTTTAAACAAACTTTGAACTAATTTCTTTTGCTAAGATTTGAAATTGAGTTGACAACATTTTTACAAGATTTTTTGATAATATTAGGAAAATAAATGGTAAATTTTTTTTTATTTTCAGAAAACTTAAATTGGCGCTATCTCGGAAACTAAGCCAGATAGAGCAAAATGGAGGCCATTTTTGGTTCTGGAGCTCTCCGGTCCTCTTCACATGTGTGGACCCTAATGGGCCCTAACTTTGGATCCAAAAAATTTAGCATTCCCGAAAATTTTAAAATGCTCATATCTCGGTAAATATTGCCGACACAACAAAACGTCCAAAAGATTTTTTGTAGCTCTCAATACGTAGAACAAGACCGCAAAATAGTCAAAAGCTCTCCGAGTAATATTTTTGAAGTTATCGAGTTTTTTAATTCTCAAGACCCCAGTGGTCCCCTATAATCACGTATCTCAAAAACTAAGCAAGGTAGAGCGAAACGGACACAAATTTTGGATAAAAAACTATGACGATGTTTAAGGAACCCAACTAGGTCTAGGCCCATCGGGGTCTGGACCTATCGGGTCCGAACCCAATGGGGTCCTCAGATGTGTATGAACTAAGTTAAAAAAAAAAAAAAAATTTTGTTAACTAATTATTGGCAAAACCTTTTTGCTAACTTTAGCAAAAAAATTGTGGGTTCAAAATCAGCAAATTTTCTTGTAGGTTTACAAGCTTTTTTTGCTAACATTACAGTTTTTTTTTTTTGAGTGCACATTCGAGGTATTGTTGTAAATGCTCATACGGAATTTCCTGGTAAATGGCGGTTCAAACAACAATGCTTTGTCCTCTAAATCGATCATGTGAACGAAATGCGTACAATCAAAATTGATGTTTGGTTTTACATATTCGCGACAACGTATACGATATAACTGAGCTTCGCGAATATGTAAAACCAAACATTCATTTTGATTGTACGCATTTCGTTCACATGATCGATTTAGAGGACAAAGCATTGTTATTTGAACCGCCATTTACCAGGAAAATTCCGTAGGAGCATTTACAACAATACCTCGAATGTGTAGATGATGAAGATCCACCATTTCCAGACCCACTAATACCTTGTCATATTCAAGGTACGGAGCGTCATGTCCAGCTACTAGCTAGTGTTGCTAAGCGCTCAATCGACAAAAACCGTGAAGGTATAATGACATCTCAATCTGAAGGCCGAAAGAAAGCGCCTCGTATGGAATCTCGACAAGATTTGGAAGGCAATCTTTGAATGAAAAATACACTAAATTGGAATTCTTCTTGATTCATACCTTGTCTCTACCAATACAATTACTTTGTACTGTAAATGAATTTTCAAAATAAATATTGAACAAAACAAAAAAAAAATATATATTTTTGGATAAAAAAAAGTGAAAAAAATAAGAAATAGAACATTTTTATGATTTTGCGCTATGAACAACTAAAATTGGTAATTTATCAATATTTTCACAAAAAATTTGCACTTTCACAAGGCCAAAACTGCCTGAAGGAGCGTTCTAATGCTTTTGCAATGTACTAGAGAGTTCTTAACTATTGTCTTGGCTACAATTTTTGTCTTAGTATTGGATCGAAAATCTCAATGGTTTGGCTGTTATAGGCCAAAATATCCAAAAAAAAAATACAAAAAGTGGTGAATTTTCTACATTTTTTACATTTGACCATGAAAACAAAGTTTTTTCTAAGTAATATGTTCAGAGAAATTGTAGCGCGAGACAATAGCTACAACTTTGCTTTTGAAAATAAGTCAAAATTTCAAATAGTTTACGAAATATGAGCCCAAGAAAATTTGCAAATTTTACAAAAACATAAAGTCTGAGCAAAAACTTCAAGTCAAAATCGGGAGGCTCGATTTTCACCGTAGACGTATGGTCTAGTTGACTTTTTTGCTCAGTACAATCCCAAGAATCAGAAACGCGAAGCGCCCATTAAGATGTTCAAATCGCCCCACCCTAATGTACGATTACATTTTTGTAATTTACGAATTTATTTTGTATAATATAGAAAAACTTTTTAGTAAAAACTTATAATTTTTACGAAATAATTTTGTAAGCAAAAAGTACGAAATGTTTCGTACATTATTTCGTATATAAGGCATGATTTTTTTTGGTGTATAGATGTATTCGAGGATTTATCCACACATTTCAAGCAAACATTCATTCATGACAATGTTAGGACTAGAGTTTGCAAAACGATTAAAATCGTAATCGTAATCGCGATTAATCGCGCCCATTAATCGTAATCGTAATCGACAAAAAAATCATGCGATTACGATTAAAAAATTTCTATGAAATACACTGTTTTTATAACGAATTTAAATCAGTTCCAAAATTTTTTGAAACCCATTTTAATAGAAACTAAAATTATTTGTCAAAAAAACTAAATTAGTGTTTAAAACGATTACTTTCGGAACAATTTCAAACAAAATCACTGATTCTGGAATGTTAACTAGACTGGAAAGTTTTTATGGGTTGGCCTATGATTCATTTAAATTATTTGTGATTTTTCTCAGGGCATTGCTTCTATGGCAATACCGGAAAAAAAGTTGTATACTTTTGTCTCAATGGCAGCACCTGTTAATGAGACTTTAGTAGCATACTAAATTTTAAAAACTCTGTAACTAACTTTTGCGTGCAAAATTTTCAAATTTTATTTTATATGTAAGATATTGGATAGTTGCTACAAGTATATGGAAAATTACATAGTTATCTGAGCAGTATTTTCTGAATTATTTGAGATATTATTAAGACATGCGCCCCCTAGGAGGTAGTAGAAGAAATAAATTTGTCTTATCTCTATATTATAGAGTCTCTGATTTTTCTTTCCTTTTCTCGTAAAAGTCATTCAAATTTAAAGTAAAATTTAAATTCTGATTTGAGTAAATTTTAAAGAATTTGGTTTTTAAAATATACTCAAAGGCTTTGGTCAAAAAATTTGGACATGAAATGTTGTCAAAAAACTTAATTTTTTCATACTTTGACCGCTGGTTGACTAATGATGCCTTGTAAATAAATTTCCTCAAAACAGATAACTGGCCATCGGCAGGTATTCTGACACGACCCCGCAGAAATTTTGGTAAACAGGAAGCAGCTTTTGGAAAGGAATCATGATCCAAAGAGCGATTCCAAATCAGTCACCGTTTAGAGTACTCTTTAGTAGCAAAGATAAAAAGATATTAAGACCCAGCGCTGATTAAAGCACTCTTTATAGAGTTTATTTAAGCGCAATAAAGATGTAAGAAAATCTAGTATTTTTTTTCAAAAATTATTTTGATCATTAAAAAAGTGTTGAAGATGTCATAAATTAAAGTATGTGTGAAATTTTATCAACAAAGAATTTTAATTATAAGTTTTAAGAAAATCTTAACAAAAAATTCTCAAGGGCGCTCGAGCGCAATGATATACTAAAAAAAGAGACTGTGGTGCCAAAATCTCGAATAATTTTTTCTGGAAAAGTTCGTAAGCTTTTAATTTTATTTCTTAAAAATAATAGTTTTTGTTCTTAAAAATATAAATTTCAAAAGATTTTTTTAAAGATATTGCAACTCAAATTATTTAAAAAATTCGATTAATCGTAATCGCGATTAACGGCAATTTTTTTAATCGTAATCGCGATTATGAAATATCTCGATTATTTGCAAACTCTAGTTAGGACATATCCTCAAGAACTACCTGTGATATGATAGAACCTGTATTTATTTACTCAACGAATTACTGCAAATTTCCTCATTGACACATTTTCCAGCTGGGTAATTCTTAAAAAATGTTTTGACTTATTAAGTTTTTTTAAATTTTTTTGAAAGACCGTAAAAAATCAAGAAAACGTACCCGAACAAAAAAGTCGGGAAAAATTAAAATCACGAAAAATTCACGCAAGAATTTTACTCACGCACGAGAAAAAAATTTACACACGAATCACGTGATTCACGCGTGATTCACGTCATTCACGATAATTACGTGATTGGTGCGCATCTCTCGTTTCTATAGTATGACTAATTAGAAACGCATTTACAGTATAATACTCAACGTTATAGGTAATTATCAAAAGAGTATAATTCAAAAAATTCTACGTAGATAATTTATAGAGCTTGAATTAAAGCTTGAAAATGTCCTGATTAAGTAACTAATAAATGTGCTACGTGGGTCGATCTGAAAAATGAAATTATTTGTAGACATTTTTTAGAAATTTTTTTTAAAAAGTTCAAAAATTTAAAATTTAAAAAAATGGTATAATAGTTTTTATTCAGTTATCAAATAATTTTTCCAACAACCCAAACAAAAAAAATAAATATTTTTAAACAATTTTCTGAAAAATGCCTACAAATAGTTTCATTTTCCAGATCGACCCACGTAGTACATTTATTATTTACTCAATCTGGACGCTATCAAATTAAAACTTTCTAAATTATCTACATAACATTTTTTAAAATTATACTCGTTTGACAACACCATCCGACAGCCAATAATGAACATGAACCGTATGACATACGTCTGAAATAAGAAATCAAGTGGCGTAAAACTGCATTTACAGTTTTTCATTTCGTGATCCTGTTTCGTTTTAAAAGGACTTCAAAGTTTTAAAGGATACATTTTGTAAAATATTAGTTGTCCTACAATGACCCTGGTGATAGCAAATCAAAGAGGAGGATCTCCCCTAATTTTTATTTTTTTTTATTTTGCCATATCCGGATTAAAGGGTGTGAATAAAGTCATTTGGAAACATTATCAAAATATTTTGATGAACATTTTGAATGATATTGACGGATAAATTTTTCAAAAGCCAGGGGTAATTTACTCAGATTTGCCTTAAATTTGTATCACATAGGTGTCAAGAAAAAACACAAATTTACAAAATGGATCGTGTAGAGTAAACACACTGTAATTTTTTATTTGCTGTATTGTTTTAATAATTAAGTCTTGTTATATGTTTTAGGAGCCTCTTACTCCGAATTTGGCAAAACCAAAAACAAAAAAGTTTTCAAAAAAATCAGCAGATTTTTTCTTTTTGCAAATTTGCAACATTTGCGTTCATTTAAGGCATACCTTTATAAATTTCTTTTAGTACTGCTTCGAATCCAAAAGTTAAGCCAAAAAAAATGTTTATGAAACACAATTTTTTAAATTTTTTTCTCTGGGGACTTTTTTTATAAAACCAGATACATTACTTCTAAATGTTGTTAGCCTCCTAAAAAAATATTCGCGGTCAAAATTATAAGTTCAAGTACCACTAAGATGACCTTTAAAGTAAAAATTCAGAATTTCCCGTGTTCCAACCTCAATAATTTGAGAAATAAGCAATGTATGAACTAGAGTTTGTAAATAATCGAGATATTTCATAATCGCGATTACGATTAAAAAAATAGCTGTTAATCGCGATTATCGATTAATCGAGTTTTTAAAATAAATATAATTGCAATAGTTTATTTAAAAAAAAACTTTTAAAATTTACATTTTAGAATGTACAAATGTACAAAAATAAATATTTTATGCAATAAAATTACCTTTCCACACTAAATGTCATGCAAAAAAACATATGTCCTATGAATGTCTGAATAGATGGTATGGATAGCCCTATATGAAACAAAGAAAATTGCGTTTTTGGCTTTTAAATTTTTTAAAAACTGGGCTAATGAGGGGTGGTTAAATATTGGAAAAATTGTCAAAATTGTGTCAAGGTCCATTGATTAAATATTTATCAAATTTACAAAATGCACCACAATCGCAAAAATTAACATTCATGTATATTTTTTATAGGATATTTACTAAAATTTTTGATTTTGGAAAATTTTCAGAAACTGTTCTGAAATTTTTAATTTTTAAAAAAAGTTAATTTACCAAAAGTCCGACCACATATTTTTTTAAGTTTAGATGTTTGTCTATTCACACCAAAAAATTCTGGAAAGCATTTTTCGTATTTTTTCGAGAAAATATCACTTATACGCGGTGTTGACCCAATGAAATACAAGAGAATTATAAAATTTTTCTGAAATGCAATATTCAAATAAGATTTTCTCGAAAAATACGAAAAATGTCCTACTGAATCTTCTATGTGGAAACACAAACATCTAAACTAAAAAAAAAAAAACAAAATGAGTATACCCCCATACTTTGGTTGGAAGGTATAAAAATTAAAAAAAAAAATGTGGCCGGATTTTTGATAAATTGTTAAGGGGACAAAATGGGGTAAAATTTGGAATACAGGATCCTTTGGTAAAAAATTTAATTTTTAAGGGTCTTAAAATTGTCCTTTTCATATTTTTTGAAATAACTATTCTAGACTTTTGAATTTTGTAATAAAGGATCCTTTGGTAAAAAAAACATTCCATAAAAATATATATTTGGGCGTCCCGAAAATTATAATCTTTCAAATTTCGTGTCAGAATACCTGCTAATGGCCACTGAATAGCTGATTGTGTGAAAATTTATAAGGAAATTTAGAAAGAGCGTCTTCAGTCTGCAACCTTAACAAAAATACGTTTTTTGATAAAAGTTCATGCCCGATTTTTTTGACCAAATCCTTTTTTTAAACAAAATTGTGGTGTTACTATGATGAAAATTTAAATTTAAATTTTACTTTAAATTAAAATTTCTTTTACAAGAAAAATGGAAACAGAAATTTCAAATAAATTAAATGAATCGTAGGCCAATATAATATATTTTAAAATCGTTATAAAAATAGTCTATTAATTAGAAAATGATTAATCGTAATCGCGTGATTTTTTTTTTTTTCGATTACGATTACGATTAATTGGTGTGATTAATCGCGATTACGATTACGATTTTAATCGTTTTACAAACTCTAGTATGAACGTAATGCTGAATCCATTAGATAGGTCTTCCTTTCTACCTTTAATTTAAAACCAAAATGACATTTGTCACTTTAGTAGAAATATTAAAAAAAAAAACTACGATAAACTAATTTTTTACCCCATTTTACCAAAAATCGGAGGGAATCCATTAGTAGTTTTTTGGTAAAGTTCAAATAATAAACAGAAAAGAAGTTTTTGTGATTGCAATTAGTGTTTCGAAACCGGAAACCCGTTTTTATGTTGAAAAAAAAAAAAAAACGGTTTTTTGGTTAACCGGCTTCGAAACACGAACTACAATCTAGAAAAAGTCTTTAAGAAATATTATTTACACTTTACAAAAAAAAAAAACTACCTAATGCACCCACCCCTTGAATTTTTGATAAAATGGGGAAGAAATTAAATTTTTCCACGTTTTTTTATTTTGTATTAACTTTTATACTAAAGTGAAAATTGTCAGATTGGTTTTAAATGGAAGGTGTTTTAAAGACCTATCTAATGGGTTCAACGTGACGTTCTCGAGTTCTTATTTCTCGAGTTATTGATGTTGAAACACGGGAAATTCTGAATTTTTACTTTTAAGGTCATCTTAAGGACCCTAAATTAGAACGCGAATATTTTTTTTTAGGAGGCTAGTAACATTAAGAAGTTATGTATCCGGTTTTGTAAAAGAAAGGTACGAGAGAAAAAAAAAATAAAAAAAATATGTTTCATAACCTCATTTCTTTGATAAAATCGATTTGAGTGAGTTGATACCGACCTTCCAAAAATCTGAAAAAAACCTCAAAAATCTTTTAGGCAATAAGAATTCATGTTCCGCTTCAAGAGTTGCTAAAATTAAAAAAAAGTTTTTGATAAAACGCTCTAATGTACATTTGTTTCAATCGATTTGAATTAATATTAATCATACATCACGAAGCACTATGTGTGTATGTCGCCGAAATGTATGCTTGAGTTTATGTTAAATCAAGAGCTATGTGGCGTATACTTAATATATACAGTGCCCGAAATATATATAGGTTCACATATATTTTTTTAAATAAAATAAAACAATATAAAAAACTTAAACTTTTTATTTCTGTTTTGTATGTAGGTTTAAATTGTACATAAATTAAACTATACACTTTTTCATATTATACACTGAAAAAAAATTATACAAAAAAAAAACGCAAATTAGGGTACGAAATATATATAGGTTCACTTTAGAAAATCATAAAAATATCCAATTATACTTAAATTTTTAAAGAAAATTATTACTAAATATTATTTTTTCAGTACTTGGTATGCCCTCCATTGCTTTTTATGACATCAAAAATGCGATTTCTCATAGAATTTACTAAGTTTTCTAAAACAGTTACAGAAATTTCAGCCCATGCGGCTCTGACGGCGTTTTTCAGCTCGTAAACATTTGGATATTGCTTTCCATTGGCATAAACATTTCGTGCAAGCATACCCCATAGGTTTTCTATTGGGTTTAGATCCGGGCTACATGCTGGCCAATCCAGAACAGGTATGTTTTTGGACGCAAACCAGTTTTTAGTACCTCGTGCATTGTGCACCGCAGCATTATCTTGCTGGAAAATGAAGTCTGCGCCCATTAAATTTTCTCCGTGCTCAATCAAGGATATCTCCAACAATTCCACGTAACTTTCCGAGTTCATTCGTCTAGAAATCCATGCCAAGGGAAGCTTTCCATTAAAAGAAAAAGCTCCCCAAATCATAAGAGTACCGCCACCAAAATTTCTGCTTATTCTAATCTCTTTATCATTTCGTAAATCCCGCCAATAATATTGAAACCCATCGGGTCCATCCAAATTGAACTTTTTTTCATCACTAAATATCACTTTTTTCCATTTATCTCCAAAATCCATGTGTTCTCTTGCCCACACCAAACGTTTTTCTTTATGTGCTTTAGAAAGGGAAGGACACTTCTTACGTTTTTCAAATGAAAGGTGCTCCGAGTCATGCAAAATCTGCTGTACTCGTCTGGTTGACACTGGGAGATTTAAATCTTTCTTTATTGCAGATGAAAAAACATTTTGACGTATTGCAGTTCGAATAATGAGAGATTTTTGGCGTGATGACAGCTTTGGGGTTCGACCAGGTCTTTTTTTGGTGGCATATTTTGACTTTAATTTTAGAAAATTGTTAACAACATTTACTGATCTACCGATTTTGTTTGCTATAGCGCGGTTTGAAAGCTTTGTATCGTGAAAAGCTAAAATCTTTCCACGTTCTTCTGCTGATAAAATAGTTCCTCTCGGCATTTTCAAAAACCACTTTCAAACTTCACATAAAAAATTATTGTGCCGAAATTTTTTTTTAGAAAACACTTGTTACACATGGAACTTTAAATCAAAACTGTTTCAACTTTTTTTTTCTTCCAAATTACGTACGTAAATAACTCATAATTATACTGAACCTATATATATTTCGCAATTTTAGTAATGCAAAAACAAAAAAACAGTTAGTTTTTTTATTTAAAAGGAAAACAACAAAAACAAATGTAACAGAAATAATAAGAATGTCCAATTGCATAACACTGTGCGAAAAAAAACTAAGTTAATCAGTCGTGTAATAAAAAAACAAGGAATTATAAAGTGAACCTATATATATTTCGGGCACTGTATTGATTTAATACTTATTATGCAACTGAAGTTGCCTGCCACACATTGGGAACTTTGTATGGAAAAGGCGCGCATCGACGTTTTTTTGTTATAACTCTTGAACGGATAAGAATTTCACGACATTCTTTACCATTATAAAAACTGGAGACCTTAAAGAACTCACACATGTGGATTGGACATTTTTCGCATTAGTACCCTACTTGTAAATTTAAGGCAAAGTTGGTTAATTTATTCATATTAATAATAAAATTGTGGTCAATTATTTAAAACAGTTACGAATTTTAAGTGACAATATAACAGCTTACCATTCAATACAAAGTGTTTCTTTCATATTTTGGTAAAGTCTACACCCTACACTAAAATAGCCTGTAAAATTAACTGTTTTCTATCTTTTATCAACTGTTTTCTATCTTTTATCGATTTTTTAAACAAAAATAATGGGGAAAAATATCAAACAAAGAAGCAACACATGGTAAATATGCATTATTTGCAAAAATTGTTAAGTTATTTGGGGAAAAAAAAATATTATAAAAACATTACTCTATAATCAGTACTTTCAACTTTTCTGTCTTATTAAGGATATATTTGGATCGGACTCAATCATAACCATACTAAAAACATCTTGCAGGTTGTTTGTTTTTGAGTTTTCTCTGTTAAAGTTTCTTTTATACATAGCTTTTAAAATGCCTATGTGATCTTTTCAAAGCCTACTCCGATAATTGCCATGAAAGAAGGCAAATATTTTTTAAATGTAACTTAATTAGTTAAGGGTAATTTTAATACCAACAGGCAATCAGAATTCTTGTAAAAATAGTGTCATGAGCTAGAATTGTATGCATAGTGGGACTCATGGTTCACCAACCATGCTTTTCAACTTATAATTTTGCAGTTCCATATATGTGCTTTCTAAACTTAACTGAATTATTTTTTTGAATTGCGTTGATACACAGAAGTATTATAACAACCCGTTTTATAATATCTTCTACTATTCCAGTTATTTTGGCCGCAATTGCGGTCAAGAAAGCCTTTTAGTTACTAGCATTAGGTGAAACCCCTTTTGCCTTAATAACGTGAGGTAGGGTATCAAAATCAATAATTATTGGAAACCGCGGTTGTCTGTTAACAATATAGGTCATTTAAGTAAAATTTTGTAATAAAACGATTAACAGTAAATTTTGTTAAAAAATAATCACTTTAAAAATACTTATTTTTTCGTTAGTAGACCCCACTTTAAACCTCATTTCAGGGCGCAGCTGCAACTGGCTGCAAAAGTTTCTACCCCAGGAGTATTAAGTAATACTTCTAGTTTATTGTACAAAAAGAATCGCCATTCCCTTTCATTCCCCACAAAAGTTGCAATCCAAAATATAAATAGTTTTTTTCTAATTTTTCAAAAGTTGACGCTTTTTGATAGCCTGTATTTCCTACTTAAAAAGAGTAATATTAAAAACCATAAAATGGGTAACAAAGGTAATAGTTATAGCTACAATCTCCACTTAATTTCAGGAAAATAGCATTATTGGAAGTAGTTTTAAGAAATAAAATAAAAAAAGTCTTCAAAAAAAATATTTTTTTCAAATTTATGCAAAAAGTCCTTAGTTTGAATTTATGTCCTGATTAAACTAAGCGATGGATTTTCTTTCTATGAACGGTTTTCTTTCTCCTAGGGTGTCTACTTAACGAATACGAGCATTTACTGTAAATAACTAAGCATTTGTTTGGCTCTCAAATGCGCTTCTAGGATCCAATGTGTGCCATATGATACAATCACAATATTTTGAAAAACTTCCATTCTAGTAAAAATATCAATTTTTTTATTTTTTTTTATCAAATATTTTTGTTCAAATTTAAATATTTTTTTAAATGTTTATGTTATGGTTTAGAAAGTTTTCTTTTATTTTAATAAAATTTCGGGTATTGTTAATTAACCAAAATAGAAAAAAAAACTTTCTATCTACATATATTTAACCCTTATGAAAATCGTATTTAAAAATTTATAATTGCCCAAAAACTTATAAATGAAAATAGTAGGAGTGATGAAAAATTATGCAAATTTACAGCTGTTAAAAATATAATTATTATTCTAAATACAATAACTTTTTATGTGGTTATATTATTTTACATTCTCATGCACCAAAAAATTTAAAGGTTACAAAAATATTACATATTAGGTGTAATGATAAATTTTAAGTCCTAATATGCAATCAAGGTTTTCAGTAGCACCAATTTTTAATAAGAATAATTAATAAAGCGATTTCTTGAATAATGTGTTTAATCCACTTTATTGATCTTAACGTCCTACTTAAGTGTTCACTTAAACTTAAGTGTTGTTTAAGTTTAAAGTTTCTTCATTTTGAAGAAAAGCTACATCAAAAAGATAAAATTGCACGTCAATTTTGTTTCAATGTAACGGTGTCGGAAATATGATGAAGAGGTTGATTTGATTGTATTAAATTAAATTTTTGTTTTTATTTACTTTTCATCTCTAATTTCTTTGATTTATCTTATATCCCCAATTTTATTCATTGTGTTCTATAGCATTCATAGTTTGTGTGAAACTATGCTCTACCAAAAGCTGTGAGAAAGAAAGAGAGTATATTGCTAAAAATTGTTGAGTCTTTACAAATCCCCATTAACCTGCGTTATTAAATAAGAAAAAGAGAATGGGGTTTTATGTTTAACAAACATTTTTGGGTCTTTACAAATACACATTAACAAACGAAATCTAACTAAGAATAAGTGGTAGGTGAGATATTTTTTTTTATTGTTGGCTCAACTATCTAAGGCCTTAACAATAAACACCAAAACTGGGAGGCCGTGTGTTCAAGTACCAGCCATAGCAGCAAGGTTTTTTTATGTAGTACTTTATTATACAGTATGATTTTTTTTAATTATAAAAAATGCAATTTAAAATGTATATTGATGACATTTTGTGATAAAAAGTTATATCATTTGTTTTCCTAAATTTTGATAAAATATTTATCATATTGAAGAAAAACTTTATCAATATGATGAAATTTACCAGTGGAGTTCTTCGTCTAAAATTTTGAATTTTAAAAAAACTTTTTGAAAATTTTAAATTTTGATCCGATTTGGCTTTAATTAAGTTTAAATGAAAGTTTGTCTCGAGCTTTATAAAAGAATCAGTGAAAATAATTTTAAAAAATTTCTTGAAAAGATTCCAGATGTTTTTTTGATATTCAAGTCCAGCAAGCCAACATTTTTAAAAGTAATTATTAGATTTTTATATAAAAATTTTTGTGCAAAAATTTTCCAAAAATCTAAAACCTTGATCAAAGTTAGTTACCACACAAAAAAAGTCAGGAAGGAATTTTTCGTATTTTTCGAAAAAATCGCATTTAAACCAGAGACCAAATTTAACACTTATTTATGTCTTTTTGTTTTAAAAAAATCATGAAACGAATGTTGTCCAAACTAAATATTTTATATATGAAAGGACTTTTAGAGATGCCCCGTGTTAAAATTAGCAATAACTTTTATTTTTTGATTTTACCATAAAAGTATAAAATAACAGTTATTAAAAACTTTTTGTTCTAACAATTTAAAATAACTTTTATTTTATTAGAGTAAATAACTGTTATAATAGTTATTTGTAAAAAGAAAATCAATCAAAGTTTATATCTTTAAATTAATGATTGAAGTATTAACTATCGATAGTATTCTTTTGTATGCGTTTATTTTAGTTTTATTTTAATAACTCCAATTTTTTAAGGCTCAAAAAGTTTTTGCTAACAGTTATAAAAATTAAATGTTTTTTGCTTATGTTATTTTAAACAGATATTAGGTCTATTCGATTACCCAAATTTATTACTATTTTTACTACAACTGGAAAGTCTTGCTAACTGTTTGTATTGAAAATTTCCAGCTGTAGTAAAATGAGTAAAAAATAGTAGATTGTAGTAAGGTAATCGAATAGACATATTTATATTAATCATTTTAAACTGTAATTTTTAATTTTTATTTGAAAAAATATTTTTGAACAGTTAAATTTTACTTTTTTTCAATAAATCTCATAACAGTTATGGTCCCTGATTTAAACATTGAATTTTAAAAAATTTTGTAATTCTCTTGTATTCAATTGTGCCAACATCGCGTATGAGTAATGAATATTTGCGAAACGAATTTTCGTTACTCATACGCGGTGTTGACACAATAAAATACAAGAGAATTCCAGGATTTTTATGAAATCCAATATTCAAATGCGATTTTTTCGAAAAATACGCAAAATGCACTCCTTTTTTTTTTTTATGCGGATAGACAAACATCTAAACTTAAAAAAATAAATAAAAAATAATGTGGCCGGTTGTTTAATAAATTGACTTTTTTAAAAAATGAAAAACAGCATACAAAAAATATACAAAAATGTACATTTTTGAAATTGTGGTTCATTCAAATTCTGATTAATTTTTATCAAAAAACAAGTAGAAAAGTTAAATTCGACTTTGCCGAATCTATGAATACCCTCCACAGTGCATTTTTTAAAATGGTAGTACATTTTTTAACGTGAAAAAATTAAAAATTTTGATTAGAAATATTTTATTTTGAGTAAAAAACTCTTTTTTTGTCATTTATTTTTTTTTTAAGAAAAGTTACTAATTTTTTTTTTAGTGTAAAATTTTTTTCGAGTATAGTGTTTTTTTTACTGTAAAATATTTCTTAGTGAATGCACGTACGTATGTACACAAAATATTGTCATTTTTGTAAAAAAAAAAAAAAAATATTTTTTTTTGTGTAAATTTTTTTTTTGAGTGCAAAATTTTTTTTGAGTGTAAAATTTTTTTTGAGTGTAAAATTTTTTTCGAGTGTAATTTTTAAGTTACCAATGCTTTTAAAACTAAACAAGTTTAAAAGCATTGCTTTAAAATTAAATTAGTTTGAAAAGCATTGTTAAGTTACCACCAATGCTTTTAAAACTTGTTAAAACACGTGGCATTTTAGATGAAACTAATGTGAAATTCAGGGTTTTGCTTATAACTTTTGAACCACTGGACCGATTGAGCTGAAATTTAATTCCAAACAGACCCGGGGAACGGCAAATATACCTGCCAAGTTTCAGTAGTCTCATTATTGTCTTTCGAAAGTTATTGTGTTTTTTATCTCGTAAATTCGCAAAACACCCTTGCCGAAATTTACTCTTTTGCTCATAACTTTTGAACCACTGGACCGATTTGGCTGGATTGCAATACCAACCTGACCAGGTAAATGACAAACATATATGCCAAACTTCAGTAGCCTCTATAAAGTCTTTCAAAAGTTAGCGTGTTTTCTACGGACAGACAGACAGACAGACGGACGGACGGACGGACATCGCTAGATCGACTTAAAATCGATCGAGGATCATAAATATATATACTTTATGGGGTCCTAGACCAATATTTCGAGGTGTTACAAACGGAATGACAAACTTATATATACCCTCTATCACTAGAGGGTATAATAAAAATTGTTTTATTCGACCTCTAAAATATTATATTTTGAGTAGGTTTTTTTCTAGCTCGAGTCTGTTTTTAATATTTGATTGTTGGTTAGTTGATGATCGTGATCTTACTACGATGGTACAATTTTCGTCTTCTAATTCCCAATGAGAGAAGAGTCGAATATGTATTTATATTTTAGTTTGATCATTAACGATTATCATTAAGGACCCTTTGCTACTTGTAGTATAAGGTTTTATTATTGGTAAATAATCTTAACAATAGGATCTGACAAATCCGGAAACACGTATCGATTAAGTCTTGCAAAAAATTTTTCTATGAGAATATCATAGTTTAAATTAGTAAGGGAAATAATTACCTCGAGCTTGAAAAAACCCCACTTAAAATATTTTTAAGAAATACTTGACGGTCGTTTCGGGGTTTTCCAATTTTCTCATCATCAGAATTTTTAAGAAAATAAGGAAGAATATCATAATAAGGAAAGTAGAGGTAACTTCTTGCTTTATAAGAAGAAAGTAGAGCTAGAGAAGATGAAAGTATATTGCTCTACTATTTTCTTATAAAGAAAGTAGTCAGCTCTACTTTCTTTATTAGGATATTTCCCTTATTGTAATTTTGTAAGTACTTGTTATGTTAATTCATAATGGGGAACATGAAATGGCCTCGAATCAGAATAAACTTTATTTCATTAAAAATTTAAATTAAACAAACTTGGTAAAACGAGAGAGTTTGTTTTCAATAATAGAAAACAAAAACTGTATTAAAAATTTTTCAATGGCAAAAAATACAATGACCAACCAACTTGCTTTCAAATGTCCCACTACAGAAAAACGTGTGTTCCATGAATGTCTGAATAGGTGGGCCAAGGAGGCGTGGTAAAATATTGGAAAAATTTTTAAAATTGTGTCGAGTTCCCCTGATAAAAAATGTATCTAATTATAATAGAATGGACCACAATTTCAAATATTTACGTTTTGTATATTTTTTTGCGGGCTGTCGAAAAAAGTTTTTATTTCGGAAAATTTTCAGAACTTGTTTTGAAGTTTTTCATTTTGTCAGAATACATATATTGTTTTTCATTTTTAAAAAAAGTTAATTTATGAAAAATCCGGCCATAATTGGAATTGGAAGCTTTCTTATTTTTGGAAAATTTCGCATTTAAACATTGAAATTTAATAAATATTCTTTAATTCTCTTGTATTTAATTGTGCCAACATCGCGTATGAGTAACGAATATTTGCGAAACGAATTTACGTTACTCATACGCTGTGATAGCACAATAAAATACAAGAATATTACAGAAAAAAATTATGAAATAAAATATTCAAATGCGATTTTCTCGAAAAATTACGAAAAACACGATCCTGAATTTTTTTATGTGGATATACAAACGTGTAAACTTAAAAAAAAAAAAATAAAAAACGTTGCTGGATCACAGTGGATCGTGTAGAGTAAGTACTCGGTAATTTTTTTAATAATTAAGTCTTTTTATATGTTTTAGGGGCCTCTGACTCCGAATTTGACAAAAACAAATAAAAAATTTCAAAAAAATCAAAAATGACGATTTTTTCTTTTTACAATTTTGCAAAATTCCCTTATAATTTTCTTTTAGTACTAGTGTTTATAAAACGGTTAACCGGTTAACCGAAAAAGCGTTTTTTCCCCCAAATTTCGGTTTTTTTGCGAACCGGTTAACCGGAATTGAAAATTTCCCGTGCACAGAAAACCGTTTTTTTTTCTGTCGGTTAACCGGTTTCTTTAAATACATGCAAAACGGATTATTGTTGCAATTATTAAGGGTTTTTACTTATTTTTTATGACATTTTAAAAATTTCGTTAATATTATTATTTACTATTTATTATTTACTAGCAGGCCCGCCCGGAACTTCGCCCCCGGTAATATTAAATACCTGATTAAAGAAAGATCAGGATTAGAGTTTCCATTTCTAAAATTCTCCCCTACAGAATTTTTATTTAATTTTTATCGCTGAAGTCTTTCATAAAAACTATTTAAAATAAACAATAAAATTAAAACATCCCGTTTAGCTTGGAAACATGTTCGTTTCGGTAAATAATGTTCTTTAAAATTTTCGAGCCCTTATATCGTAATTATTGAAACCATATCATTCCCCGTTTCACTCCAATTCGTTCCCCGTTCTATTCCATTTCGTTTCCTTTTCTATTCATTTGGTCCACTTTTTATTCTATTTTGTTCTGAATTCCAATTCATTTCGTTCCATTTAGGATTCATTCTTTAAAAAAAAAAAGTATCACATTACAATAATTTACCCTTATCCCCATTAAAATCTAAATTTCCAGAAGGTACTTTTTCAGAATGATTTTTTGGGCTGGAGGATCCAACATTTCAACTTTTTATGACCAACTTTTCAGGAGATAGAAAAAGTTACAAAGTTCACTACTTTGCACGTATTTGCCCCACACCGAAAAAATTCCCCAGTTAGCCAGTTACGAAAATTTCCAGTTAATACTTAATTTGTTTAAAATAACTGCCTTAGCCACCAGTAACTATGATTTCGGTTAACAATAACAGTTTTTTAGTTACCCTGTATTTCAAATTCTTTTTAAATTGTCAAAAAGTAAACAAAATAATTTCAAATAAAAAAATATTGTGTCGTTAAAAATGAAATCGTGCATTTGGTCCATGGTAAGAATGATTAAAAGATATTTGTTAAATTAAAATTTATAACAATAAATTTAATTTTATTTGTTTAAAGGTGGCGGAAGAGGAAATCTGGCCAAAAAATTGATTCAGTTACAGGTGCTGATGCTGATGCTGTAAGATTTAACTTAGATATTAAAAAAATTGGAGTGAAAAATTATAAACTTTGTATTGTTTTAAAATGTGTGAATAAAATTAAAAAATGATGATTTGGATTCTTCATTGCAAAAAATAATTGATTTAGAATAAAATTTCGGTTCTACACAACCAACCCCTATATCAATTTCGTCATTTTCAACTAAGAAATTATTTTTCAAAGTAACTGGGAAAATAGTTACCATTACCTGTCGCAATAATTGAATTTGTATTTTTTTAAAAAATTAGTTACTACACCGTACAACACTACTTTTAACACCAGAACGAGACCATATACACTTGAAAGTAGAGCTCCTCTGGAGCAAAACTGCATTTACAGTTTTTCATTCGGTGATCATTTGTCCTTTTTAGAGGACTTTAAAGTTTTCAAGGACATTTAAAGTAAAAAAAAAAAAAATATTTCTACTTATCCTACGATGCTGAGATAAAAAGCAAATGAAAGAGGAAAGTCTTCTCAAATTTTTAAACATGTCCGTTTTGTCATATCAGGTTAAAAGAATGTCAATAAGGTCCTTTCAAAATTGTGTCCTTTAATATCCTTTAGAATTTCCAGCCATTTCTTCCGAAAAAAATATATGTTAAGGACATTGATATGCACTAACACATTGTTAAATTTCATCCTTCTCACTTTGTTAGTTTAGTGTAAAAAAAAAATAGGTTTTTATATATAACTGAAAATATATTTTTTATTTACACATAGCCTCCCAAATATTAACCCATTTTCTTTGAAAAAAAATCTAACACATGAATAAATGGATATACATATGAAACTGGACCCTCAATGGAGTAAAAGTAAGTTCACAGTTTTTTATTCGGTGATCCAGTACCTTTTAAATAGACTTTTAAGTTACAAATGACATATAAAATTCAAAAACTTTTTAAAATTACTTTTATTAGTTGTTTTAGGTTGTTGTTTAAATTTAAAGCAAGAGTTAAAAAAATACATTATCATACATATAGCATATACTTGCATAAGTAAAAGTACAAATAAGTAAACACGTGTTTTTTATACGATTTATTTACATATAGACTTCAAATGATATTAGTTAACAAAATTATAAAGACAATCCATTAGATTGTTAATAAAACTATTAAAAAAATTAAAAATCTAAAAACTAAACCAAACAAAAAAAAACATAAATTACACCGCTCAACAAATCGAAGGTTTTTGACTCCGGTTTGAAGTTTGATACAAAATTTTTAAAGATTTTGACTCGCCGATTTCAAATCTGTGCTCCAAATTTTTCCATCACGTCTAGTATTTTAATTATTCGCGGTTGAAAATTCGAAAAAACGCGATTTTTGGCTTTTTTGAAAGCCTGCACAGCAGCCACTGGGTAGAATAAAAATCTGGTATAAAGCGTTAGAGTAGAATTGAACTATGATTTCAAATACCATATTTGTATTCCACTCAATGGCTGCTGTGCAGGCTTTCAAATAATGCAAAAATCGCCATTTTTCGCATTTTCAACCATGAATAACTAAAAATCTGGACGTGATGAAAAAATTTGGAGAACAGATTTGGAATCAGGAGATCAAGTCTACTAAAATTGATCACCAGAATTCAAACCGGAAAATGAACAAATTCGTTAGTTTTTTTAAATCTCTCACTTTGGTTTACATTGTACATGGTATTTAAAGATTTAAGAATATATCCCATTGATAGAAGGGTGAAGTTTAAGAACGTCTTATTAAAACCCTTAATATATATTTTCTTGGAAATATTGGCATAGAAATCTTCAGGACTAATTTTGAAACGGCAGTGTTGATATCTTAACATTTGGTATCCATCTCAGAAACATATGTAAAACATGAGTATATTAAAAAAAATTTTGGAACTTACATGTTCTTTGTCACATTAAAGTCCCTTTACAAGGAGGCCGGAACAGCGAATAAAAACTGACAACGTAAGTAACTACAACAACTAAAAAAAAGGCTGAGCCGAAAAACTTCCTTTTAAAAGGAGACCGGATCACCGAATAAAAAACTGTTAACCTACTTTTACTCCAAGGAGGGTCCAGTTTCACGTGTATATCCATTTATTCACGTGTTAGATTTTTTTCCAAGAAAATTGGTTAATATTTGGGAGGCTATGTGTAAATAAAAAAATATATTTTCAGTTATATATAAAAACTTATTTTTTTTTACACTAAACTAACAAAGTGAGAAGGATGAAATTTAACAATGTGTTAGTGCATATCAATGTCCTTAACATATATTTTTTCCGGAAGAAATGGCTGGAAATTCTAAAGGACATTAAAGGACAAAATTTTGAAAGGACCTTATTGATATCCTTTTAACCTGATATGACAAAACGGACATGTTTAAAAAATTGAGGAAGCTTTCCTCTTTCATTTGCTTTTTATCTCAGTATCGTAGGATAAGTAGAAATATTTTTTTTTTTTTTTTACTTTAAATGTCCTTCAAAACTTTAAAGTCCTCTAAAAAGGACAAATGATCACCGAATGAAAAACTGTAAATGCAGTTTTACTCCAGAGGAGCTCTACTTTCAAGTGTATATGGTCTCGTTCTGGTGTTAAAAAAAAAGTTGAAATTTGTCTTACAGTGCTATCAACTTATTTGAATAACTGGGCCTCAGTTAGGTGTATTTTAACTGGGGTTCAGTTAAAATTTTAGTAGCCAGTAACTGGGAAATTTTTTGGGTGCAGTAAAATAGGAATTTCCAAAAAGGACCTTTTTCAGAATGTTTTGAAATTAAATGAGTAGTTTGGTAGATTTTAAAATTTTACGCCTTTTGACCTAAAGTTATCTTTAAAATGGGTGTGGTCAATGAAACCTTCCCTAACTCACCCTGAAAGAAAATTCTAAATGTTGGAGAAAACATTCTTAATAGTGGAGAAAACATAAGTAAATGAGTAGTTTCGGATGTTTTGAAATTTTACGTTTTTTTGGCCAAAAGTGGGCGTAGAAGTAGGTGTGGTCGATGAGGGCTAACCCATGTCTACCCTGAAGCGCTATTCTTAATATATGTATATTAGTGATAACATTTTTTAAATCGGATGAGTAGTTTGAGCATGTTTAAATTTGACGTTTTTCTTGCCAAATGTGGGCGTAGAAATGGATGTGGTCAATAAAACCTAGAATATTTTCACTCTGAAGGATCTAGTATTTGTGAAAAAATTTTGGAAATCGGATGAACATTTTTGGAGATTTTTAAATTTTAGTTTTTTTTGCCAAAAAGTAGGCGTATAAGTGGGCGCGGTCGATAAATCCTAGCCTATGTCCACCCAGGAGGAACACTCTAAATATTGGTGAAAACATTTTTGAAATCGGATGAGTTGTTAAATAGATATTTAAATTTAAATTTTTGAGCCAAAAGTGGGCGTAGAAATGGGCATGGTCTATGAAACCCAGCATATGTCCACTATGAAGGACCATTCCAAGCATGTATTGGTGAAAACAATTTTTAAATCAGTTCAGTAGTTGTAGAGATTTTTAAATTTTACGTTTTTTGGCTAAAAGTGGGCGTAAAAGTGGGCGTGGTCCATCAATCCTAGCCTATGTCGACCCTGGAGGAACACTTTAAATATTGCTGAAAACTTTTTTTAAATCGGATGAGTAGTTTCATAGATATTTAAATTTTAAGTTTTTTACGAAAAGTGGGCGTAGATGTGGGCGTGGTCGATGAAACCCAGCATGTGTCCACCATGAAGGACCATTCCAAGTATGTATTGGTGAAAAAATTTTTGAAATCGGTTTAGTAGTTTTGGAGATTTTTCAATTTTCCGTTTTTTGTCCAAAAGTGGACGTAGAAGTGGGCGTGGTCGATGAAACCTGGCCTATGTCCATCCTGGAGGAACACTTTAAATACTACTGAAAACATTTTTAAAATCGGATAAGTAGTTCCGGAGATTACCCTCTACAAACAAACAAACATACAAACATTACCTCTTTATAATATTATAGTAATAGTATAATAGTATAAGTATATAGTATAATAATATATATAGTATAGAAGTATAGATATAGATTAATAGATTTAAAAAAAAATCGTTAAAAAAGCCTTGAAAATCCATGAGAAAGAAAGTCTAAAATGTTTTTTATCTACAAGAACCAATTTTCCAAATAGGGATTTTATTCCGATTCTGGTAAATATTAAAAATTCACAGTGTTGTTGGCAAGTTTTGGGCACTTTCATCGAAAACTTTATAAGTGACTGTTAACCAGATAGTAAAATTCCTGATAATGGAGAGAATGCCAACAAAAGAACATCGAAATAAAATACGGTACTGCAATTTACAACGAAGTGATGTATTTAAAAAAAAACCAATAAAAGTTAAATTAAAGCCCCGGAGAATATAGGAAAATTAAAGCACCGTATTTAAATACCGCTATTTTGAAAAGGTATCAGTGGCCAACTTTGCTGAAAGAAATAAATATGTTAACTTAAGTTATATATTCGCTTTTGTATTTAATTAAATTTAGCTATTTTAAAGTATTTTTTGAGTTTGTCAGTTAAAGAAAAAAAACGGTTAACAGGTTTTTTCATTCCGGTTTAACCGAGAAAACCGGTTAACCGAAAAAGCTGATTTTCGGTTAACCGAGAAAGCGGTTTCCAAAATGTCGGTTTTTTTTAAACACTATTTAGTACTGCTTCAAATCCAATGTTAAACCAAAAAAAACTTAATATCAATACAAATATGTAATAAAAATTCTACACTGAAAAAAAAAAAAAAAACAAAATTTTTAGGTTAGGAGATGCCCATGTTCTTTCAAAAAAGTATGAACAGGAAACTTGAGTGTTTAACGTCCGCTTTAATTCCCATATGTTTTATACCCATTTTTTTAAACCCCGTCGAAATATTTGACGGTTAAAATTTCAGAGTAATTTATCTTAGTGTATTATTTGCCGAATTTGAAAAAAGTCGCAATCATATTATTAAGACAGATGATATTTATAAGTTATATAAAGCGGTTCACCATTCATTTCTATTTTTTGCGTTATATTGCGTTTTGCGAATTTCGCTATCAATGCAATTTTTTGCAAACAAAGCAAACAAATTTGCATAAAAATATGAAAATAAATTACACGTCTTCTATGACAAATTATTTAAAAACTGAAAAAATCCAAAAATAAAAAAAGTTTGGATCTTAATATCTCGTAAACCATTACAAATTTTGAAATTCTAAGAGCGCACATGAATTCACCGGCCCAAAACCCATATAAGACAATATAAGACACAAATTTCAATGAGTTTGGATGATTATATTTATTCTTTAACCGGGACATTTGATTTTCGATCCACTGTGCGGATGTTTGAAAAATTGGTTCTGTAAATTTTCCAAAATTAAAAATTTTAATCGATAACCCATAAAAAAGGATACAAAAATTTAAATTTTTGAGATTCTGGTGCATTTCGTTTTAATTTGATAAATATTAAATCACGGCAACTTTGTACAGTTTTTGAAAAATTCAAAAATCAAAAACGCATTTTTCTTAGTTCCATATAGGGCTATCCATAAACAGACATTAACGGGACATATTTTTTTCAATGGACATTTGGTGTGGAATGCCTTAAATAGGAAAATTTTTTATCATACTTTAGTTTATACATTTTTGAGGATTATATTGTATCCACCCTCATTGGTGTTTGGACCCCATTGTAACACCCTTCTTGGCTCGGGACTCCATTGGGACTTTCAAGGGCGACCTTTCACCAAATATTTTGTCCGCATCGCTCTACCTTGCTAAATTTTGAGATAAGAGAGTAAGTGGCGTGATGGGATCTTCAGAATCTTATAAACTGTATAACTTAAAATCGATTACTCGGAGGTCTTCCGGGTAGTGTTCTTCGAGTCAAGAGCTACACTTTTTCTCGTGTTGGCAGTATTAAACGAGATATTTGCATGTATAAAATCTAGGGAATGTCAAATTTTTGATTTAAAATTTGGGGCTGGGAACCTCGACATATATGCAAAACTAGGCTATTTCATAATTTTTTTATTTCGACCTTGTTTTGAAAATTTCATAGTATTCTTAAATTTGGGGAACCTTTTTTTAGCAGTAAGATATTTTTCATTAATGAACCCAATTTTAAGAAAACTATGAACTATTTAGAAATATAGAAGTATATGAAATAAAGTAATTTTTCTCATAGTTAGGAAAATTTTCCATTTTTTAGTTAAATTTACCTAAGAAATTATTTGGAAATTAAATTTTTGGAAATTACGAATAGCAATAACTCGAAAACCGTTCGACAGGTTTTAAAACTTTTTATAAATGTGTGATCATTAAAATTAATAAATAAGATGCGTCGGACGACAACATTTTTTTAATATTTAAACATAGGACACTTTTGATATGATTAAATTAAGTTAGTTAAATCTGATTGGCCTTAAATTTTTACCACACTTGTTTAAGGCCAAGTAGAATAAAAATTTTCACCATCCTTTAAAATGGGAAGAAAATATTTTTTTTTTTTTCATACAAAAAATATGATCCAATTACCCTTTTTAGAATGTTAAAATTAAATTAAAAACGACAAAAAACATTGTTGAACCCCTAACATTTTTATACAAATAATTTTAACTGTGTGTACTCTTTTTGCTGTAGAATAACTTTTGTATGTGTTTAAGTTAGCGTAATACAAACAAAAAAATTTACATTCATATTTATTTAATATAGAATAAATTAAATGAATTGCGTTACATACACAAAACGTACATAAAAGCAGACAGACAAATTTAGCAACACCATTACATAAATATAAAATGCCAATTACATACATTTAACCCTTAAAAGAACATCACAGTGTTTTTGCATAAAGCAATACTAAGGAACAAATTTTCCTTTTTTTTTCGAATTTCAAGTGCATTGTAGTTGGAAGAGTTACCTTTTGGGGTCAATATTAACACAGAAAAGTATTGGTCCTATACGTTTGTCTATCTATACAAAAAAATGTAGAATGGAAGTTTTCATAATTTTCGATAAAATCGGATGTAAATATTGGATTTTATAAAAATTCTGTAATTCTCATGAATTTTACTGTGCCAACATCGCGTATGAATAACAAAAATTTGCGAAACATACGAATTTCGTTATTCATACGCGATGTTAGCACAATAAAATACAAGAAAATAAAAGGATTTTTATGTAATCAATTTTTGATTAATTGACTTTTTTAAAAAACTAAAACTTTCTAAACGGGTTCTGAAAATTTTCCAAAATAAAAAGTTTCTATCGAAAGCCGATAAAAAATATAGAAGAATGTACATTTTTAAGATTTTGGTCCATTTTTTTTTTAATTTGATAAATATTTAATTAAGTTTACTCGACACAAATTTGATCTTTTTTCCCAATATTTACCCGCTAATCCTTAACCCAGTTTTTGAAAAATTGAAAAACCTAAAACGGAATTTGCTTAGTTCCATACATGCTTATCCATACCACCTTTTCAGAAATTCAAGGGACCCTTAATTTTTTTGCTGGACATTTGGTGTGGAGTGCTTGACCTATATTTCGATGAGATATGAGAAATTTACACAAACCTTATACTGCTAATTGGAGCGTATACAAAAGTTATATTAAAGTTAAGAGAAACTCTGGCCAGACCAAATCAATCTCTTAAGGGTTAAATAAAAACTTTATCATTCGTTGTACAATTTTAATGATTATTTTCCGCAACCTTGTCATAGAGTTACAAAACAAAATCAAAACACGTTGTATTTTAATATTTGATATCCCAGCAAAAAACCCCGTACAATATCTAAGAGGGCTAACTCAATTTTATATTAAATACCGAAGCAAAAATATTTTTTTTTTATTTTACACACTATTTTTATAAAAAAAAAATAAAGTTGTGAGGCAGTCATACCAAATTTTTTTATAAAAAAAAACTTTGTGCCACGAATGTCTAAATATAGAGTGTATTTTCCAACATGGAACTAATTGTAAAATGATTGCGCAATTGTAAGATGAAAATGCGCACTAACCGCTTATATTTTATTTTATTATGTTATTTGAACCGCTTAACTTAAATTTTTTCATAGATATATTTTACAAAAATAACATAAAAATCTATGGGCAAACACCAAAGTCATGAGGAAGTTAATGAAACAATGCATAAAGTTTTCCTTATTTATTATACCCCCCAACCACAGTATGGTGGTATACTCACTTTGTCATTCCGTGTGTAACGCATCGAAATATCGGTCTAGGACCCCATCCTTATTATATATATAAAAATGACATGTTAGTTTGAATGTTTGTATGTTTGTTTGTTTGTGTCGCTTTCAGAAGAAAACTACTGAACCGATTGAAATGAAATTTGCCATGTAGATAGAGAATTTTCTGGAATGAAAAATGGGCCAGGAGGCATCTCGATTGAATGCCCCGCCTCCTTTAACGCCCACTTTTTGTGAATTTCAGATTCTTTAATAAATTTGGTTTGTTACTATATTTTAATGATTGTTACCGATTAGCATGAAATTTGGCATACTAATTGGGCGTTATTTGCAAGGAAATATAGGCCATCCCGCATCTTGATTGGAAGCCACGCCTCCTTTTACGCCAACTTTTTGTAAATATAATATACTTCCAAAGGGGCGTAGCATCCTTTGGTTTTTCTTTCTATCTGCTCCACAATAACGGAATGAACCGATTTACGTGAAATTTTCACCACGGATTGTACTAACCAAGGAGGGAACTATATGCCATAAGAAAGACCAGTTGGCCAGGTGGGCGTAAAATGGCACGCCCCTTCGTATTATATTGAACGTTATTTCTGCCTATTCAGAAATTACGCTTAAACGGCTGAACCGATTTTAAAGAAATTTTCACCACATCTTAGTACTTATCCAAGCGGAAAATATAGTTCATAATAGGAATGCGACAAAGAGGCGAAATCGAAAGTTTTTTTACCTGTTCCGTAATCCCGCTTAAACGTCTGAACCGATTTTAATGAAAATTTCACCATACGTAGTACTAACCCAGGCGGGCACTATAAGTTCCCAGCAAAAAAAGTGCGGAGTACTTCTATTTGGAGTGCTTTAAAACTATAACAAATGTAATGAAATACAACAAAAATAACAAAAAACACAAGAAAAAAACACACAAACAGTTTTTTCTACTCCATAAAAAGTTGTTATTCAGCACTTAACTCATTACCTTCCGCGACACTCCCATACAAAAGTAAGTAGATATTCAGTAGATAAGAAGTACTCCGAGCTTTCAAACTACTTCCAACTACTTCCCTGGAGTAGTTCTTATCTACTGAATATCTACTTACATTTGTATGGAGGTGTCGCGATAGGTAATGAGTTAAGAGCTGAATATCTATGTATTCTGGAGTAGAAAAAACTGTTTGTGTGTTTTTGTCTTGTGTTTTTTGTTATTTTTGTTGTATTTCATTACATTTGTTATAGTTTTAAAGCACTCCACTGAGAAGTGGTAATGACTTTTTTTGCAGGGTTATAATAGGAGGTCGTTCTGACGGATAAGTGTAAAAGTCTAATGTAATACAATTACATTGAAAGTTATTTCTGCGTGTTCCGTAATCACTCTTAAACGTCTGAACCGATGTTATTGCAATTTTCAACACAAAAAGTACTAACCGAAGCGGGAACAATATGCCATATCAGCATGTGATGGGGCAAAGGCGTTGTAAAATGCCGCTCCTTTGTATTATTTAAATTATTTTTGCCTGCTGAAAAAATTAACATAAAGTTTTCGCAACAGATATTACTAACCGAGGCGAAACTATAGACATTAAAAGAGTGCGTTTTGGCGAAGGGGAGCAAAATCCCACGCTCTTTGCATTACATTCAAAGTTATTTCTGCCAGTTCCATAATCATGTTTGAATGGCATAACCGATTTTACTGGAATTTTCACCACATATAGTACTTATGAAGCGGGAACTAAAAACTATAACAGAGCGCGTTTCGACCACGTGGTGCAAGTTTCTACACCCCTATGGAACACACTGAAAATTTTATCTGTCTGTTCTGTAATTACGCATAAGCGCCTAAACTGATTTAAACAAAACTTTCACCACATATAGTACTAACCCAGGTGGGAACAATTTGCCATATTAGCGCGTGATTGGGCAAATGTGTTGTAAAATGCCGAGCCCCTTTGCATTATTTGAGAATTATTTTTGCCAGTTCCACAATCACGCAAAAACGGCTTAGCCGATTTTTACTAACTGACTAACTGATGCGGGGCCATACAAAGGGACTTAAGTTGCCACACCCCTTTTTGTAATATATTGAAAGTTATTTCTTTCTATTCGGTAATCACGCTTAAACGTCGAGTACTACCGAGGCAGGAACAATGGGCCATATCAGCGGGCGATCGGACAAAGGTGTTGTAAAATGATTTGAAATTGATGTTTTCACCAGATGTAGTGCTAACCGAGGCTGTAACCACATGGCATTACAAACTGCCATTCATTATATAATGTTTTTTTCAACCCGGGCAACTCCTGGTGCAAAATAGCTAGTAAAGTATATATATTATTGATCAGTGATCGATTCTAAGACACTCTAGCGATGTCCGTCCGTCCGTCTGTCCGTCTGTAGAGGACACGATACAGTCCAAAAAAAAAGAGCTAGAGCTTTAGAAGTTTGGCACGAATATGTCTTATATTCCTAGGCAGGTTAAGTTCGGAAATGGGCAAAATCGCACTAAGGGGAAAACAGTTCCCCCCTAGAGAACTAAACCAACCTCTGAAAAAACGGTATTTTTTGTACTTTTTTAAGCAAATGCAACATTTTTATGTCAGAGAAAGCTCAAGACCCTGCATTTGGACCCACCTTTTAAAAAAAATGGATAAAAAAGTATGACCCGCCCCTTTTGTGGGCGTGGATATAAAAAATGTATATTAATAATGACTAATTAGATTTAATAATTGCATGAATCATAATAAATTAATTTGATAACATCTATCGCAAGGGGAAGGTGTCCCCCTAGCTCGAGCTACTCGAGTAGCTCGAGTAGTAAAACACACATTTTTTTATATTTAAACTCCTGTAAAACAAAAACTATTATAGCTATTTTCAAAATTTTTACATTTTTGGAATGCTATGCTTCCAAAGAATATACATAATAAATATCAAATTAATAGGATTATCGTAGTGGCTTTGCTAAACTACTACTCGAAAAAGATCGGCGAGTTTTCATACAAATGTATGAAAATCCGCCCTCCTTTTAACTTTTATATCAAATTATGAGAATATTTTCAAAAAACATGTCATTATTTTTTACCAATTATGATCGCATATACGATAAGAATACTTCCTCGAAATTTCAACTCATTTCTACAAAAAATGTGGCATTGGCGATCTACTACTCGAAAAAGATCGGACGCTTTCCATACAAATTTATGAAAATCAGTAGAATTTAATTCTTTGAGTAGTAAAACACACAGTTTTTATCTTTGAGCTCCTTTAAAACAAAAACTATTATACCGATTTTTACAATTTTTACATTTTTGAAATGGTATGGTTCCAAAGAATAAACATGATAAATATCAAGTTAATAGGATTATCATAGTGGCTTTGCCACGCTACTACTCGAAAAAGATCGGCGAGTTTCTATACAAATGTATGAAAATCCGTCCTCTTGTGAACTTTAATGTCAAATTGTGACAAAATTTTCAAGAAAAGATGAAATAATTTTTTACCAATTATGATCGCATATATGATAAGAATACTTCATCGAAATTTCAACTCATTTCTACCAAAAATGTGGTATTGGCGAACTACTACTCGAAAAAGATCGGCCCATTTTCATACAAATGTATGAAAATATGCCCTCTTTTGAACTTTAATGTCAATTTGTAAAAATGTTTTCACGAAAACATAAAGTTATTTTTTGCCAAATATGATAGCATAAATGATAAGAATACTTTCTCAAAATTTCAATACATTTCTACAAAAAATGTGGCATTGTCGACCTACTACTCGAAAAAGATCGGCCGCTTTCCATTCATAGACTAGATAACTTCAGTAAAATTTAAACAAAAAAAATTGAAATAAATTACGTAAACATGTTAAAGATAATTGTTTTTTTATGAAAGGAGTTATAAACAAATATTTGGAAAATCCATGGCAGTAAAATTTGCTGAGACCACGTGTTCTTTTATTAGGTTGTAAAATCTTTTGCTGTGCCTTTTATAAAACACTGCCTATAAATATTGCACTAAAAGGTAAAATGAAAAAAAAAAAAAAATACGGTACATTATAAATGGGAAATTTTAGGTAATAAAACAATTTGGGTTAAAAAATTCACAACAGGTAAATTATGTCAAAATTAAAATAATGATTTAAGAAGTTATATTATCATTGCAATTATAATATGTAAAAAAATAAATTTAGTGGTCTAAAAAGATTTTCACAAATTGAAATTAAACTTCAAGCAAGTGCTGGTTTTCAAACATTTGTATAAAAAGCGGCATATCTGTTTCGAGTAGTAGTTCGCCAATGCCAAATTTTTGGTAGAAATGAGTTGAAATTTCGAGGAAGTATTCTTATCGTATATGCGATCATAATTGGTAAAAAATAATGCATGGTTTTTTGAAAATATTTTCATAATTTAACATTTAAATTGGAATAAGGGCAGATTTTCATACATTATTATGGAAAGCGGCCGATCTTTTTCGAGTAGTAGGTCGACAATGCCACATTTTTTGTAGAAATGTATTGAAATTTTGAGAAAGTATTCTTATCATTTATACGATCATATTTGGCAAAAAAATAACTTTATGTTTTCGTGAAAACATTTTTACAAATTGACATTAAAATTCAAAAGAGGGCATATTTTCATACATTTGTATAAAAATGGGCCGATCTTTTTCGAGTAGTAGTT
Source organism: Pegoplata infirma (assembly GCA_963921195.1). Classification (NCBI taxonomy): domain Eukaryota; kingdom Metazoa; phylum Arthropoda; class Insecta; order Diptera; family Anthomyiidae; genus Pegoplata; species Pegoplata infirma. The sequence goes on from OY992536.1 coordinate 189,946,861, forward strand.
CGCCAATACCACATTTTTGGTAGAAATGAGTTGAAATTTCGATGAAGTATTCTTATCACATATGCGATCATAATTGGTAAAAAATTATTTCATCTTTTCTTAAAAATTTTGTCACAATTTGACATTAAAGTTCAAAGGCTGTCGGATTTTCATACATTTGTATAGAAACTCGCCGATCTTTTTCGAGTAGTAGTGTGGCAAAGCCACTACGATAATGCTATTAATTTGATATTTATTATTTTTATTCTTTGAAACCATACCATTTCAAAAATGTAAAAACTTTAAAAATCGGTATAATAGTTTTTGTTTTACAGGAGTTCAAAGATAAAAACTGTGTGTTTTATACTCAAAGAACTAAATTCTACTGATTTTCATAAATTTGTATGGAAAGCGTCCGATCTTTTTCGAGTAGTAGATCGCCAATGCCACATTTTTTGTAGAAATGAGTTGAAATTTCGAGGAAGTATTCTAATCGTATATGCGATCATAATTGGTAAAAAATAATGAAATGTTTTTTTGAAAATATTCTCATAATTTGATATTAAATTTTAAAGGAGGGCGGATTTTCATACATTTGTATGAAAACTCGCCGATCTTTTTCGAGTAGTAGTTTAGCAAAGCCACTACGATAATCCTATGAATTTGATATTTATTATGTATATTCTTTGGAAGCATAGCATTCCAAAAATGTAAAAATTTTGAAAATAGCTATAATAGTTTTTGTTTTACAAGAGTTTAAATATAAAAAAATTTGTGTTTTACTACTCGAGCTACTCGAGTAGCTCGAGCTACTCGAGCTGCTCGAGTAGCTCGAGTACTCGACTACTCGAGTAATAGGGAGCTCTGATTTAAACAAGTACAAACACATAAAATTTTAGAAAAAAAAATTATTTTTCGCATATTTTTTCTTTTCACCAAAAAATTTTTTTCGCCAATTTTTTTTTGTTTTTTGCAAATAAACTTTTTTACATTGTGGTAACTTTTTTACTTGTTTTTTATTTAATGGAGATAACTTAAGTATATTTTGTTTCTAAAAAACGGCCGACAGTTTTGTTTATTAAAAACGGCCGACAGTTAGTCAATAATACAAAATTTCGATTTTGTTTTCAACAAACTTAGTCAAGTAATTTTACTTCAAAATTTTTTTATCGTGTCAACAAATAGTTTTTGTGTTTGCTGAATTTCTTTGTTGAAAAAAATAAGATTTTTTACGTTTGTCAGATAAACAATGTGTGTTTGTGTTTGTTGAATTCCTATGTTGAAAAAAAATTTAAGTTTTTGTACGTTTGTCAATACAAATAATAATTTAAGAGAACTATTACAAACTCGTTTATCAATGTTTTTTACATTTTTTTTCAACAATCAATATTTACAAACGTTAGTTGATATCACAAATTTCCGTATAGGAGCACTTTCAGTGAAAAAGTTAATTGTATTCACAAATATGGGGGTCAATAAATCAATTCGTTTTTTTCCGTGTACTCTAAAGGTGTCCTAACGGCTAAGGTAATTTTTCAAAATCACTTTTTAATACCTAGTAGGTTCCTTAATTGTAGTTTAGTATCTAAAAATTAGAGAGCAAAAATTTGGGGACAATCGGATAAAAATAACTCGTGCCGAAAATGGATTGAAGTTTTGGGATACTCTTATGTGACGAAAAAACTAATTTTTCCTAGTTTTTTCAAAAATATTGGTATATCGTATTTTTTGTTAAATTTTTTTGTTAAAAAATATGAAAATGACAATAAATTACCTTTCCAAAAAGCTTAAAAAAAATCAAATCGGATAAAAAATAAGCATTTTACGCATACATGCCTCAGACCATTGCATGCTTTTTAAAGCCAAAATTGGAAAATGTTAAAAATTTCTAGGCAGAAAAATTAAATTTTACTTTATAATGTTATTAAATACATCTTATAGATAAAAACTGACAAATATGGTAGTCTAGCTTTATTTTTTAATTTGGCGTGGGATATGATAATTTAGCAAATATGGAAAAAAATGTTCTGTATTGTACTATACAAAGTGTTAAACGTAAATTCTGTACATTTTTTAGAGAAATAGGGCATCTTTAACCTCTTTTCATCTAGGTGAAATGACAAATTTGGGACATTACATATTTCTATAATACAAGATATCTGCATATATCCGATTTCTCAAAAGTTACAGAATACATTTTACGCTTCGTTCCGTACTATAAAGAACAAATTTTCCCATATTTGCTAAATTATTGTGAAAAAACGAATTTTATTTCGAATCCGCGAAAATTTTATCACTACCAACGAAAAATAAAGAAAAATCTTGACTACCATATCTGCTATTTTTAATCGTAAACATGTTTTCAATTTGATCATAAAGTAAAATTATTTTTTTTTTTATTTTTTGCCTAAAAATTTTTAAAATTTTGAAATTTTGGCTTTAAAAACCATACAATGCACAGAGGGCCAGCCAGGTCGATTTCCGGCCAAAAGTCCTTATTTGTAAATTCTCCAAAAAATGTTTACCAGTTTGTTGGGCATATATAGAAGCAGGTTTTCTAAACTTATCTTTATGATCCAATTACACCCTTTCCTTTGACAGGTCTTCAAAGTTAAAAAAGGGTGAAAACAAATTTGTAAGTGGGGATACTTTTTATTTTTTTTTACACATTTCTATTGCTAATGATCAACTTTTGATTTGCAGGGTTCACCCTTATATATTAGACTTTGTAACGAAAATAATATGGAAAAATATAACTCATTTTCCTGACAGTTAGTTATTTACTTCGCGCCGAAAAAATCCTCAGCGATCCTTAGTTCGATACAATCAGTCTATATTTTTTCTTATATAGAATGGATCCATATCTTTCGAAAAAAGTCGCCCAAACTTGCTCGAAATGATAAATGACGATAAAATAATGTTTTACGGCTGGATTAGTTTTTTATCGTCACAGAGTGCTTTAAAATAATGAAAAACAAGTGAGAGTTTTACATTCGGCTGTGCCGAATCTTTTATACCCTCCAGAAGTTAAAAAGAAAAACATTAAAAAAATCCAGGGGCGTCTTTTTTTGGGGGGGGCTTGGTGGGAAACGTTAGGGGGCAACTTCCTCTTGCAATTTAGAACTTCTTCTGAGATAAGAATGTTGCATTTGCTTACCAAAAGTACAAAAAACGCTGCAAAAAATGCGGTTTTTCTTGGGTTGATTTAGTTCTTCAAGGGGGAACTTTTTTCCCCTTGGTCCGAGTTTGCCCATTTTCGAACCAAATCTGCCTAGGAATCTGAGACATATTCGTGCCAAACTTCGGAAGTCTAGCTCTTTTATTTTGGACTGCATCGTGTCCTCTACAGACGGACAGACGGACGGACGGACGGACATCGCTAGAATGTCTTTGAATCGATCACTGATCAATAAAATATATACATACTTTATGGGGTCCTAGACCGATATTTCGATGCGTTACACATGGAATGACAAAGTGAGTATACCCCCATACTGTGGTTGGAGGGTATAAAAAGTGAATAATTTGTCGTCACCATTTCCAAAAGCTTTTCTGAAACTAAATAAGTCATTTACACCATTTCCATATTTATATCAAAAAAAAAAAAAAAAAACTTTATAAAAATTATGTCCGTAGATTTAACTTTAGACACTCTTAAAACCAATTTTTAGTTAGATCCGACAAAGTTGAAAAATCCAGCCGCCATATTGTTTCCGCCATATTGAATTTTATCAGTTCGATTTTAAGATAACAGACCCGGAAATTTACTAGGCCACACTTTCAGCTAGCTTCAACAAAGAAAAGGAATATAACTGTTTTTTAATTACTTGTAATAAACTATACTAAGCACATTTAGTCCGCCATTTTGTTTTTCAAAATTCACGCCAGTAATTATGATTCAGTAACTCCAAGACCCCCTTAAAACAAAATTTGAGTTAAATCAAACAATTATTAAAAAAATTTGTCCGCCATATTGGATGCGCCATTTTGTTTTTTTTTTTTAGTTTTTAGTTAAATTTTGAAATCAGCGACCCTGAAATACTATAGAAGCACATTTTCAGCCGGATCCAACAACGATAAAGACTTTTGGCAAGAGTTGGATCATTCTCTAAACTTTAAGAAGCATATTTAGTCTGCCATTTTGTTTTTCAAAATTCAGAGTAACAATTCTTATTCAGTAACTCCAAGTCCCGCATAAAACAAAATTTGAGTTCAATCGGACAATTTTTAAAAAACATTTTCCGCCATATTGGATCCGCCATTATGATTTTTTTAGTTTTTAGCTTAATTTTTGAAATCAGCGACCTCGAATTCCTCTAGAAGCACATTTTCAGACGTATCCAACAACGACTTTTGGCCGGAATTGGATCATGCTGGCCCTGTGTGCAATGGTCTGGGGCATGTATGCTTAAAATGCTTGTTTTTTATCCGATTTTAATTTTATTAGTCTTTTTGGAAAGCTAATTAAAAACCATTTTCATATTATTTAACAAAAAAATTAACAAAAAATAACAAATACCAATATCTTTATAAGAACTAGAAAAAGGGGTTTTCTTTCATATAAGAATGTCTCAAAACTTCAATCCATTTTCGGCACGAGTTATTTTAGCTCACTCATTTTGAGATACTAAAGAACAATTTAGGATCCTACCAGGTATAAAAAGATGATTTTCGTTTTTAAGGACACCTTTAATGAATATGCATGCTTATTTTCACCCGGGCAATTAAAACTGTTTTTGAAAATATTTAAAAAAATTTCACAACTTTCTAAAAAAAATCTCATATTTTCCTCTAATATTAAATTAAATATTTTTAAATTGCTAATAGTTTCTATTTTCATTATATCATTGCAGGTAATTGACGCATTTGAAACTATTTTTGCTTTATCACAATATTGAGTATTAGTGGCGGAGTTCGTTAACAAGATCTTATATAATATTATTCTTTTGAGGATGTAGTTTGGTAAGTTGTCTATATCCCGAAAAAAATTTTATATACTTACAAGGGAAGTATCTCAACCCTTATGAACCGATTTGCCTGAAACTTAAAATATATATAAAAGAGACAATTCTAAGGTTGGGGTGTCTCAGCTTATCGGCCATATCGGTGATTTAAGGGTTCAAAACGTGGGTCAAAAAATGGCGAAAAAATCGTTTTTTGGATTTTTCAGCCATTTCTTTTTAAGAAACTATATGATGTTTACATATGAGAAGAAAGGTTTTTTTAAAGCCTATCCGACAGTAGCATAACCTTGTAAAAATTCGGCTTCTTTAAATATTATATTTAGGAAAATGTGTAAATTTTGGGGGGTATTTATATGAAGACATTGACCTACGATATCCAAATGAATAAGAAATCTTTATTAAATTTAAGTCGACACGTATTTTTGCCCTAGACGATATTCCTATTAGTTCGGAAGTTATCGAAATTTTCCCGGAGGTCCACATGGTTTCATAAGGGGACAACGAAATTTTTAAACACTGATATGGCCGATAAGCCGAGACACCCCAACCTTAAAATCGTCTCCTTAATATATATTTCAAGTTTCAGGCAAATCGGTTCATATGGGTTGAGATACTTCCCTTGTTAGTTACGCATAGCATACCCAACTGACTTGAAACAGCCGAAAAGAAGAATATTCTGTTTTCATAATGCAATCAAATTTTCTAAAATTAATTATAAATTTTTTATAATATTTATAAAATTAAATATCTGCATAACGGGGAACTCATGTTGTTGTAGAACATGATTGTGATCATTTGGAAAAAAAATATTGAACATATGTATGTTAATACAATTTTCTATTCCCTTTAATTTAAATTCATTTTTAAATTTTTAATCCTTGCATGTGTATGTATTTTTTTTTTATATAGAAATCCTCTTATCATACTAAATTTATTTAAGCTCTTCCGACCACTGAGGTCAATGGCTGTCTATTTACATTCCATTCTTGTTTATTTGTATGTCCATAATATTTAACATGTTTACCTACACTCAAAAAAAAAAAGTGGTTATTGTAAAATTATTTTTATTGTAAAATTATTTTTGCTACCTTCTATTTTAAGAGAATTCCTAGTAAAGATTACGAACTCTTTTTGTAATTTTACAAGATTTTTACCAATTAAATTGTAAATTTACATATTTTTCTAAAACTGTTAAAGTAACAAGGAATTGTAACTTATAACTTTACTAGATTTTGTGCTACCTTTTATTTCACGAGAATTCCTAGTAAAAATTACGCAATTTTTTTGTTATTTTACAAGCTTTTAGCAAATAAAATTGTAAATTTATAACTTTTTTAAAACGATAGAACTTATAAGCCATTCTCGTAACTGTCCTTAATTTTTCTTTTTAATTAACTGGAAAATTTCAACATTTACAAAAAAATTTTAAATAAATAAAAAATTTAATTTCGTTACCCATTTTTTTTTTTGTTGAAAAACAAGGAAAAACTGTTAAATATTGATAAAATGGGATTACGAGGAAAAAAGATTTTCTAGTAATTTGAAAAGGTTTTTTTAGAGTGTATCGACTGTAGTATTTTTGCTTTTAACAGCAACAGTAAAGGACAGATTACAAGTACATGTTTATATCATAGCAAATTGTTTTGCACGTAAATGCATGCATACAACATCTTTCATAGTTCAAAATTTCAAACCACAGTATTTACAATGGGGCTAGTGGCTAACAAAACTGTTATATTGGTTTAATTACCGAATAGCATGCCTGTCCGTTACTTCGTTTTTGGTTATATTATTAAATTCCGAATAATAAAAGGATCAGGATTTAGGTCCCTATTTTTTAAATGGTCCCCCTCCCCACGGAATCTTTAAATAAATAAATTACAATGACCGGAATCATATGGGTGAAATCAAAAAATGTCAGTGTTTTTGAGCCAGAATTGTACAAACAAAAAATTTTAATTTTTGCAAAATTTTTTATCAGAATCGATATGTACTAATATTACTACAAAAAATATCTTCTAAAAATTGTTTCAAACAAATTTTATCGACAATTTTATGATTTTTTTTGGTGACGGAGTATACCTACCCGAGTAAAAAAGTTAATATATAATTATATATAATTTGATAAAATTATATTAAATTATATATAATAATATAAAATAATATAAAAAAAGCTAAATTCTTCAAAAAGCTGGATAAAATTATATAAAATTATATATAATTTGATAAAATTATGTATAATTATCCAGGATTTGGTGGATATAATTATATAAAATTATATGAAATTATATCCACCAAATCCTGGATATAATTATATATAATTTTATCCAAAATTTTAAAGAATTTAAACTTTATATAAAATTTTATATTATTATATATAATTTGATATAATTTTATCAAATTATATATAATTATATAAAAAAAATTTTTACTCGGGTACTCAGAATGTAATATTTTAAAGGTCGAATAAAACCATTTTTATTTTTCAATAAAAATTAATCAGGATTTACAAGGTTTTAAAATACACTTGGAAATAGTAAAGGCCAAACAATAATGAGATTAAACATTTTTTATTACCTTTTTTAAAAAATAAAAGATGACCGAGAAATTTTTTGTTCATTCAATTTAAAAATTTATTGCACTAAAAATTAATTTCATTTTGTTGACAAAAAGTGTGGTTTTAGTAGTCTTCTTTATCAATAGAATTTAATTTTTATAAAAATATTTTACTTAAAATTTAACCAACAAACTAACTTCTTTTCTGTTTGGATGTCAACTTTTATAATAACTTTCCCAAATATGTTTTGCCGTGTTCGTCTTTCAATGCATACTAGTAATCATTTGGCCTAGTGTTCCTTACTGTAGAAACTAATGTTACCACCAATATCAAAGCACTTGAGTGTTAAACACATGCAATTTCACTCATATATACTTAAACACACAACTGCAAACTTTTATGAATTCGGAGAAAGAAAAAAATTGATAACTTTTTGTATTATGTAAGTTTCCTGGTATGTGTACATTAGAGTTGGGGGAGAACTTACAAATTTTTTCAAACACACACAAAATGATCTGGACAAAGTGAAAAAATTGCACAAAATGATATGGTCACTGTGGAGTTAATTTATAGATTCGTTCAACCCAAATTCATTTTTATACCCTCCAACCATAGCACTATAGGGAATTTATAAGGAATTGTTGGCCAAAAGTCCATTTTTGATGTGTTCAAAAAAACTTTTTTCGGATGCCATTATACAGTAAACTATATAAAAGTAAGCTAGCACACATATTTTTGTACACCAAACTCTTTTACCGCTAGTACAGAGGCCTCAAAAACAAAATTTATTACTTAATTTATTTTTTTTTTATTTTGGAGAACATAACTTATTACAAAATTAACGTACTTAAAATCCTGTATTAAAATCTTTTGAAATTAATTTCAATTATCAATAGAGCAAATAAACATATTTTGTACAAAGTACAGGCTTAAAATGTTGATTTATATATTTTTTAAATTTTTCTATTTAATTAATTTTTTTCTTTTTTAAACCAAATATATTTGTGGACTGCTACTTTTTTTGCATATAATTGCATACTCCCATATCTTTATGAGGTATTGGGAAACTCTTTGTGAGTAAGATGTATTCATCCGCTAAGCCATGCGGCTCCATGGGGAAAAGATATTTAGTGATGTCCGTCCGACCGTCTGTCGGTCTGACTGTCTGGGAAATGCACGATGCTGTCCAAACCAAAAGAGCTAGCCACCTGATGTTTGGCACGAATATGTCTTATAGTCTTACGATGTTCAAGTTCGTAAATGGGCAAAATTGGAACATGTGAAAAAAGCTCCCCCTTCAATAACTTAGTCTAGCTACGCAAAATCCCATATTTTACATTTTTTTGTACATTTGCTTAAAAATTAAAAAAAAATACGCCACAAGAAGTTCAAAGCCCTGCACTTGGACCAAAGGCACTAGGAAAATAATTTTTTTTCCCGCCCCCTTTTGTGGGCGTGGATGTAAAAATTATTGACGAAATTATATTACAAAATTGCATTAAAAACACGATTTATTAGGCCAGATCATGCCAATTTTTTATACAGAGCCTTAAAACTTACCGCCAAATAAACTTGCCAAATTTTGAGGCAATATAACAACTTTTGGAGTTTTGGCCAGAAAATACCAGAAAATTCCCTATAGTGCATAGTATGGGGCCATTTTTACTTTGTTTTCCGTGTGTAACACATCAAAATATCGGTTTCGGACCCAATAAAGTATATTATTGATCCATGATCATTTCTAAGACATTCTATGAATGTCCGTCATCTGTATTTAATACTATGCAGTAAAAAATAGCTTTCTGATATCAGGTACGAATATGTCTTAGGATCGTCAGTAGGTTAAGTTCATAAATGGCAAAATCGGCAAAAGCGGAAAAAAGTTTTCCCCTGAAGAACTGAACCAACCACTAAAAATTACACTTTTTAAATTTTATACCCTACACCAGCGGTTACCAACCTATGGTACGCGTACCACTGTCCGCGAGGGTACTCAAATTTTTTTAATAATTTGGGCATTCGTTTTAGATTAACCTTTCAATGCTGGTTCCGCATCTGGCTTTCAAATTTTTCAATAACGTCAGGTTTTTAAGAAAGTTGAGGTCAAAGTTTACAAAAAACGTATTTTTATGCAATTAAGAGAAAATTTTTTACGATATTTTTGGATGATATTTTGATATCTGACTACTTGTTTTCGATTAACCTTTCGATACTGATTCCGTATATGGTTCCCAAATTTTTCAATGATGTCAGGTTTTTGAGAAAATTTATGTCAAAGTTCTCAAAAAAACGTGCTTTTGGGCATTTTTGAGACGGGTTGTGATAGAGTGGAAATTTTGGTATTACTTTTAGCTCAAAATGCCCTTTTATAGTATACACGAGGGTGTTTCATTCAAAAAGTCACGGAATTATTGATTTGCCCTCGTATTAAAAAAAAATAGTTAAAAGAAAAATTAAAAAACATTATATTTCCGCCCCCTGTGAAGGGTTTTTGGAACTTTTTTTAAGAGTTCAAACAACGTCCGTTGTTTTAATTTTTGGTGTAGAATCGACTGGTGAAATCAAATTTGTAACATTTTCAGTCGTTTTTGCTTTGCAGAAAAATCAGCTCAAAATCCGGGTTTTCAGATGCATTGAACCACCCCAAGGAGCAAAAATTTTTCCAAAAAATAAAACCATTGTTTTGATCTCCCCTAAATCCATAAAAAATATGATAATACCCGGAGATCGAAAATTTCAATATTAACTATAATATTTGTGATTTCTTTTAACGAAAACAAAAAACTCATTAGGGGGTACGCGGCTGATAAAATTTATAATTAGGGGTACGCGAGCCAAAAAGGTTGGTAACCGCTGCCCTACACCACACTGTGGTACAGGGTATGAGTTTGAGCTGATGTTTGTAACTACCCGAAATACTGGTCCTAGACCCACTTTTAAAAATACTGATCGACTCAGAATCACTTTTTGAGTCGATTTAGCGATGTCCGTCGGTCCTTCCGTCCGTCCGTCTGTCTGTCTGTCTGTCCATGCAAACGTTGTAAACACGATACAGGTCGCAATTTTTATTTTTAAATTTTTAATTTGAGGCTCTTTTGGCCCAAGGATGAAGCCTATTGAAATTGAAAAAAATCTGTCTATATTTAGACCTAGCCTCCATACTAAGGTCCTCTATAGTTTTGGCTCAAATGACTCTAATAACCGCATTATAATAGGTATCATTTCGAAATTTGGCAGGTAATCATGTTTTATCTACACAAATCACCATTCCGAATTTTAAAGAAATCGGGCCGGTTGTTAAACGTTGATACACCTTTTATGAGTTTTTAATAATTAAACTTTATTTATTTTATTATTCTATAATCTACCCTAACTTAAACTATCTTACTCACTAATACAATTATACTTTAAGAGAGCGTAACGTGTACATGTATTCTACGTACCGTGTGAATACTCGTAGTCAGCAGTTTACCTGACTAGGCCATGCAGTAATTGTGTGGACAATTACTGTGGGAAATTTTATGTAGACGTATAAAAGTCTAAAGACGTATCAAATGTCGTCTGGGCAGAATTCACATAAAAACGTTGGTACGTGGAGTATGTAAATAATAACCGAACATTATACACGCTACACCTCCCTTTTACAAAAGAATGAATTTATATTTAATAAATTTATTCTATGTTCTATCTTAATTGTTCAATATATTTATCATAACTTTTATTTTTATTTTATTTTGTAATTTTATTAGCATTTTTAAATTAATAATCTTTTCGTCTTACTCTGTCTAGATGTACCGTCATTGTCTTGTCGTTAGCGTCCTTTATAGTACAGTTATTTTTATCATCTAAATTTATTACCTTATATGGGCCCTTATACAGACTATCTAATTTATGTCCTACATTTTTTAAATATACTAGATCATAATGTTTATCCCTATGCTATTCTTATTCCTATCGTATAGTTTTTTCATTTTCATCTTGCTACTCTCGATGAGTTCTTTAGCTCTCTTGTGGGCTACCTGTAATCTAAATTTGATTTCCTTATCGTATGCGTCCAAGTTATATATTGGATCTATTTCCGCATTAGAAAGAAAGTCGTATAGATCAGGTATTTTACCGAACACCAACTCGTATGGGCAATAATCATGCACCAATGATGGAGTTGTGTTGTAACAAAATGTAAAATATTTCAACCATTCGTCCCAATCAGTTTTATCGACTGATATGTATGAACGAATGTATTCATTAAATGTTCTGTGGCTCCTTTCCACAGTTCCGAGAGTTTGATGATGATAAGCTGTTGAAGTAATATTTTCTATCTTCAGTAGCTTACATACTTCATCAAAAATTTGATTTTTATACTCCGTGCCCATATCTGTAACTATTCTCCGCATGGGTCCGTATATGAGTATACAGTGATCAAATATTGCTTTTGCAATTACCTTCGCACTTTTGTCAATGACAGGTATAGAGATTAAATACTTCGTCAGGTCACAAATAATTGTGACAGCATACACATTGCCATTTTCCGATTTAGGTAACGGTCCAATGGTATCTATTTGTACAATCTCAAACGCATTGATAGGAGTTGGAGTTTTAATCATTTCCTCCTTTGTGTTCCTAAATGTCTTGTTTGTTTGACATTTAGTACATGACTTAACGTATTTGGTGACGTCTTTTGTCATGTTTTTCCAAGAATACTTTTTTCGTATCTTGTTTAATGTACGAGTTATCCCTGGATGGCCACCCCAGATTGGATCATCGTGATATTTTCGTATAATTGATTCCTTATCGTTATTATCTGTAATCTTTGTTATTCTGGGCGTCAGTTCAATTTTTACTCTCTTGAGAATTTCATTTCCCTTTTTCTTATATTCAGTGATCCGTATTCTTTCGAATATATCGTCATTTAATGACTGCTGCAGCTTTTCCATATTGTTATCAACTGCTAATTTTTCAAGCATTGGAAATAATTGAATTAAGTCAATTTTTCCATTATTGATAAGTTTATCTATTTTAATTTTGATCACTTTATTTTCATTATTTTTATAGTCGACTTTAATTTTCTGTAAACATATATATTCGCCATTTATCGTTAGTTTGGCACTTTGTTTACTTCTTCTTGCACTGAACGCCTCATATATTTTTAAATCTTCTTTTATTTTTTCTTTATTTGTTGAGTTTGACTCTTTCTCATTGTTAGCTTTCTTACTCTGCTGTCTTGTTGTAACTTTAAATACTTTATCAGCTTGTCCCTTTATTTTCTTGATTTCTTCGAAATCTATTCTTGACAAAGCATCAGCAGTATGGTTATCTTTACCCCTCAAGTACTCTACGGTAAAATCATACTCCTCTAAATCTAATCGAATTCGCGTCAACTTGGACGACGGATTTTTCATAGCAAACAAATATGATAATGGTCGATGATCCGTTTTGACCAGGAATTATGTACCATAAATATATGGTCTGAAATATTTAATGGCCCAATGAATGGCCGCTAATTCCTGTTCGATTGTAGATTTATTGCTTTCGCCTCTGGTAAAAGACCGTGAGGCGTATGCAATAGGTAGTTGTAATCCATCGTACTCTTGGCTTAGTACGGCAGCGCATGCATATTTGCTAGCATCGGTTGTAATACAGAATTGTCTGTCAAAATCTGGATATTGTAAAATTTCTGGACTCATTAATGAATCCTTCAAGTATCTGAAAGCTTTTTCACACTCTTCGGTCCACTCGAATTTTGCATTCTTTTTACATAGCCTCGTTAATAGTCGAGAATGTTCCGCAAAATTGGAAACAAAACGTCTATAGTAATTACAAAAAGCTACAAACCGTTTAGTTTCGTCGGCATTTTTAGGTACAGGATAGTCTTGAATTATCTTGAATTTGCTATCATCTGGAAGTATGCCTTTATCTGTACACTTGTGTCCTAAATAGGTCACCTCGTGACTGAAAAATGAACACTTTCCTGGATGAAGTTTTAGATTATATTTTCGGCACGTCTCGAATACATCTGTTAAATTCTTCAACATGTGATGTTCTGAACGACCCAATACAACTAAATCATCCATGTATAAAAATGCTTGGGCTGGTGAAAGTCCAGCAAATGCAATCGTCATCATTCTTTGGAATGAGTTTGGAGCTATTTTAAGTCCATATGGTAGACGATTGAAACGAAATGAACCTTTATCCGTTGAAAATGATGTTATATCTCTTGAATTTTCATCTAATTCAATTTGATGAAATCCGGATGTTAAATCAAGGCAAGAGAAAAATCTAGCTTTACCCAATTGGTCAAGAATATCATCTATTCTTGGTAATGGAAATTTATCCGCAATTAATTTTTTGTTGATACCTCTGTAATCTACTACTAATCGCCATCTTTTCTCAGTATTTCCCGGTAAGGATTTCTTTGGTACCAATAGAATAGGACTATTGTACTCAGAAGCTGAAGGTTCTATTATATCATCGTTTATCAATTTGTCAACCTGTTTGGTAATTTCCTCTTTATGTGTGTGAGGTATTCTGTAATTCTTAATGTACGTAGGTTCACTATCCTTTAGCCGTAGTTTTTGTTTATAAAAATTATTGACAGATATTTTCTCAGTTTCTAGCGCGAAAACATCAATGTACTTTTTGCATATTTCTTCTAGTTCCGGCCTGACAAAAGCTGGAAATTTTCTGGACAGTATTTGCAATTTAGCCTTGTCATTCTGTTCCTCAACTGGAACTACTGTATCATAGTCGTTTAGACTTTCAGTTTTTATATGAACATTCGGTATAATTATATTATCGGATGTGGTATTTATCACCCTTACGAAAGGTTGTACGGTATTCACAATTGTATTTGTAATGAATATCCGATTTTGAAGTTCTTGGTTTGGGATTAACACTTCTTTTTCCGAACTCTGAATGTTTATCGTTCTAATTACCTCTGATCTTGCAGGTATTGATATTGAATTAATACTAGGTGAATTGATCATTGGAATAGAAATTTTTTCAGGATAGTCATTTGGTCTTAAAATTAACCAATCTTGACTCTCTTGATAGTCCAGTACACAATTGTAATTTCTAAAGAAATCGAGACCGAGTATTCCATCAGATGGAATAGGAAAATCACCTTTCACCACATGAAATTCATGTTCTATTAATAGACCATTAAATTTTAATTTCGTTCTGACTTTTCCAAGTGTATATGTTATACCTTGACCTATGCCGTGCAGGCTTGTTGTTATATCTGTATTTATTGAAGTATCATTTATTTGCCCATTTTTTATTACTGAGATATCCGCGCCAGTATCAATCAAAAATACTAATTTTCCATTATTTAATGTTGTATTTAGGGAGATGTATGATGTTAAATTCAAATTCATACTAAAAATTTTACCGCTTGTTCCATTTCCGTTTAATGAGTACTTGGGGATTGTATATTTTCCGTATTTTCATGTGTTATTCGGACGTTACGTCCTCTAATACTGTTATTATAACCATTATTGTTACGATTATTATAATTACTATTATAATTTTTATTTCGTTTATTTCCGCGGTTACTATAATTTCGATTATAGTTACGACCATTGTCACGATTGTAACCACCACGACCGCGTCCACGGCCATAATTGTTGGATTTGTAATGAAATACATTGGAGCTCGAAGCGCCTGAGTCCGTACAGGAATTAACGAACTTTGAAACTGCATCGTTCATTGTCGCAAAATTCCCAGACTCCATTATGAGCTTTACTCTTTCATTTGACGCATTTTTCGTCATAGCCTTTACTGCGGCTTGGGTCGAGTATTTTTCTGCTGTTGTGTGTGGCAATCCATCAGCTATGTATGCGTTTGACAATGCTTTTGTCAAATCTTCGATCTCTGCTGTAAAAGCATTGGCAGATCGATTATTTTGCTTCACGTTCATTAGCTTAGCGGTGAGTACTTCAGTTGATTCACCTTTAATAGTTCCCTTTAGTTTGCTAATAACTTGCTGAATTGTAGTTTCAGTTGAAATTAATGTTCGTGAAGAACCTTTTAATTTTGTTTTTATCAAATTCATTGCAATCTCTTCATGAGCTTCTTTTAGTGTATCCACCAATGTTAAAGCATCAAGAAATGATTGCAGATTTTCGGGTTTGCCATCGAAATCCGGGAGGATTCTCGAAGCTAGACCAAGGAATTCTGTAATAGTTTGTGGCATTTTAGCTTGCAATGCCGGTACTGGTCTTGGAAAAACGATTTGTTCGTGTAGTGACGAGGAAATCGGAATATCAATTCCCTTCTTAAGTGTCACTGCTAAGAATTTTTCTCTAATATCTAGGAAGAAAGCCTCAGCCACTATTTGGTGAGACTTAGTTAGTCTAGAATAGTTAACATTAAATAGAACCCTTATTTGTTCTAGTCTCTCTATGAGATTATTGACATGTTTGTCGACAGTTTCAGGCTTAGTGTCCCTGTCTATATTCAAACATTTGTGGGACTTTAAAAATTCCTCTTTAATTGTCCTTGCCCTAAAAATAATTCGTTCCCATTCCATTTATGGGACGATGTAGAAGGCAAAAAAAATTAGGTAAGGTTTGTTAACATGAGGTTAACAAAAAAAATTAAACTTTTTCCAGACCGTTTTAGGTAAGGTTTGTTAACATGAGGTTAACAAAAAAATTAAACTTTTTCCAGACCGTTTTAGGTAAGGTTTGTTAACATGAGGTTAACAAAAAAAATTAAACTTTTTCCAGACCGTTTGCAAATGATGCTGCTCGGATATAATTCTTTCGCAGAGACCTCTTGTGTAATTGATACAGGGTCGTCATCAATTGCAAAGCCAAAATCACAATAATAATAATAAAGTAAATTATCGGGAATTCAATTTCCACCCTTACTTCATTAATAACGTTGGCATTAGGATTCTCCACTTTAGATTCCTTGCCCCCCATATTCAAAAAGATTAAGAAATTATTTTATTTTTAAGGTCGTGTTAAGCAATAAATAAAAAAAAATGGAATATATGCTATTTTCCTCCGCTATCCGTGTCCTCTGGAGCACCGATCTCAGAAGCAATAGCATATATCGGTTGTCACCAATTAACAACCGAACTGGTTATTCATTCTTTATTATTATACTACTGGAGGGACTCGTAAGTATCACAGTAGTTTATTATTTGTTAGTATTTGTACTGGAAAGATTACTAATGTTTCCAGTACATGTAATATGTTAGTTTTGCTTTTTTTTTCATTTAAGTTCTAAGTTATTTATTATTATTTTTTTTTTTTTTTTTTTTTTTTAGAATTTATTTCAAATTTATAAAAAAATTAGCTTTGTTTTTCAATTTTATAAAAAAATTATTATTATACATTTTTTTTTTTTTTTTTTTTACATTGTTTTTTCTTTTTCATTTACATTACCATTTGTTGTTGCTGGCTGCTGCTGGTGCTGTTGTTGCTGCTGTAATTGTTGTTGTTGTACTTCCAGATGTTGTAGTTGTACTTGCAGATAAATTGGTCAATTGGTTTAGTTTCATTATTTAATGCACCCAAATGTTGTCATATTAAAGTTGATGCGCCATAATTATCTTCTAAATTTGTGCAAAGTGGTTGTGTTTGTTGTTATAGCTATAGTCGTAACAGCATTTGTAGATGTTGTTGGGGTAGGTTTGTAGATGTTGTTGTTGATTCAAATTTGTTGTGTAGGTAAATTGATTATCCAAAACTTGCAAGGATTCTTTAACATAGCGTTATTGTTGTAATTCTTTTTATTTTTTTTTTTTCGTTTAATGTTGTATATTCATTTCTCTGGTTGTAATAGTCCCATATGTTGTTAGCGGGTTGTTGGGATAGCGGTTCTTCATGGTTTTCATTTTTTTTTTTTTGATTGTTTTTATTTAATTAGGAATGTTTAAAAGAGTTCTATCCAATTTTGTTTTTTTTAACACTAACTATAATTAATTTTTTTTTTTTTTTTAATATTTTTAATTAATTTTTCTGTTTATGCGGATTCAATTTTGTTTATTATCACAAAGTTTTTGTTTTATTGTTTGGCAAGATCGCCATGTTAAACGTTGATACACCTTTTATGAGTTTTTAATAATTAAACTTTATTTATTTTATTATTCTATAATCTACCCTAACTTAAACTATCTTACTCACTAATACAATTATACTTTAAGAGAGCGTAACGTGTACATGTATTCTACGTACCGTGTGAATACTCGTAGTCAGCAGTTTACCTGACTAGGCCATGCAGTAATTGTGTGGACAATTACTGTGGGAAATTTTATGTAGACGTATAAAAGTCTAAAGACGTATCAAATGTCGTCTGGGCAGAATTCACATAAAAACGTTGGTACGTGGAGTATGTAAATAATAACCGAACATTATACACGCTATAATGTTCGGTTATTGTAGCCCCCATACAAACCAACTTCCCGATTTTCACATAAATCTCTCAAATTTCATAAAAATAGAAAATATTTAATTAAAATTCTGTTTATGTATGTTAAACGCATACATTAACAACCTTATGAAATCTGATTATCATCGGACCATTTTGGGAATTAGGCCCGCCCCATTTGAAAATCTTGCCC
Source organism: Pegoplata infirma (assembly GCA_963921195.1). Classification (NCBI taxonomy): domain Eukaryota; kingdom Metazoa; phylum Arthropoda; class Insecta; order Diptera; family Anthomyiidae; genus Pegoplata; species Pegoplata infirma. Next base: position 189,964,931 of record OY992536.1, read on the forward strand.
GATATTCAGTTAGAGCGGTATATTGTCAACAGAAAGTAGCCAATTTCACTCAAATTTGATTTAAGAGTGTTTTTTACACTTATTAAAGATTTGACAAAATATAGATCTAATCAGTCCATGTTTGAACTTGGGAACCATTTTTCGGGAAACTCTGGTTTGGGTATTATATGGTCGGTCTTGACCGACTATAATTTTCTTGCTTGTGTTTCCATATTTTGGTTATACAAATCAAAAATTTTTATATCAGAAGAAGTTCAGAGTATTGCGCTTGGAACCAAGGTATTAGATTATTCCAATTTTTTGGTCCGTCCCCTTTTGTGGGCTTTGATAAAAAGGAATTAATTTAAAAATTTATAAAATTCTTGTATTTTGCAAGCGCAAAAAGCATAACAAATGAATTTGTCAACATTTATAAGCGGGGGAAAGGTATCCCAAAACACCCTCCCCCCTCCAAGAAAAAAAGCGGTCCCCCAAAATTTGTGTTTTTTTTTGTGCATGTTGGTTGGTATAAAAAAAATTCGCACAGCCGAATTTCACAGTTGTTTTTTTCTTTAATTTATATTTTTATTTCACATCAAATATTAACCAATTTGTTTACTCCACTCTAATATGTACATTCTCTCTGTACACAAAACTTACTTTTTATTTTTCAATCATGTCAAATTGTCATATCGCATTTCCACTTTAACAAGGTGTTCAATATGTTGCATGGTTGCAGTTCAAAATGGGGATATAAAAGACGACATAAATGTGGCAATTATCAGTAACTTTGCGTGTTGTTATTGCTGCTATGACTTCTGTGATATACATTTCTTTGCTGTAATATAAAAAAAAAAATATATAAATATTGAATATAAGTTGAACTATTCAAAAAAGAATTTTTATTTGTTGGTTTTTCTCTTTCTTTTGCAAATCAAATATTGAAGGAAAAAGTTAAATTGTTTGATAAATTTTTTTAATTAGTTCTTAAAATCATCAGTGGTGTATTGAAAAAAGGAGCTATGAGCTTCAAAAACTTTTTAACAAATTTCCGGGTAATATTTATTAAAAGTACTAGAACTATGGGAGAATTATCGCGAATTATGATGAAGTAATGAAATAATGAAATAATACGACAAATTTTAAAAATTCTACTTAACATGCCTATTCACTGTTATGACTGGTTATGACCAATTTTATTTTCTTAACTTCATATTCCCTGTGTTTGTTGTAAAAACAATCCTAAAAAGTCTCAAAATTCAAAATTATTTGTCAATTTAAAGACTGTCTGCACAGAAAAAAATTGAAGCGAATTTCAATCAACAGAAACAAGGATTCATTCAATTTTTTGATTGCAATTCCTCCAATTAAAACAATTCTTTTATAAATCATCAAATTGTAGGTGATTGATGGAAATTTTTTCAATCAAAAATTTTTCGATTTTGATCAAAAGATTGATCAATTTTTTATTTATAGTCAATCAAAATTATGATTGATTTAACAAATCCATTGTAAGCTTACGACAAAATTATCAAAAAATTCATATTTTTTGCTTTCCAATATGTTGCAAACAATAAAAAAATTAAACTCGATTATTTTGTATATTTTTGAATTAATCTATTCAAATAAATTAATGCTGAAAATTTGTAATTCGACAGTTAAAGAAAAAACAAAATTCAAATTCTGATTAATTTTTATTAAAAAATAAAAATTGTTTTATTCGACCTTTAAAATATTATATTTTGAGGATGTTTATTCTGGCTCGAGGTCATTATTTTCTTTAGTATTTAAAACCATGATATTCCCAATTAGAAATGTCGTTAAGACATCTCAAAGACTTCCTATATGACAAGACCTGTACCTGCTGACTGAAAAATCTCTAACAAACAAGCTCATGACACCTCCTGACTTCTTCAAGTATTTTGTCAAAATTCCTCGCCGACAAGTGCTGGTAGTCAATAGTGCTGACTACATTATGACATGTACATAGTACGTCTGAGATCGTTCAAAAACTAAAAAAAAATATTAATCACGTCCTTTAATTTACACTACTTACTATTTTTATCTGTCCATTTCTTAAATTTAATTTTTTAAAACTTACTATTTTGATCTGCCTCACTTGGTCCGCGAACACAGAACCTTCTGTTCACTGGTCTAGTACCTTACCCCTTTAGCCAAACTTTGATAATAAATGTGTTTATTTAAAAACAAATTTAAATTAATTTATTATTTGAATTATCCTGTTATATACATTTCGTCACCTGAATTGAAAAATGCTACAATATAAATTTTTCTTCCTCAAATATAACATTTTTTTAAATATTAATTGAAATTTGGCTTCATCCTATTTAACAAGATTTTGTTAGAGTTATTTAAGCGAATATTAGTTATTTTTAATATTATTTATACAAAACAAAAAAAATCATTTACAAAAGAAATATTGCAGGAGCCCTTTACAATTAATGTGACGATATATTCAATTTATTTTGTTTATGACAAATTTGAAAATATTATGATTTTAAAATATATTAGAGGTATTCAGAGTCATGTTGCCAGCCCTGGCAATGCACACAGGGCCAGCATGATCCGATTCCGGCCAAAAGTCTTTATCATTGTTGGATCCGTCTGAAAATGTGCTTCTAAAGGAATTCAAGGTCGCTGATTTCAAAATTTAGCTAAAAACCAAAAAAATCAAAATGGCGAATCCAATATGGCGGACAATTTTTTTTAAAAAATTGTCCGATTGAACTCAAATTTTGTTTTATGCGAGTCTTGGAGTTACTGAATAATAATTGTTACTCCGAATTTTGAAAAACAAAATGGCAGACGAAATATATTTCTTAAAGTTTAAAGAATGATCCAACTCCGGCCAAAAGTATTTTTCGTTGTTGGATCTGGCTGAAAATGTGCTTCTAGAGTATTTCGGAGTCGCTGATTTCAAAATTTAGCTAAAAACGAAAAAAATCAAAATGGCGCATCCAATATGGCGGACAAATTTTTTTAATAATTGTTCGATTTAACTCAAATTTTGTTTTAAGGAGGTCTTAGAGTTACTGAATCTGAATTACTGGCGTGCATTTTGAAAAACAAAATGGCTGACTAAATATGCTTAGTAAAGTTTGTTACAAGTAATTAAAAAACAGTAATATTCCTTTTCTTTGTTGGAGCTAGCTGAAAGTGTGGCCTAGTAAATTTCCGGGTCTGTTATCTTAAAATCAAACTGATAAAATTCAATATGGCGGAAACAATATGGCGACTAGATTTTTTAACTTTGTCTGATCTAACTAAAAATTAGTTTTAAGAGTATTAGGAGTGTCTGAAGTTAAATCTACGCATATAATTTTTATTTATATTTTTTTTTTATTTTTGATATAAATATGGAAATGGTGTAAACTTACTTAGTTTTAGAAAACCTTTTGGAAATGGTGACGACAAATTATTCACTTTTTTTTCTTTTTTTTTTGGAAATTCAATAAAAAAATCTTTAAATTTAGTTGGAAATGGTGTAACTGATATTTTCCATAATTCTACAAAAAAACTAGAAATGTAGATAATTTTTTTTTCCTACACTTAAGGCACTCTCTGACGATAAAAAAACTAATCAAGCCGTAAAACATTATTTTGGGTTAATTATTTTTTTTAAAAACAAATTTCGGACCACTGCATATATAGCTGTAATTTCGCCATTTATCATTTCGAGCAAGTTTGGGCAACTTTTTTCGAAAGATATGGATCCATTCTATATTAAAAAAAATATAGACCGATTGTATCGAACTGAGGATCGCTGAGGATTTTATCGGCGCGAGGTAAATAGCAAAAAAAATTATAACTTTTTTCACAAAAAACGCGAATTGCTGCCAGGCAAATGAGTTATATTTGTCCATGTTATTTTCGTTACAAAGGCTTATATATAGGGTTGAACCACTCAAACAAAAAGTTAAACATTAGCAATAGAAGTTTGGAAAAAAAATTAAAAAAGTATCTCAACTTTTAACATTTTTTTACCAACTTTTTTAACTTTGAAGACCTGTCAAAGGAAAGGGTGTAATTGGATCATAAAGATAAGTTCAGAAAACCTGCTTCTATATATGCCCAACAAACTGGTAAACATTTTTTTGAGAATTTACAAATAAGGACTTTTGGCCGGAAATCGATCTGTCTGGCCCTCTGTGCAATGTAGCAAAAGAGTACTTCTTTCAAAAAATACATGTATTTTGAAAAGTAATTTTAAAAAGTGCTCTTTTACCACCAGTGCCAGGGCTGGCAAGTAAGACTCTGAATACCACTATTTTATTACAAACAATTTTAAGTTGTGGTTGGCCTAGTTGTCAAGCAAGTTCGACAACTTAGGTGTTGTAGATTTTTGGTTTTGGTTCAATTCCCGGTCGCGGATTTTTTTTTATTGTTTTAAGACCAATTCAATTTTATTTTTTTAATTACAAAGACAATTAAAAGAATTTTAAAGAATTAAACAAAATTACATCGATTTTACATCGGAAAAATTTCTTTTAGTAATGGGTCGGATTTGCTATATAATTGTCAGCATTAATGACATGATTTTTGTAAATTGATCAGACAACTTATGTATATGACAAGTCCATACATTTAAAGAACTTGGGGAACAACGACAAAAATTATGACATGTCATTAAGTTGTCTTTAGTAAAATGTATTCACTTGCTGACTTCTTCCTGATGAATCATTACTGACATTGTCTTAAAGACAAAATTTCTAATTGGGTTCTCATAGCATAATTTTCAAGAAAATTATTTTTTTTTGTTTTAAATTTATTTTTGCAAGACTTAATCGACACGTGTTTCGAAATTTGTCAGATTCCATTATCAAGATTATTTAGCAAATATAAAATCGATTTACTACAAAGTAGCAAACGTGTCTAATAATAAATCGTATGTACACAAACTGAAATATTAATAAATATTCGCCTCTATCCACAATGGGAATTAGAAAGACGAAGAAATTGTACTATACTAGTAAGTTTTGCAAAAATGACCAACATAAATAAATTTAAAACAAAAAAAAATAATTTTCTTGAAAATTATGCTATGAGAATATCATGTTTTTAATTAGTAAAGAAAATTATGACCTCGAGCCAGAATAAACATCCCTAAAATATAATATTTTAAAGGTGGAATAAAACAATTTTTATTTTTTAATAAAAAAAATCAGAATTTGAACATAATGGTTGGCACGCCATAGTGATAAATAGGGATGAGATTTTCATTCACTAAAAAATCGAAAATATGCGCTAAAAAATTCAAAATATGCACTAAAAAACCTAAAAATATGCACTAAAAAATAAAATGTGTGCAATAAAAATCTTGTTTTTATTGGAAAAACTTCTTAAAAAGCAAAAAGTAACGGGTTTAAATAGTAACATTTAAAACATTATATAAGCAAGATTTTTTTAGAAATTAACACAATCTGTTAAGAAATATTAAAAAAAAAAAAAAAAAAATTTTCTTATTTCCAAAATTAATTTTTAAAATTTAAAATAGTTTTTGAAACAAATAAATTTTGATTTGGGTTTTCCTAATTTATGCCAAAATATGCAAAAATATGCACTTAAAAGTTGGAAATATGCCCAAAATATGCACTTAAAACCAAAATATGCAAAAATATGCATTTTCACCAAAATATGCAAAAATATGCAAAAACAAATCGATGCCATTTTAACGCAAATTTCTTGATTCGGAAAGATAAATGGTCGATATCGTTTTTAGACTATCGACAAAAAACATGCATTTGCATGGAAATCTCATCCCTAGTGATAAACAACCCTAATATGGATTATTACACTCACAACAACAATTAACATATTGTTGTTGTCCAATGGACTATCATATGTAAAATTGTTTTAAATATTTTTGTTGGTTATTGACAATCATTGCCTTACTAGTATAGTACAATTTATTCGTCTTTCTAATTCCCATTGTGGATAGAGTCGAATATGTTTTAATATTTTAGTTTGTGCATAAACTATTGTTCATTAGACTCGTTTGCTACTTTGTAGTTAATCGTTTCTATTTTTGCTAAATAATCTTTACAATGGAATCTGACAAATTCCGAAACACGTGGCGATAAAGTCTTGCAAAAATGACCAACATAAATAAATTTAAACCAAAAAAAAAATAATTTTCTTGAAAATTATGCTATCAGAATATAATGGTTTTAATTAGCCTTTATGTGCTCGGGATTGTAAGCTTACCTTGGCGGTCGGAAGTCTACATTTGTAGCAAATATGTTGTTGTATGGGAAACACATGAAAAAAACACTAGAACGCAGAGTTTTCTATTTAAATATATAATTATTAAGAAATATATGATTTTTAGATACAAAGTTCTGGTGAAAATGTTTAAATTTCAACTTCACAATATAGACAACGATCAGGGTGCTTGGGCTGTATTTCGATAGAAATATCAGGCGAGTGGGTCATACTAGTGTCAGAAATAGGAGAACTACCGAGCGAAAACTTTGCCAAATGCCAGCGCAAAGTTTTGAGTTTTGACTTTTTGAAAGTTTGATTTTTTGGCATCAAATGCCTACCCAGATTCAATGATGTGAAAAAAATTGTCACAGACTATGGTTTTTCGGTGTTTTGCCAAGGGTAGACCAATCTTTGCACAACACTCTCTTCTACATTGGTTGCACGGCTTGCATTTGAGCTCTTCTTTCCTCTCAGGAAATCTCGCTGTTGAGAGGAAAGAATGACTTTGAATCGCTTGCGAACCAGAATTTTATGCCAGGCTTGGGGATGTACTGCGTAAATCTATTTCTTCCGCGATATGCAAATAGTTGTTCGTCAATTGTAATTTCTCCCGATGGTTAATAGTACCGGCGAAGATTGTTGCTCATTATAGTCCATAATGCAGAAATTGGAGCAGTCTTTTCGTTAATCAGTCCAGCAGCTCTAGTTCGCTCACTATCAAACCGAATAAACCACTAAATTTCCTTGAACCAAGATTTCGGCATTACTGCACTGTAATAACAAACTGCTTCCGCACTCCACAACACATGTGTATCTTCATCGTTTGATTTATTAACGCCTGCAAAAAATAAAATCTCAAAGTGATGTGAATTTCCATACATTTTATATGATGTCTACATTTGTAGACTACCAGCCAGGAGATGGTTATTTTAAAAAGTAGGGTCTGGGGGGGCTGTGAATTTTTTTTTTAAATGTTAGTGGCTAAAACTGCTAAGAATTGATTTTTAGGAAGCTTCCCGAGTAAAAATTTTGATATGATGCAATATATAATGATATGTAACACAATATATATTTATACGCAATTTGATCCGAATAATGGTGGATGTGTTTGCATTAAAAAAGATCAACTTGTATAAAATATGATTTGATTTCATCCGAGTTTTGACCAGACATTGCCATATATTGTTGGATCTAATTAGATCTAATTGCGTAAAAACATATAAAATCCTGGTGTTTTTTGGTTTGGGTTGAGATACACCACAGGTCAACGATACATCCACCAAACATTTAAATGTTTGGGTACGCTTCGAACCAAATAGGTGATATACATAACCCTAACAAGAAATGTTTAGGAACATTTTAAAAAGTTTCTTATACTTTGCCTAAAAAACTTAGAAAATTTTTGGTTAATTGGAAACATATATAGTTTTATATGGAACAGAATAAGCTATATATAATTTTATGTTAAATTATACAGAAAAACAAATTTTGTATTGACCCTCATATAATTTTATATAATTATATCAACCGTACACCTTTTAATCCGAATCATGATTAAATTATATATAACTACATATGACTGCATTTAAAAAATTTAGAAAAGATCTCACGCGATGTATAATCATATATGATTTATTATGTTTGTATCAAGTTATATATTGTTATATATGTTTATTTTTACTCGGGTTCTGAAAATATCGGACCCTGTTGTTGTGGACAGTTTTTTTTATTCAACTTACTTAGACTACAGAGCACATAAAGGTTAGTAAAGTAAATAATGGCCTCGAGCCAGAATAAACACCCTCAAAATAACAAAAATTTTAATGAAAACATTGATTGACTCATTTGAATTTTGTGGATCAATAGTTTTAATTGAAAGTTGTTAGCCAATAATTTTTTGTGTGGGTCTTTATTTTTTTTTTAAATTTTCAAAAAAAAAAAATGAATTTTTTATGATTGTTTACAACAACTGCATAAAAAAATTGAGTTATGATTGAGTTATCGGCCCCTAAATGTGGCTAAATTAATAAGATTTTTAATTTTATCGCTTTTTTTAGTATAAAAAAAATCGCGCGATTTTTTTTTTAATTTTTTGTTAAAATCTCTTGTAAAAATTTTTCGCCTGCGGCTCTTTCATCACACCTTTATGCTTTTAAAGTTTAACAAAAGAAATATGTATTATTGCTACTGCCATTATACAGAATCCTAGAAACGATAAGTCATCAAATAATATAATTGATTCCTACTTCTTCGAGTGGGTTGATAAAATAGAATATATTTTTTACCTTTGTTTAAGTTCACTTAATTATATGGAAGTTCTTACACGGGTGCTTTTAAGATATTAATATTCATGAGAACTATAATGGGTGCCAAAATAAAATCATACCGAAAATCCAATGAGCATAAGTAGCAGCCCGAAAGCGTTCATAATATCTTTCAGGTCGTTAATACAACTCAAAAGTTTTAAATAAAAAAAAAAATAATTTCATTGGGAGTTATTTAAAATTTATAATAATTAATTACAATTTATAATTATTGACTGAAATGAAATTGACTGAAAGAAAATTTTATTTATAATGGTTTGGGAAAAATACATATTTTTTTGTGGGGTCATTTTTCATATTGCAATTTGGGCCCTTTTTTCATTTTCAGAAAAATGGTTCTAATTTTTTGGGGCATTTTTTCATACAGAATTGGGGCCATATTTCATATTTCAAAGTGGGGTGAAATTTCATTTTCAAAAAGACCCCAAAACTGGGGCCATTTTTCATTTTTGGCGTTGGGGCCATTTTGCATTGGGGCCATTTTTCATGGTGCCATAGAAAAGGTACTAAATCAGTCGCGGGGGTACTACGGTATTTTTGAGAGTGAAAAAGTACTGAAAAAAGTACTAAAGTACTAACTTTTCCATCCCTGATACGCACCCTATACTGAATTATATCATTTATACTTAACTTAATTTAAACGCGTTCACTTAATTTTTAATAAAATAAAAAATGAAATTGCGAGTCTAAAACAAGAATCTTTTATACTCTCCAAAATAAAAAAAAAAATTCATTTAATTTTTTAACTTTGATAAGCTGAACATGAATACAAAAAAATATTAAAATTGGTAAAACGAATTTGTTAAAAATATCGGTATTTTTCCATCTTGAAGATAATTATTAAAAAAAATCTATTTTGTTTTACCTTTTAATAAATGATAAAACGAACTTTCATTGTTGTATGCTAGGCAGCAATAAAAAATTTAAATTTTTGAATAAAAATTTTTGGGATTTTTAAAAAAATTTCCATAAATATTTTCATCTTAATTTTATAATATAAAATTTTGTTTAAATGCCATCATTATCATGCAAATCTCCCATTCAATGACTTGTGTTGTATTTTTATATGTTACAATTTGAAGCATACAAGTATGTTGAAAAATCATTGTTTTTCAAACATACTTGTTAATGTATGAACCTAAAAACAACCGCATAACATATGTTTTTTGGGAAAGGGTTGATTAAATTAATTATTTATGCATATTGTATACATAAGTATTTTCCATATACTACAATATAAAATTTACATATTTAAAATGTCAAATAAATAATATAAGCAATGTGTACACTCATAAAAAAAAAACCTTGTAAAACGACAAGAAAAGTTTGTAATTTTTTGCTACCTCATATTTGACAAGCTTTTTAACAATAATTTTGTAATTTTACAAGCTTTTTACCAAAAAAATTTTAAATTTACAATTTTTTGTTTAAAAATGTAAATTTACAATTTTTTGTTTACAAATGTAAATTTACAATTTTATTTTTTTTTTTGTAAAAAACCTGGAAAATTTGTAGAATTACAAAAAAACTGTAAAATTACAAAAAAAATGTAAATTTCGATCGAAAATTATTTGTTAAAAAACAAATAAAACTGTAAAATATTGGTAAAATGGCATTACAAAACTTTTTCTAGTGATTTGACAAGTTTTTTTTAGTGTACTTAAAGTACAAACACATACATGCTAGCTTTTTGTATATACATGTGCTAGATGTCTAATATTACAACGAAAATTTGCCTTAATTAAAACTTTGCTCTTTATAATAATTTAATTAATTCAAGTGTGAGACAGACATAAAATTATAATTTAATTTAATTTTTTTTATGTATTGAATAAACTTATCTTTTAGTTGTTAACAAGAATAAATGCCCAGCAAAATTTTCGGTTGCAAAGAACCGATTGTGGAACAACTTATACTTCCCTAGAACCTGTTCTAATTCTTGTGCAACACCGATTCTTTTTACAAAGGGATTGTCCCAAAAGCAACAGGTGTTTGTAAGCAAAATTAGAACATATTTTTGTTCCTCAGAATCGGTTCTAGAAGTGAAATTTGGAACAGAAATAAGAATTAAAGAAATATTTTTAATTGCATTAATTTATTTATCAAAGATAAAGAAAATCATATATAAATGGAATATTTTTACATTTTTTTAATACACATTTATCCTTTTTCACCTCCAAAGTTGAATTTTGGGCCTTGGAATAATGACATACCAGAACATGGAATTTCTGCAAACAAAAATAAAAAACATAATATTATTAGTATTTGACCCGACCCAGACAATGAAAATTTAATTTACTCACCTTTGGTTCAACAATTTTCACGATTATATCCTGATATTTTAAGCGAATTTCTTGTTTTTTCTTTGTTAACAAAAAAAGAAATGATTTTATTTTTTAATTTTTTTGACACATAATTTTTTTTTAATTCCTGAGAACCAAAATGTTATGAAACTTTGATTGCAGAGAACAAGCTTCACAATATTTTTCACTTAACTTGTTCTGAATAATTAAAGTGTAATAGTGTATGGTTACCGAAGAACCTGTTCTAGAACAAGTGTTGTCAGAATCGGTTCTGAAAAATTTTCCTGGGTGTGGTCGATTAAAAAAAAAAATACTTTGAAAACAGGTAGAAAAGTTAAGTACGCCCGAATCCATGAATGTCCTTTTTATTCAATACGAGTTATTTTTCTGTATAGCAAATTTGTCAAATCTGTCATTTTTCTGTATAGCAAATTTTTTTTCTCCGATTTTCAAAGTCCGGGCATTTTTTTATTTTACTAGGCCTAAACCTCAAGTGGTACCAATTTGAGGCCAATCGGATTAAATTAACCCGTGGCGCCCGGCGGTTATAGTTTTGGATTTTTGAAAAATTAAAAAAAATAAATAAAAAATAAATACATATAAGGGGTGGTCCAATAACTGGTATCTTTTTAAAATATGCAATGAAATGAACAATACTCAATAGTTTTGAAACCTTATGGCTTTATTTGAAAGAGCAAACATTCCCGTTTTTTATGGCAAACGACTTCATTGATGCGTCTTCGGCTTGCTCCGCTGTATCGCGTTGTAGCGCAGCACTGCGCTGCCAAACTGCACGTTTTCCGAAAAAAAAATTTTAACCGAAATAAGGCACTCAAATGAGGTTATGTTAACGAACAAATTGGTACATCTTGGGATCGTAAAACTCGCAAGGTATTGTAAAGAATCCAATTCATCTATAGAAAGCAATAGATTTGAGTATCAGCATCATTACACAATATTTTCAAAAATACAGCTGAAACTCCCACTTCGTCAAAGATGAGCGCTACATAGCCATGATTACCGACTTTTTGTTGGCCGTAATAGAATATACCAACTTGGATGACATTTATTTTCAGAAGGATGTTGCAATATGTCCCACAGTCCATCAAACAATCGATATTTTGCGCACTTAGTTCGGAAATCGTGTTTTTCGCCATATTCGCGGTGACAATTGATCACTTCAGAACTGCCGATTAAAAACTTTTAAAATTTTTTTGAGGGGTCTCGTTAAAGATTCATGCAACATGGGAAATCCAGAAATGTTCTAGGCCCGTTCGGCGAATATCGTTCAAGCCATTCGTGAGATAGAACCAGAAACATTAGAAAAATGGGTGCCGAGAATGAGCTACTGCGGAGCTAACCCAGGCAACCGCATGAATGAAGTCGTTTGCCATAAATAATGGGAATATTTGCTCTTTCAAATAAAGCCATAAGGTTTCAAGACTATTGAGTATTGTTCATTTCATTGCATGTTTGAAAAAGATACCAGTTATTGGACCACCCTGTACATATCTTTCGACACATCATATTTGTTAATTTTGATTTGCACGAATATCAAAAAAAAAAAAAAAAATTAAAATCGTTTTTTTCTTAAGAAAGACAGCAATGTGGTCTAACTCGTTTTGTGATTGCTTTTAATAGGTTTGGTTACGCTTCTTTTAAAGTTATAATTTATATATTTAGGGAGTAAAACAAACTTTTATATTTTTTTTTTTGCTTACATTATAAGAAAAAGTTCGTTCATACTATGAAATACATAATAGTGAAAAGTGTTTTAATAAAATATGCTAAAATCTTTTAAAAAAGTTCCAACAATAATAAAAAGAAATCGTCTGAAATCGTTTATGAACCATCATAACAATTGCAATATATATGTTTTCTCCATGTTGTAACAGCGACAACAAGAATAGTTACAAGTGTATTTTCTTAACAAAAAAAAAAGTTGTTCATGTTGTCGTTTTTGTAGTGGAGATAAGCAACCAAATTGTTGTTCATTCTTTGAATACAATTGAAAATGTAAAAAAGTTACAACTCAAGTATCCCAAGTGATGTATATGGATTTAGAAGAAAATTTCTGGCTTAACTTAAGGGGATTTTTAAATCTATAAAATACAGTAAATTACTCTGCCATCGGTTTCGAGACTATTGTAGAATTAAAATAAATTTTCCAAAAAGTTTTTATTTCCGCAAAGAAAATGGATTCGCCCGGAACAATCGATTTTAGTACAAATTTTACACACACAAAATAAATTTTGTAAAGTTCAACTAAAATTAAGTAAAGGAAACAAAAGTTCCGTTAATACATTTGCAGAAAAGTTGGCACAATTAAATTAATATTGCACTACTCTACACGGGCTTTTGATACATTTTCTTCAGTATTTTGGCCTTCTTAACACAAATCTGTCATCAGAAAAATTTTATTAAATTGCTTTTTCGAGATATAGGCATTTTATTTTTTTATGGACCAAGCCCTCAAAACCGATAAAATTTTTTTTAATATTGGAAAATGTATGTTAAAGGTATTTATATTTTTTGTATTGGAACTCCCAATAAAATTATGTAACTTTTGCACGAAATCCGGACTCTATACGATTAGTGATACGATCAGGACACTATAGGAATTTCAAAATGTCCTTTTTTTGGGCTATTTCTCATAACTATCCGAATTTTGAAAGAAATTTTGTGTTCAGAGCAGATATGAGGCATTCCACACCAAATGTCCAGCGAAAAAAAAAACATGTGTACCGTAAACTTCTGAATAGGTGATATGGATAGCCCTATATGGAACTTAGAAAATTGCGTTTTTGGTTTTTCAATTTTTCAAAAACTGGACTTAGGAGGCGTGGTCAAATATTGGAAAAATTGTAAAATTTGTGGCGAGTTGCCTTGATTAAATATATATCACATTAAAACGGAATGCACCACAATGTCAAAAATGTACGTTCTTATATAGTTTTGTATGGGCTATCGATTAAAATTTTTTTTTTTGGAAAATTTTCAGAACCGGCTCTGAAATTTTCCATTTTTTAAAAAAGTCAATTTATCAAAAATCCGGCCACTTTTTTTTTCTTTTTTATTTATTTTTTTAAAAGTTTAGATGTTTGTCCATCCACACAAAAAAAATCAGAAACACGTTCATCCTTTTTTTTCGAGAAAATCGCATTTGAACTTTAAATTTCATAACAATTTAGTAATTTGCTTGTATTTTCTTGTGTCAACAGAGCGTATGACGAATATTTATGCAATTAATATTACTCATTCGCAACTTTAAAACAAAGAAATACAAGCAAATAACAAAATTGTTATGAAATTTAAAGTTCAAATACGTTTTTCTCGAAAAAAAAGATGAACGTGTTTCTGATTTTTTTTGTGTGGATGGACAAACATCTAAACTTTTAAAAAAATAAATAAAAAAGAAAAAAAAAAGTGGCCGGATTTTTGATAAATTGACTTTTTTAAAAAATGGGAAATTTCAGAACGGGTTCTGAAAATTTTCCAAAAAAAAAAAATTTAATCGATAGCCCATACAAAACTATATAAGAACGTAAATTTTTGACATTGTGGTGCATTCCGTTTTAATGTGATAAATATTTAATCAAGGCAACTCGCCACAAATTTTACAATTTTTCCAATATTTGACCACGCCTCCTAAGCCCAGTTTTCGAAAATTTGAAAAACCATAAACGCAATTTTCTTAGTTACATATAGGGCTATCCAAACAACCTATTCAGAAATTTACGGGACACATGTTTTTCTGTAGCGGGACATTTGGTGTGGAATGCCTCATATCCGATTAGTACATCCCTATTAATATTATAAATCTGATTGTTGGTTTGTCTGTCTGTCTGTCTGTCTGTCTGTCTTTCTGTCTGTCTGTCTGTCTGTCTGTCTGTCTGTCTGTCTGTCTGTCTGTCTGTCTGTCTGTCTGTCTGTCTGTCTGTTCCGCAATAAGTACAGAACGGCTTAACCGATTTTCATGAAATTTTCACCACAGGTAGTACTAACCGAGGCGGGAACTATAGGCCATAAGCGACCGCGATCGGACAAAGGGGCGTAAAATGCCACGCCCCTTTGTACCATGCTAAAGCTATATATACCTGTCAAATAACGGAAAAACGGCTGAACCGATTTTCATGAAATTTTCACCACAGATAGTACTAACCAAGGCGGGAACTATAGGCCAAAAGCGACCGCGATCGGGCAAAGGGGCGTAAAATGCCACGCCCCTTTGTACTATGCTATAGCTATATCTGCCTGTCCGGCAATAACGGAAAAACGGCTGAACCGATTTTCATGAAATTTTTACCACCGATAGTAATTACCGAGGCGGGAACTATAGGCCAGAAAAATCCGCGATCGGAAAAATGGGCGTAAAATTCTACGCCCCTTTGTACTCTACAGAAACTATCTCAGCCTGTTCCGCAATCACTGAAAAGTGATTTAACCGATTTCACTGAAATTTTTACCACCATAGTACTAACCGAGGCGAAAACTATGAGCCACAATAGAGGGCGATAAAAAAAGGGGCGTAAAATGCCACGCCCCTTTTTGTTAGACTGAAAGCTATTTCTGCCTTTTCCGCAATTACGCTTAAACGTCTGAACTGATTTTCATGAAATTTTCACTACAGATAGTATTAAGCGAAGCGAAAAGTATGCTCCACAGTAGAGGGCGATCGAAGAAAGGGGTAAAATGCCACGCTCCTTTGTATTACATCGAAAGTTATTTCTTCCTGTTTCGCAATCACGCATAAACGGCTGAACCGATTTTAATGAAGTTTTTACCAAAGATAGTACTAACCGATCCGGAAACTAGAAATTGTAACAGAGCGCGTTTGGACAAAGGGGCGGAAAATGTCACGCCCCTTTTTATTATATTGAAAGTTTTTTCTGTATGTTCCGTAATCGAACGTACCGACCATACCGATTTAAAAGAAATAAAATATCACGCCCCTTTTTTATTTAATTGAACGATATTTCTGTCTGTTCCGTAATTTAAATAAATAAATACATTACTATTAGATATGTTCCCATGACGGAGGAACACGTACACACCATGTTCCCGACGCTAAAAAAAATCCAAAAATAAAATCGACCAAACCTCATGTATAGGTTTATATTCATTAGTGAAAAGCCACGAAGAAGTAGATAAATTATAATAAAAAACTCATTCATTACATAACATTTTTTTCAACCCGGGCAACGCCGGGTGCAAAACAGCTAGTTCAGAAATATTTGAAAAAATTAAAAAATTTTGAACCAAATTTGCATTTATTTTTTATACAGTCCAATTTTTATAATATTTTGTTAAAATAAAAAAAAATAAAACAAATTTCCTAAAATACTTTTGCCTCATAAACACAATTCTGACATCAGAAAACTTTTATCTAATCTTTTTCTCGAAATAAAGGCATTTTCAATTTTTGTGGACCAAGCCGCCAAAACCAAAAAAAAAACTTTTAATATTGGAAAAGTGTATGTTAAAGTTATTATATTTTAATATTTTTTTGCAATCAAACTCCCAATAAAATTACCTAACTGACTCTGACTCTGAGGTCTGTAAACGATCAGGGATACCATCAGGGCATTAAGAGGAATCTCAAAATGTCTATTTTTCGGTTTTATCTTTAAAAGAATCCAAATTTTACAAGAAATTTCCTATTCAAAGCCGAGATGTACAGAAGACACTTCAATAAAGAGAATCTGCATTCAAAAAATTATGTCATTAACTGTTTGTAGTTTATTTAAAAAGTTTTACGTTTTGTCGTTTTTAACCCTGCTGTTAGGTTAAGCCCATTTGGTCCAATTTTTGGATTGTTTCCTTTGTAATTTTTGAACGGTAATATATACTGGCTTAGGTTTTTAGCTCATGGGGTCTTTTTATAAAACAATGTTTTTCACAAAAAATCGAGGTTCTGACTTAAACCAGGACTGGAAAAAATAAAAAATTACGTTTCTTAGGTTAAGGGACCATTTGGTCCATAGTATATTTTATTTGGTTTTCTTTGGTTTTTTACATTAAAAAAAAAATTAAAATAAATATTTATTAGTTACACCGAATTTACATTGGGCAATTTTAATTGCGGCAATTCTGATTTTTTAGTGTATCAGAGAGAGAGATAAGATTCTTCCCTCTCTCTCCGATACACTATAAAATCAGAATTGCGGCAATTAAAATTGCCCTGTCTGAATTTGGACTTAGTTTTATAATAGTTGTGATTTCATGAGGAGAAAACTGTTTTTCGGTTAGTTTTGCAAATAAAATTGCTGCAAATGGTGCATTTTTATGATAGACTTAGACTTGCTGCAAGTACAAATTCCACGCTTTCGAGCCACCGAATTAGAAATAGTATTATTTGAAAAGGACGCTGGAACTTTGCACGGTGATCATATTTCAGTCAATAGCTGTGCTGAGCACTCTTGTCGAGGTAATTTATCCCGTCATTAACATATACGCCTTAGCCAGAGAAAGTGCTAGTTGCCGCAAAAACTCTGGTCTCTTGAGATTCCGATCAGCTGGAGCCTATGATGGTGGAATGGTACAAATGGAGCTTTTTGACAGTCAGCATTCCGGAGGAATAAATGTTTTATTTTTTTGTACTGTTCCAACATATTTTAGTTTCCTTTCCTGAAGTTTTTTTGCCAACTCAAAAGTGAAAAAAATGTTGTCTGTTATATTTTGCCCTTTCAAGCCTTCTGTCAGGTTCTGTACCCGTTGCCCTTGCTTCTTTCAGGCTGTGCATATCTAGGCTGACCAAGGTACGGTTGTATTTTCCATACGTAGCCTGACTTAGAGTCCATCGATAACGAAAATTAGCTATGTACATTAGGGCTATAACCAAATTTTTGGCATAGCACCACGTGATAAACAATGTTGTTTTATTAAACAAAATCGCATTCTCCGATCATTTTGCAAAAAAAACCACACGCACCAAATGCATTTTCTAAAAGTCCTCGAGATTTTTGTTTTATTAATACAATATTTATGTATTTTTTATTTAACAACAAGTAACAAATAAAAAAAACACTAATGTCTACTTATTGAAGGAAATAAACTTAAGATTTAAAGTTCGTGCTGATTTACACAATGGATAAATGTCATGGACCTCTAATTACATAAAAATGTAATAAACAAGAAAGTGAAATTTTCTAAATATGTGGTAATTTTGATTTTGTTGGGGAGGGGGTAGTACCCAACGGGTACCTTCCCCGCCTACCTTAGTTTTAGTTTCGGACTCGATTAAAGCGGAATCATAGTTAAAATAGTTACATTTTGCGATTTAAAAAAAAAAAAAATACAAAAATAGTAATTTAAAACTTCATCGCGTTTGGTGCGTGTACTTTTTTAACATCCGCGAAAAAGTGAAAACATTTTTCTTCATAGTTTTTCGTTGCCTATATGACTGTGCTATGCCAATTTTGATATTTGCAAAAAATGTAAAAAACGTATAGCCCTAATGTACATTGACAAAAAGACAAAAAACGGATATCCCACAATTGTTTTTTTACATTAGCTATGCAGAGTAAAAAAAATGCAAATCCCTCAACAAATTTATACATTAGCTGTGTTGAGTAGTGATGAATGCTAGTCACGTGATTTGCGTGGTTCATTTGGAACACGCGTGACTCACGCGTAAGCAAAATTCTAGTTTATCACGTGAATCTGATTGAGCGTGATAACAAAACTTTTATGCGTTAGTGATTTGTGAGTGAGTCCAAATTTTGCGTTAGTGTCAATTTTCTTGCGTGATTCAACTTTTTTTGTATTGTTAACAGTTTTATTTTGAGTTTTTAATTTTATTTTTCGTTTTTCAATCATTTAAGTTTTAAATTAAAGGTTCGATAATAAATGAAAAACCTTTTTTTTACTTTTCGTAAAAATTGTGTATTTGTAACTGAAAATTGCGTGAGTGTAATTATGAATCACGTGAGTCACGCGTGACTTATTTTCATTTTACTGACGTGAGTAGTAGGAGAGCGAGAGTAAAGAAAAAATTCGAGGTAGTGAGTTATAAGTGATTATAATATCTCTTGCGTGAGAGAGCGTGAGCCAAAACTCACTCACGCATCCATCTCTAGAGATGGGTAAAGCTTACATAATTATTAGTTAGGGAGAAGTGATCCAAAATTTACCCAAATATATGATTAAATGGTTATTTTGCGTGAATATTTAAGTATGGACCAAATGGTCCATTAACCTAACATACGTAAGTTTTTTCTAACCTAACAGCAGGGTTAAAAGAAAAACCATTTGTTTAACGTTCAGTATTTTTAAATGGCTACTTATGTTCTTTGTTTCAAAAATAACAACATAAAAAATAAAGGCTTTCATTAACATTCAATTTTTAAAGTCATTTATTTTTGTTTTGTCAGTAGAAATAAGTGATTCTTCTTTAATTTTTAATGATTTGTGTATTTTTTTTTTTAATTGTTCACATTTTTTAAGGAGAAATCAGTAGTTTTTATTTACGTGTGTGGGTTATTTTTTTGTAGAAAAAAACATAATTGTATCAAGTGACTTTGGCCGATTGGTAGAGTGTCTGGCCAGAATGTAGTTGATCGATTCCTCAAAATTTTATTAAAATTTTTTTAAAAAATAATTTAACAGAATTTTTAAATTTTTCGTTGGATTTTTTTTTTCATGATAATGTTTTTAGGGTGGTGTCTAATTTTAAAAAAGTTGCAGGACGCCACCTCAGTTTGACTATATAAGCTAACAATTAACGAAAAAGAAAATGAGAATTACTATTTTCATTTTCTTAAAACGAAAAATTTTAATAACTTTGGTTTGTAACTTGGATAATAATTCACCTCCTGGTGAATAAAACCTTTTTTCACCAGCTGGTGAATAAAAGTAACATAATTAAACATATATATCAAAAAAAAAAATTTTATTCATCATTCTTTTTTTCTTCATCAAATTTTTTTTTTCATCAATTTTATTTTCCATAATTTTTATACCCTCCAACTACAGTATAGGGGTATACTCACTTTGTCATTCCGTGTGTAACGCATCAAAATATCGCTCTAGGACACCATAAATTAAATATATTTATGATCAGTGATTGATTCTAAGACATTCTAGCGATGTCCGTCCGTCTGTCCGTCTGAAGTTAACACGATACAGTCCAAAATAATATGTTAATAGGCAGGTTAAGTTCGTAAATGAGCAAAATCGGACCAGGGGGCAAAAAGTTCCTCCTTGAATAACTACACCAACCTCTGAATAATAGCATTTTTTTAACGTGATTTTTTGTGTTTTTGTTCAACAAATGCAACATTTTTATGCTACAAGAAGTTCAAAGTCCTGAACTTGGATCCAGAGAAATAGAAAATGTCGTTTTTTCAGTCCTGGAATAAAAAATGGAATAAAACTTTTTTTTTAAATCATGATAAACTTGTATTTCTTTTGTGCAAAAAGCATCTTATTTTTTAAACACACATTCGAGAGGAAATTTGCCCCCCCCCCCCCCAATTACAAATACCGACCCGCCAAAAAAAAAGAAAACGCCCCTGGATTTTTTTTATTTTTTATGCATGTTGGAGGGTATAAAAGATTCGGCACAGCCGAATTTAACTCTCTTACTAGTTTTTTATCAAATTTGTTTTTTTCATAATTTTTTTTTTATCAATTTTTTTCAGGGTTGGCAACCGAAACGAATAACGGTATCGGTAACGGTATTGGTATTACATATTTTTTATATCGGTAACGGTAAAGGTAACGGTATTTTCGATTATTTCGGTAACGGTGAACCGTTAACGAAACACCAATACCGGTACGTACCGGTATTATAATTAAAATGTTAACAAGTCACAAATTTGTTAAAAACGCCTAAAAAATAAAAAAATTTCAAAGAGACACCTTTGTCCAATAATCAAAAAAAAATGCATTTTGAGCCATTTGAGAAATCTGCTGATAATCCATGGTAGAATATGCTGCAGGTAGAATATGCTAAAAAAGCGTCAAGACAGCAGAAAAATCTGCTGATTTTAATAGAGAAAACAGCCAGAACTGTTTATTTGAAATCAGCAGATTTCTCTCTTAAAATGGTCAAAATTGTTTGTTCTGTTGAAAAAATTGTAACAAGTTGAGTTTACTGGCATTGGTCCAAAAAAAATTGAAAATAGCCCTTTTAGCGATGATTTCGAAAAAAATTGAAAATAGCCCTTTTAGCGATGATTTCGAAAAAAAAATGTCGGCGACTCGTATTTAGCGAGTTATCTTGACTTGAAGTTTTTTGCTTATATCTTCGTTATTTATTGTTCGATTTCAAAAATATTGGTGTCATTCGAAAGGTAAACCCATAAAAGGCCAAACATTTTTTTTTTTTTTATAAATTTTTTTTTTTTGAGAATTTTCGTAAAAAAAGCTTTTCTGCGTAGCGGCCTTCGGCCGGGCTTAGGGATTACAAACTCCATAAATTAGTTAAGCGTCTTCGCTAAATAAAGTTTTTTTGTGTATTAAGCCTTTTTCCAGTTATAATATTCGAATTTCAAGTCGACATAACTAGCGAACCAGATCTCGCCGACAAAAAATCACCCTAATATTTTCGATTTGTAATCAAAAGATCTATCTCTGGTAAAAACTTGGGATCAATCCGACCAATGCCAGTAAACTCAACTTAAGCCAAAAAATTTTTCCCATTTCGGAACTTAGCCAGCCTATGACCATAAGACGTATTCGTACCAGCAGAGTAGCACGTTTATTTGGACCGTATCGTGTATTCTACAGACGGAAAGACGAATGTCTTCAATCAATCGATCACTGATCAATAATATAAAATCTTTCTGAGGTCCAAGACCGATATTCGAATTTAGTTAATTGTGAATGTGATCATTGGTTGGATTGGCAATGAACAAAAATTTGTTTTTTTATTTTGAGTATATTAAAAATATTTTAATATGTTTTTAATCCACAAAAATTTATAAATTAAGTAATAATTATGCAACCGAAACAAAACCGATATAATACCGGTAAAAATCCGAATAAAGGTAACGGGTTTTTATCGGTAACGGTACTTAAAATTTTTTATTTCGCTATTGGTAACGGTAACGGTAGTCAATATTAACGTAACGGTAGTCAATATTAAAAATATTTGTTTTTTTCATCAATTTGTTTTTCATCAAATTTTTTTCATCAAATTTTTTTTTTCATCAATATTTTTTTTTCATAAAATTTTTATTTTTCATTAATTTTTTTTTTTTTTGTCATAATTTTTTTTTTCCATCAAATTTTTTTTTTCATCAATTTTTTTTTTTTTTTTCATCAAACTTTTTTTTCATAATTTTTTTTTATCAATTTTTTTTTCATAATTTTTTTTTTCATCAAATTTTTTTTTTATCAAATTTTTTTTTTCATCAAATTTTTTTTTCATCAAATTTATATTTTTCATAATTTTTTTTTTTTATCATTTTTTATTCACTATTTTTTTTTTTTTTTCTTCAAATTTTTTTTTTTTTTCATCAAAATTGTTTTTTCATATTTTTTTTATCATATTTTTTTCATCAATTTTTTCTTATCAAATTTTTTTATCAAATTTTTTATTATCAACTTTTTTCTCACCAAAAAAATTTTTTTTTTCATATTTTTTTTCATCAATTTTTTTTACATCAAAAAATTTTTTTTATATCAAACTATTCATCAAAAACTTTTTTTCATCAAAATTTTTTATCACAAAAAATTTTGGGTTCATTAAATTTTTTTCAACATAATTTTGCTTTGTTTTTCGTTAAAATATTTTTTTTTACCAAAACTACTTTTTCAACAAGTCTAAGCTTTTCGCATAAAAAATTTCCATTTGTTTACCAAATGTAAAAAAATGTAAAACAAGTGAGAGTGTTATATTCTTTAGTGCCGAATCTTTTATACTCTCCAAAATGTAAAAACACTTTTTTGCACTTATTTTTGCACTCACTTACGAAATGAACAGCTCTTTTGGATTTTTAATGGGGTCCTCGACTGATATTTCAATTCGTTTTGCTTGGAATAGCAAAGTAATATAACATTATTTTTTCTAAAAAAACTTTGCTTTGGCAAGTACACCCAAATCTTCCGCAAAACATTATCATGATTTAATGTTTTGGGCAAGAGTACAAAATTCGCAGAAATTAATCATTAATTTTTAATGTTTTTGTGGGTGATTTATTTTGAAATTTGTTATACTATGAAGATATTTTTATTTAAACAGCTGATGAGACCCCATCTTTATATTTTGGGTTACCTTCTCTTTTCTTAGTAATAGTAACGAAATGTCTCTTGTTGTGTAACCTTATCAGTTTTGGTCACGTGATTTTGGTATATTTTGTGGTTTTGTTACCAAGAAAACAAAAATAGTAAAAACAAGTAGAAAAGTTAAATTCGAGTTGGCCGAATCCTTGAATACCCTCCACAGTGCCCTTTGGAAGACGTAGTAAATTTTCTAACGCAAAAGAAAATCAATAACAATTTCCATTAACTAGACAAACCGACATTTAAAATCCTACTGATGATAAAACAAACTGGAGTGTTTGAAACCGGTACCAGAAATGTCTATAATTTTTGGAAATTCAATTTTTCTTCTGCATTTTTTTAACTTGAACCCTTAAAAAATAAATAAATATTTTGATCAGAAATGTTTAAAAAAAAACTTTTTTCAGCATATATGAAAAAAAATTGGCAAATTTTTTTTTGAGTTTAAAATTTTTTTTTAGTTTAAAATTTTATCGGGTGTAAATATTATTTTTTTTGTGTAAAAATACTTTTGAGTGACATAAATGTTGTAAAATATTTTTCTGGTTGACCAATGTTTTTAAAGCTTGCGAAACCAATCTGAAATTCAAGGTTTTCTTAATAACTTTTAAACCACCGATTTTATTAAAATTCAACACCAACCAGACTAGAGGAACGATTAATATATGTCAAGCTTCAACAGCCGCAGGATTGCTTGTCTTTTGAAAGTTAACGTGTTTTTTAACTCGAAAATTCGTGAAAAACCCTTGAACCACTAGACGGTCACCGCTAGATCCACTTAAAATCGATCGAGTATCATAAATATATTTACTTTATGAGGTCCAAGACCAATATTATGAGGTGTTACAAACGAAATGACAAACTTATCTCTCTTCACTAGAATGGAGGGTATGGAAAACTTATTTGACCAAAAATGCTCTTGTTGTTTGTAACAGAAATTAGGGGGATGATTCTTTATATATTTTTAGTATTTTATATCCCAGGATAAAGAAAAAAGTTATTATTTTTATTATTGTTATGTATTTCTTTTTTATTCTTAAAAAAAAAAAAAAAAACTTTCTTTTGTTATTACGGTTATTTAGTTAAGTTTAAATGGGAAAACTGAGCCAAAAGAAATACAATTTACATTTAAATATTTAACTTAAATACTTTTGTTTCATTTACAGGGATTTTTCTTGTAAATCAGTTATGGACTTTATGGCAAACAAACAATTTTAAGACTTTAGTTTTTATAATAAATTTGCTAAATATCTTTGTAAAGTTTTAAGATTTTTTCCTTTTTTTGTGACAAACTTGAATATTAAATACGCAATTTAAAATAGTTTGCAAAGTTGCCACAATTGAGAGTTGTATTTAAATGTAATACAAGGGAAAAGGAATATTTGCGATAAATAAATCAAAATTCCTTTTTAATGAATTGTCTTAGAATCTGAGACTTTTTCTATAGAAAAACTGTCTCAGAATCTGAGACTTTTTCTATAGAAAAACTGTCTCAGAATCTGAGACTTTTTCTATAGAAAAACTGTCTCAGAATCTGAGACTTTTTCTATAGAAAAACTGTCTCAGAATCTGAGACTTTTTCTATAGAAAAACTGTCTCAGAATCTGAGACTTTTTCTATAGAAAAACTGTCTCAGAATCTGAGACTTTTTCTATAGAAAAACTGTCTCAGAATCTGAGACTTTTTCTATAGAAAAACTGTCTCAGAATCTGAGACTTTTTCTATAGAAAAACTGTCTCAGAATCTGAGACTTTTTCTATAGAAAAACTGTCTCAGAATCTGAGACTTTTTCTATAGAAAAACTGTCTCAGAATCTGAGACTTTTTCTATAGAAAAACTGTCTCAGAATCTGAGACTTTTTCTATAGAAAAACTGTCTCAGAATCTGAGACTTTTTCTATAGAAAAACTGTCTCAGAATCTGAGACTTTTTCTATAGAAAAACTGTCTCAGAATCTGAGACTTTTTCTATAGAAAAACTGTCTCAGAATCTGAGACTTTTTCTATAGAAAAACTGTCTCAGAATCTGAGACTTTTTCTATAGAAAAACTGTCTCAGAATCTGAGACTTTTTCTATAGAAAAACTGTCTCAGAATCTGAGACTTTTTCTATAGAAAAACTGTCTCAGAATCTGAGACTTTTTCTATAGAAAAACTGTCTCAGAATCTGAGACTTTTTCTATAGAAAAACTGTCTCAGAATCTGAGACTTTTTCTATAGAAAAACTGTCTCAGAATCTGAGACTTTTTCTATAGAAAAACTGTCTCAGAATCTGAGACTTTTTCTATAGAAAAACTGTCTCAGAATCTGAGACTTTTTCTATAGAAAAACTGTCTCAGAATCTGAGACTTTTTCTATAGAAAAACTGTCTCAGAATCTGAGACTTTTTCTATAGAAAAACTGTCTCAGAATCTGAGACTTTTTCTATAGAAAAACTGTCTCAGAATCTGAGACTTTTTCTATAGAAAAACTGTCTCAGAATCTGAGACTTTTTCTATAGAAAAACTGTCTCAGAATCTGAGACTTTTTCTATAGAAAAACTGTCTCAGAATCTGAGACTTTTTCTATAGAAAAACTGTCTCAGAATCTGAGACTTTTTCTATAGAAAAACTGTCTCAGAATCTGAGACTTTTTCTATAGAAAAACTGTCTCAGAATCTGAGACTTTTTCTATAGAAAAACTGTCTCAGAATCTGAGACTTTTTCTATAGAAAAACTGTCTCAGAATCTGAGACTGTCTCAGAATCTGAGACTTTTTCTATAGAAAAACTGTCTCAGAATCTGAGACTTTTTCTATAGAAAAACTGTCTCAGAATCTGAGACTTTTTCTATAGAAAAACTGTCTCAGAATCTGAGACTTTTTCTATAGAAAAACTGTCTCAGAATCTGAGACTTTTTCTATAGAAAAACTGTCTCAGAATCTGAGACTTTTTCTATAGAAAAACTGTCTAAGAATCTGAGACTTTTTCTATAGAAAAACTGTCTCAGAATCTGAGACTTTTTCTATAGAAAAACTGTCTCAGAATCTGAGACTTTTTCTATAGAAAAACTGTCTCAGAATCTGAGACTTTTTCTATAGAAAAACTGTCTCAGAATCTGAGACTTTTTCTATAGAAAAACTGTCTCAGAATCTGAGACTTTTTCTATAGAAAAACTGTCTCAGAATCTGGGACTTTTTCTATAGAAAAACTGTCTCAGAATCTGAGACTTTTTCTATAGAAAAACTGTCTCAGAATCTGAGACTTTTTCTATAGAAAAACTGTCTCAGAATCTGAGACTTTTTCTATAGAAAAACTGAATCAGAATCTGAGACTTTTTCTATAGAAAAACTGTCTCAGAATCTGAGACTTTTTCTATAGAAAAACTGTCTCAGAATCTGAGACTTTTTCTATAGAGAAACTGTCTCAGAATCTGAGACTTTTTCTATAGAAAAACTGTCTCAGAATCTGAGACTTTTTCTATAGAAAAACTGTCTCAGAATCTGAGACTTTTTCTATAGAAAAACTGTCTCAGAATCTGAGACTTTTTCTATAGAAAAACTGTCTCAGAATCTGAGACTTTTTCTATAGAAAAACTGTCTCAGAATCTGAGACTTTTTCTATAGAAAAACTGTCTCAGAATCTGAGACTTTTTCTATAGAAAAACTGTCTCAGAATCTGAGACTTTTTCTATAGAAAAACTGTCTCAGAATCTGAGACTTTTTCTATAGAAAAACTGTCTCAGAATCTGAGACTTTTTCTATAGAAAAACTGTCTCAGAATCTGAGACTTTTTCTATAGAAAAACTGTCTCAGAATCTGAGACTTTTTCTATAGAAAAACTGTCTCAGAATCAGAGACTTTTTCTATAGAAAAACTGTCTCAGAATCTGAGACTTCAGTTTGACCAATAATTGAACAGTTCATGCGAATAAGGACGAATAGACCATTTGTATAATTTTAAAAATGACGATAAAAACGCATGAAACGGCTTAAAACTTATATTTTTGTGAACTTTTTTGCATTAATAATTTTTTGCAAAATTATACAAATGGTCTATTCGTCCTTATTCGCATGAACTGTTCAATTAACGAAAAAGAAAACAAGAATTACTATTTTCATTTTCTTAAAACCAAAAATTTTAATAACTTGGGTTTGTAACTTGGATAATAATTCACCTCGTGGTAAATAAAACCGTTTTTCACCAGCAGGCGAATAAAAAGTAACATAATTATTTTTCAACAAAAAAAAAATTTTTTTTCATCAATTTTTTTTATCAAATTTTTTTCATCAATTTTTTTTTCATCAATTTTTTTTTTTCATTAATTTTTTTTTTCATCAAACTTTTTTTCATCATTTTTTTTTATCAATTCTTTTTTTTATCAAATTTTTTATAACAAATTTTTTTCATCAATTTTTTTTTCATCAATTTTTTTCATCAATTTTTTTTTCATCAATTTTTTTTTCATCAAACTTTTTTTCATCATTTTTTTTTATCAATTCTTTTTTTTATCAAATTTTTTATATCAAATTTTTTTTTTCTTTAATTTTTTCATAATTTTTTTTTTTTTTTTATTAATTTTTTTCATAAATTTGTTTTTTCATCAATTTTGTATTCATAAATTTTTTAAAAATTTTTTTTTTTTTCATCAAACTTTTTTTTCATCATTTGTTTATAATATTTTTTTTTATCAATTTTTTTTTCATCAAATTTTTTTTTTTCATCAAATTTTTTTTTCATAAATTTTTTTTATCATATTTTTTTTCATTAATTTTTTTTCATCAAATTTTTTTATCAAATTTTTTATTATCACTTTTTTTTCACCAAAAAATTTTGAGGAGAAAAATTTTTTTATGCTTTTCGAATAAAACTTTTCCATTTGTTTATCAAATGTACATAAAACAAGTGAGAGTGTTATATTCTTTGGTGCCGAATCTTTTATACTCTCCAAAATGTAAAAACACTTTTTTGCACTCACTTACGGAATGTAGAACTCTTTTGGTTTTTTAATGGGGCCCTCGACTGATATTTTAATTCGTTTTGCATGATATAGCAAAGTAATATAACATTATTTTTTCTAAAAAAAAACTTTGCTTTGGCAAGTATACCCAAATGTTCCGCAAAACATTATCATAATTTAAACTTTTTTTTCATAATTTTTTTATTAATCCTTTTTTTTATCAATTTTTTTTTTTTCATCAATTTCATTATCATGATTTAAACTTTTTTTTTCATATTTTTTTATTAATCCTTTTTTTTATCAATTTTTTTTTTTCATCAATTTTTTTTTTCATTAAATTTTTTTCATCAAATTTTTTTTTTTATTAATTTTTTTCATCAATTTTTTTTTTTTTCATAAATTTTTTTTCATAAATTTTTTTTTATCATATTTTTTTCATAAATTTTTTTCATCAAATTTTTTTATCAAATTTTTTATTATCAATTTTTTTCTCACCAAAAAATTTTGAGGAGAAAATTTTTTTTATGCTTTTCGCATAAAACTTTTCCGTTTGTTTATCAAATGTACATTAAACAAGTGAGAGTGTTATATACTTTGGTGCCGAATCTTTTATACTTTC
The DNA here is from genome assembly GCA_963921195.1 of Pegoplata infirma. NCBI lineage: Eukaryota > Metazoa > Arthropoda > Insecta > Diptera > Anthomyiidae > Pegoplata > Pegoplata infirma. The sequence continues at coordinate 189,993,542 of OY992536.1, forward strand.
CAAAATGTAAAAACACTTTTTTGCACTCACTTACGGAATGTAGAACTCTTTTGGTTTTTTAATGGGGCCCTCGACTGATATTTCAATTTGTTTTGCATTAAATAGCAAAGTAATATAACATTATTTTTTCTAAAGAAAACTTTGCTTTGGCAAGTACACCCAATTCTTCCGCAAAACATTATCATGATTTAATGTATTGGGCAAGAGTACAAAATTCGCAGGCATTTTTTAAATTTTGCATCATGTTTTTTTATGATATTTTCGATGACTTTTCACAAAAAGTTTGACTTTATCCAAATTCCTGTAGAAGAACCCTGATTAAGTGGCTTAACAAGTTCAAATACAAGCAAGTATGATATAAGCAAAAACAGGGGTAACTCATGAATAGTAGTGTCAGTAATAACGAAGTCGTTATCTACAGATGGCAATCTTTTTTTGAAAAGTATTTGGGAACGATTTGGGAATAACGAAAAATAAACATTAAAAAATTTTAAAATTATGAATGAAAATTATTGTTGTGTCACTTGAAAATAAAAAAATACATAATAAAATAAATAAATGAATATAATTTAATCAAAACAACCAGCAAAATTAAACGAAAAATAAAAGGTAAACAAAATTTCCAGCTTTCCCAGATACCATTTGTAAAACTAACACCACCTTTAAACGTCAAAAATAATTGACTCTTGAATAGTCTTTATATATTTAAGTTTTTGAGCAAAAATAACATTTGTCAAACAAAAAAAATATATTAGCGGTATTCAGAGTTCTGATGCCAGCCCTGGCAATGTATCAAAAGAGTACTTCTTTCAATAAATACATGTATTTTGAAAGGTAATTTGAAAAAGTGCTCTTTAACCAGACTCTGAATACCACTATTGTGTATATTATTACTTAACCGTTAAGTAAATGTTAAATAAGTTAATTTAAAAAATTACAACAATTGCCTTTGCCCTACCAATTGTTTGCTAATTATACTGCCAACATTGAGCCACAACAGCAACAAGGACAAAAATAAAATCCAATCTGAATCAAAAATCATATTATTAATGATATCGTTATGCAAAACTATAGATATGGAAAATAAATGAAAAAAAAGAAAAACAAAATTATACAAGAAGAAGAAAACAAGTCATATACATAAAATGAATTGGCGCTGATGGCGTTGACAGTCATGATGATGACAAACAGGAGACATTAATTGACAAGAAATGACGCCATGTCGGGAACATTGTCAACAATGAATTGTGTCTGTGACGTATATGTACGTGGTTGCATAAAATAATCATTAAATATGAGAAATTATCTATTAGAAAATATTTATTATTATCAAATACATATGAGAAATTTCACAGAAAGTGTTTGAGGAAAATAAAAAGTTTTTAAAGGAATATCAATCATGCTTGGGACCTTAGCATTGAGGCATTAGTTTTTTTCATGTAAAATGCCAATAGCAGGTTTTAGCATAGTTTTTTCATACAAAAGTAATTCCAGGTCCCAGGTATGAATTCAATATTGAAAATTTTGAAAATTTAAATTTTCTAGCAGATCCTTTTTTGAAATCAAGCCTATAACAAAGTTGTAAGTAAATAAGTTTCCATATAAGTTGTTTGCTATATTTAAAAAAGTCTTGGGTTTTTTGCACACCAATTTTCAGCCGTTTACTCCAAGTTAGTTATGAGTAGGATTCGGACTTTTATGCAAATGCATATTTGCAGTAAAATGGCATCGATTTGTTAGTGAATATTTTTGCATATTTTGCCTTTAATACATATTTTTGCATGTATTGATAATATTGCATATTTTTGTCGCATATTTTGAAAAAAAGTGTTTTTTTTTTATTTTATGACATTTTAACATTGCTGTATATATTTTTTATTTTATAATGTACATATAACTTAAAGTACACAGAAGAAAATATGGGAAAAAATGTTGAGTATTCACTTCCCGAGTAAAAAAGTTTTTATATAGTTGTATATAATTTTATAAACGTCATATATGATGACGACCTGCAGCCAAACAATAACAACTAAGAAAGGATATAGAATTATATAGAATTTGATGCGAAAAATGAGTCGATAAAACCACCCGACTAAAAATAAATATACAGGTCCATATATAATTTGAAATTGAGCCATATATAATTTAATATGGTCCAACACGTATTTGGATAAAATAAGATGATGAAATTGGTGGATCAAAATAGCTCAAAATTTGTTATATTAGATTAAATAAGATCGTTTTTGATCCGAATATTGGGTTTATCTAATTTGATATAATTACATATAATTTTATATCCTAAGATAAAATATGTAGAATTTTGCATCAAATATTTTTTTTTTTTATCTCATACTTTTCAAATTTATCCCAAGTTTTTTCGGGAAATGCAAAAAAATTGTCAAAAAAAAAAATTGTGTCCGGGACTTAGAAATTTAAAAAAAAATCGAAATTTAAAATAAAATTCTTAAAACTTTGTTAATAAATTTTTACATCAAAACGGAAAAAATGTACCAAAAACATTTTTTATCCAGGACTTAGAAAATTCTACAAAGCTTTTTCAGGACTTGTAAAATTTTTCAAAATTTGGCTAAATTTTTTTTTGTTTAAATCATTTTTAATGAAATTCTTAACTCCAAAACGCAAAAATTATTTATGTCTGGAAATTTAAAAAAAAATTTCTCGGGACTTAGAGACATTTTTCCCCCGATTCGGCACCAAATATATATGTATATCTTGTATGAGGTCAGACATGGAGTTGTATATCATATATTTATTTATCTAATCTTGTATGAGGTCATTCATAGAGTCATATAAAATATTATATGCAATATCTAATTTAATAAAGCTTTATATATTGTATGTGGAGCAACACATGATTCGATATCCTTTTATATGGCACCATATTAAATTTTGGGTGTAAAATTTAATACAAGATACATTTACATATAAATATGTAAAGTACTGTGTATGGCCATTAGAGCACCCATAAATACAAATGTGTTAATTTTTCCACTCCCCGCGCAATTTCCGGTAGATTGGGTGTTAAAAATAATATCCGTGCCAAAATTGGACCTATCGGATGAAAACAGGCCAGTCACTTTCGACTTTTAGCCCTAAAAATGGACTAAAATTAGTACAAACATTTTTAACGCTATAACTTTTAATCTAAGGGCTTTTCGAAAAAAATGCATATAATGATTTGGATGCAGAACCAGATGACAAACATTTTTGTCATACACCATTTCCAGATATCTATGGTCCGTTATGGTGATTTAGGCGATCAAAATCAAAAATTGTGATATAATAATTTTTCAAACGGCCCACGTTATTTTATGGATCACTGTATTTCAGTTTGGTCATCGCAAGATCGTAGGATAGTTTAAGTAGCTTAAACTGGGAAAACAGTTCCAAGAAATCTCATGTCTGTAAGTCAGAATATAAGGGCCAAAGTTCACGACTTTCTTTATATTTAGTTTTTGTGCACATATTTGGCTTAAAATACGTCGCAGACAATAAATGTTTTCACGAAACGTGTAGAAAGGAAAATTTCCTACATATATTGGTATATGCATTTTTTTGTCTGATTGACTCCTTTTGAGATAGAGAGAAAATTATCGAAATTTTACCAAATCTATGTGCTACTTAAAATTAAACTTTAGATTTTCAGTGTGTTCGGGTCGAAATATTGTGAAACTAGGTCCAAAAATGATATGATTAAAATTTAAGGAAAATCAAAAAACTCTAACCCTTTCCACTTTTTGAATTTTGGGCAAAGATACCATAATTAATAAAAATATGTATATCTTTTTATGAAAAAATTTTAATAGAATTTTTTATTTATTTATCATTTACTTAAAAATACTTGGATAAAAAATTAACATGCTATGACATCATTAGCCCTGTTTTTTGCAGACCGGATTAAGATTTGGATTAACTTTATTTAGTTAAAAAATGAGTCAAATCCAGTCCAGAATTTTTTTTTATCATTTTTTTTCTGAAATTACATACAATTAGTAAATATAAACAGAAAAACAAATTAAACTTCACTGTTCAAAATGCAAAGAATGAAACCTAAATTTACTTAAATACTTGGATTAACTCAAATTTATTTATACCATTTTACATTTTGGACAACGCTTATTTTTTTTCTGTTTATATTAACTAATTGGGTGTAAATTCAGAAAAAAAATATAACCAAAATTTCTGGACTTGACTCGACCCATTTTTTAACTAAATAGAGTTAATCCTTATCTTAATCCGGTCTGCAAAAACAGGGCTATTAACTCAAAATTTTATGCAATGAATTACCATGGATTCTAAGGGTACTTCAAATGAGTATTTTTGAATTATTAAAAATTTAATTAAACCAAATTTTGAAAACTAATATTTCAACTTATCACATATGATTTGAAAATCCATACTCACAAGTATTTGTAAAATTCTTATATGTCCAAATTCATTAATGAAATTTTTATATAAAATTTGTTTAATAAGCCTCAAATAAGCAACTTTTAATTTTAATGAATTTGAATCTTAAGGACATATTTAATTAGTTATGTGTATAGAAATCTTAATTTTCGAAATTTTGTGTACTAAAATTTTTCAAATAACAAAAATTCGCATTTAAAGTACCCCCAATGGTAATGTGTGGCATAAAATGTTGGACGGCTTAATGATGACATAGAAAGTTAGTTTTAGTCAAAGTTTATATTGAGTAAATGCTAAATAAATAATATGATTTAATTAATTTCGCTAAAAAAATATTTTTGTTTTGAATTATGGTCTAATACTCGAAAATTTGACCTCAAATTAACACGGGATATAGTTTTTCGATTTTCCTGAAATTTTTACTATATCATTTTTAAAACTAGTTACACAACATTCCGACCCCAATACATTAAAAATCTAAAGTTAAGTTTTAAGTTCCACTCTAATATAAAGTTTTTGTAAAACTTCGACATTTTGCTCCATTTCTCAAAAACAGCCAATCAGAAAAAACGTTATGCCAATATTTTTCGGAAATTTTCTGCTCTGAAAGTTGTGTGAAAACATTCATTGAGTGCGACCGGCGTGTTTTAAGACAAATATTTAAAAAAAAACTGAATTTAAAAAAAATCGTGAACTTCGACTTTAATATTTTGACTATCAGATATGAGATTGCTTGGAACTGTTTTCCGAGGTAAAACTACTAATAACACCCTACGATCCTGCGATGACCAAACCGAAATACAGTCATTAATAAATAAACGAGGGCCGTCTAAAAAATTATTATATCACAATTTTTGATTTTGATCGCTTAAAACACCATGATGGACCATAGATATCTGGAAATGGTGTATGACAAAAATGTTTGTCATCTGGTTCTGCATCAAAATCTTCTTCTTCTTATTTCCTTTAGCTCCCTGTGGAGCATAGGGCCTCAACGTAATTTCGCCATTCTCCTCTATCTCGAGCGATGATTTTTGCCCTGTTGAAATTGTATCCCATTTTTTTCATATCATCTTCAATAGTTCGTCTCCATGTATGCTTTGGCTTTCCTCGTTTCCTGCTACCTTGCGGGTTCCATTCTAGAGCCTGTCCGCATATTTCTGTTGGTGATTTCCGCAGGGTGTGACCAATCCAATTCTATCGTCTCTTTTTAATTTCGAGTTGTATTTCAATTTGGTTGCATTTCTCGAGAAGTGATTTGTTGGATATGGTATTTGGCCACCAGATCTTCAAAATTTTCCTGAGGCATTTATTTACGAAAATTTGAAGTTTCTTTTCAAGTGCTTTCGTCATTAGCCAGGTCTCACATCCGTATAAAAGAACAGATTTTACGTTTGAGTTAAAGATACGTAATTTGGTGCGGGTGTAGATTGATGATGACCTCCAGATTTTCCATAGCTGTGAGAAAACGCCTTGTGCTTTGGATATTCTACTATGGATATCGTTTGCAGCTCCGCCATCTGGGGAAATGACACTCCCGAGATAGGTGAAGGAGTTCACATTGTCGATAGCCTTCTCACCGGCTTTAAAGTTTGCGTCAGAGTTGGTCGCATTTATTTTTAACGTTTTGGTTTTTGCGGAGTTAATTTTTAAGCCAACACTGTTAGATTCGGTGATAAGGTTGTCAATTTTATCCTGCATATCGGCATGCCTTGATGATATCAGGCATATGTCATCTGCATATGCCAAATCTTCCAATTGGCTTTGGAGGTTCCAAGTGATACCACGGTTTTTTCCGTCTATAGCCCGTGTTAAAACATCGTCCAGCACTATCAGAAATAGTATAGGTGACATGAGGCAGCCCTGTCGAACACCAGAAATGGTGTTGAACTCCGCAGATAAGCGACCATTGTACAGAACTCTGCACTTAAAGCCATCGTATTGTGCCTTTATCAGTCTTATAAGCTTTGGTGAAATACCCCTCTGTATTAAAGCATTCCATATACAGTCTCTGTTAATGCTGTCGAATGCTGTGCTATAATCGACGAATACAAGTTGGAGAGCGGTTCTAAACTCCACGGACTGTTCTATTATTATCCTCAATGTATTAATGTGGTCGACACATGAGCGGTTTGATCGAAACCCTGCCTGTTGCCTGCGAATGGTTGAGTCCAGTTTTTCGTTTACGCGATTAAGTAGAATTTTGGTTAATACTTTTGACGGAATTGGGAGCAACATAATACCTCTGTAGTTTCGGCATTGACTAAGGTCGCCTTTTTTTGGGATCGTGACTAATATCCCCTCTAACCATTCTTCTGGTAGTTTTTCTGTTTCCCAAATTTTAATAAATAGGGGATGTAGGAGTCGAGCTGTGGTTATTGGACATGCTTTAATCATCTCAGCTGATATGTTATCAACTCCCGGGGACTTGTTGTTCTTCATTGACTCTACGGCTTTAATAATTTCATTGTATTCTGCATCAAAATGATTATGTGCATTTTTTTCGTAAAGCCCTTAGATTAAAAGTTATACCGTTAAAAATGTTTGTACTAATTTTAGTACATTTTTAGGCCTAAAAGTCGAAAGTGACTGGCCTGTTTTTGTCCGATAGGTCCAGTTTTGGCACGGATATTATTTTTAACGCCCAAGCTACCGGAAATTGCGCGGGGAGCGGAAAAATTAATACTTTTGACATTCCAGTGTATTTCATGGGTGCTCTAATGGCCATATATAAATATATTAAATAATATACTACTATATCTAAACTTTTTTAGTCGGGCATATAAAATTTTATCAATGTTACTTATGTTTTGATAAATTTTTTATATAATTTTATGCGAAATTTGGACCCCTATTTTTATATAACAACAGCAAATTTATATAATCAGATATAATTATATACAACTATATCAAATTATATAAAACAATATATATTTTTTATAAAGTTATATAAAATTATATCAAGTTTTATATAAGTCATAAAATTTTGTTTTAATTATATAAAATTATATATAATTTTATGTAACTTTATATAGTTTTATACAGTTTTATACAATTTTATATATTTTTATATAATTACATCTGATTATATAATTTTGCTATTATTATATAAAAATAGGGGTCCAAATTTTGCATAAAACCCCGAGTAAAAAAAATAATTTTTAAGATCTAATTTGATCTCAAAATTGGCTGTATCAAGTTGGATCAAATAAATATCTAATTGTATTATTTTAGATACACAAATATAAAAAATGATACAATTAGATCCGAATTTTGGTCACATCCAAATAAATCCAGTTGATCTTATTTTATATAAATTAATGTAGATTTATATAATTACATAAAGTCATACATAATTATGTATAACCCCAGATAAGAAAATGGAGCCACATTAAATCTTAGATATAATTAGATCTGAACATATAAAAATTCATATTTATTTTAATATGATTGTATCAAATTATATATTATTATATCAAAACTTTTTTACTAGCCCTAGTAAAAAAGTTTTGATATAATAATATATAATTTGGTACAATCATATTAAAATATATATGAGTTTTTATATGTTCAGATCTAATTATATGAAAGATTTAATATGGCTCCATTTTCTTATCTGAGGTAATACATAAATATATATGACTTCATATAATTATATAAATCTACATTTATTTATATAAAATAAGATCAACTGGATTTATTTGTATGTGACCAAAATTCGGATCTAATTGTATCATTTTTTATATTTGTGTATCTAAAATAATACAATTAGATAATTATTTGATACAACTTGATACAGCCAATTTGGAGATCAAATTATATCTTAAAAAGTTTTTTTTTTTTACTCGGGAGGGTATATAAAAAATTTATCAAAATATAAGAAACATTGATCAAATTTTATATAGTTTTATCGATTCATTTTTCGCATCAAATTCTATATAATTCTATTTAATCATATATGATGTTTATAAGATTATATACAACTATATAGCAACTTTTTTACTCGGGTTGTTTAAATTTCGAAAAAGAAATTGAGTAATTTTTTAATTGACGCAAATAAAAATTTACACAAAAGTTTATAAAAAAATTTGAGCAAATAATTTAATAAAAATTTAATAGTTTTTTTTTTTTTTTAATCTTATTTTTTTCTCTTAATTTTTTTGAATTCTCATTTAGTTTCTAGTTTGATGTATATCAGCCATTCCATGAGAGATCACCCAAAATTTGACCGACGGTCTTTAGAATTTCCTAATATTTTGCACAGAAATACTCTATGGGCCCATATAAAGATTTCACTTTTGAGTTCGCCAAAATTCAAAAAACTCGCGATTTTATTAGATTTTTTAATTTTTGAAAAACCAAAAATTCAGTCGAAAGTGTCTCAATTAAAAATGACATATCTTTGGGAATTCTTAATGGCTCTGAATGCTCAAAAGCGTGTTTCGATAAGACTATTGTCTACTTTAAGAAAAAAATTGCAAAAAAATATTTTTGGTAAAATAAACTGCATTTTTCCGCTGTTGCATTTTTCAAATGCATTTTTCGCTTATTTGAGTATCATCCGATTTATTTTTTGTTAGAATTTTTCGAAAATTTAGAGTTTTTACTTTAAATTGGCATCCTCAAACCTCTGGGACGCGCCTTTTTACTATGCTAATAATATTTTTTTAGAAAACTTCTTCCAAAATTTTTCTTTATTAAAGAGAAAAAATTTCAAATATTAAGTTTTAAACTTTTTTTTTATTAGGTAGCTATCGTACATATAACTTTAATGAGACATATCGTAGAGCTATATTCAATTTGAGCTATCTGATATGTTAAAAACCTGCAGATAGCTCAAATTGAATAGTTTTGATCACATGATCAATTATTTTTATTTATTCTATCTATTTATTTACAACTCATTTTTAATAAATTTAACCTAACCGAGAACTGGTAATAATGACCGTCGTCTCGTTGTAGCGAAAAAACCAAGGGTTCTGGTGGGAATCGAACCCACAACCCCCACGTTGAAAGGCTAGCATGCTACCAACTAGCCTGATAAAAAGAAGTGAAATAATTTTTTAATTGAATAAAAATGCATTTTGATATTCATTGCAATATACTTTAAGAAAAAAAAAATAAAAAATACAAAAAAAATATGTTTAGCAGAATAAACTGCATTTTTCGCCGATTTGGGTACCATCAGATTTTTTTTAGCATCTTTAGAAAATACGAATTTTTCTTTAAATTGGCATCCTTAAACCTCTTCGACGCGCCCTTTACTACGTTTTTTTTTTTTAACATTTTTCTTCATTTAAGAGAAAAATATCAAATGTTAAGTAATTTTGATCCGCTGTTCTAACAGTAGAGATAACATTTTTCAAAAATATATTTTTGTATGAAAAAGGTGGAATTTCAGGCAAAGTTGTTATGAATGTTAATTCTTATCTTTTAGAAAATGCAACAAATATCCCCCCTTGACCACCATAATTTATATGTGCAAGAAATGCAATGTGCATCAGCACAGAAATTGTTTCAAGCAAAATCGAAAATTTAGCATTTTTTATTTTCGGCTTTTAATTTTTTTAATTAATTTAATTTTTTTATTTAATTTACTCAGCAAAATTTTCGGTTGCAAAGAACCGATTGTGGAACAACTTATACTTCCCTAGAACCTGTTCTAATTCTTGTGCAACACCGATTCTTTTAACAAAGGGATTGTCCCAAAAGCAACAAGTGCTTGTAAGCAAAATTAGAACATATTTTTGTTCCTCGGAATCGGTTCTAGAAGTAAAATTTGGAACAGAAATAAGAATTAAAGAAATATATTGAATTGCATTAATTTATTTAACAAAGATAAAGACAATCATATATAAATGTAATATTTACATTTTTTAACACACATTTATCCTTTTTCGCCTCCAAAGTTGCATTTTGGGCCTTACATACCAGAACATGGATTTTCTGCAAACAAAAATAAAAAACATTATATTACAAAGCGGATTGGAAAAGATTTGAGGAACTACTACATCAAAGATTACGTCCCATCCCAATTCCTAGTTGTATAGGGTCGGTTGAAGTGGAGTCTGAGAAATTGGGTAAAACTTTAACTGACTGCTATGAGACTGTTTGTCCGTTAAGGAAAAGCAGACCTGGTAACTCTGTCCCTTGGTGGAACGTGGAACTTGGTAAGCTGAGAAAAAGTTCAAGAAAGCTTCTGAATAGAGCCTTAAAATCTCGAAAGGATGCTGACTGGAACAATTAACACCTCATGCAAAAGGAATATAAGAAAAAAGTGCGGGAAGCCAAACTTGAGTCTTATAGGACTTTCTGTGAGGAGGTAAATGGTACGAGGGATACGGCAAGGCTCTGTAAAATCTTTCAAAAAGATAGTTCAGCGAAGCTTGATTCCCTCAGAAAGCCAGATGGTACCTACACAAAAAACCAACAGGAGGTCAATGATATTCTGTTATCTACTCACTTTCCAGGATGCAAAGTGACAACGATAAATACAGATATTATTGAGAGTCCTGTTGGTAATACTACTTGTAGGAACTGGTATATAGCATCTAGGGTAGTTTCTGAGGAATCGATCAGGTACGCCTTATCTTCCTTTGATAACTATAAATCCCCTGGACCAGATGGTATATATCCTATGATGTTGAAGAGTAGTGGAGATACCCTAGTGAAGGTTCTTAAAAATATCTTCAGAGCCAGCCTGGCTTATGGGTATGTTCCATCATCTTGGTGCGATGTCAAGGTTGTTTTTATTCCCAAACCTGGGAAGGAGGACTACACCTTGCCAAAAAGTTTTAGACCAATCAGTTTATCATCCTTTCTACTGAAAAGTCTTGAGCGAATGGTTGAGAAATTCATTAGGTCAGTAGCATTAATCGAATGCCCCCTAAATAGTCAGCAACACGCGTATCAGAGTGGTAGATCTTGTGAGTCGGCACTTCACGATCTTGTGGTCAATATTGAGAAGGGCATTGACAAACAAGACTATACTCTGGGTGTTTTTGTTGATATTGAGGGCGCTTTTAATAATGCTACTTTCGATTCTATGAAAACTTCGGCTGAATTGCATGGCGTGGATCCAGTTCTAGTCAAGTGGATTCATTTTATGCTCTCCCGGAGATTGTTGACGGCTGAAGATGAGTGGGGCACAAAAGTAACGGTTGAGGTTAGTAGAGGTTGCCCCCAAGGGGGTGTTCTCTCTCCTTTGCTGTGGTGTTTTGTGGTAAACTCACTCTTGGTTGAAATACAAGCTCTAGGTGTACACATACAGGCATACGCTGACGATGTGTGCGCATTAGTATCCGGAAAGTCACTTAACTTGGTATGCAAGAAAATGCAGACCGTTATTGACTTGATGGACAACTGGTGCAATCGACATGGATTGTCTGTCAATCCAAATAAGACAACACTCGTGTTGTTCACGCGAAGAACCAAACATAAGGGTCTTCAGCTTCCTACGTTGAAGGGCATAACTCTTCAACTGTCCACAGAAGTTAAGTATTTAGGGGTTACTCTAGATAGTAAACTAATGTGGACAAAACATGTTGAACAAAAAGTTTCACGGGCACTTCGGATTTTCTGGCAGTGTCGACGAGCTTTTGGAAAGACATGGGGTCTAAGACCTGCTAATGTACATTGGATGTACATAGCTGAAATTAGACCTATTGTGACGTATGCGGCGGTAGTCTGGTGGCCGAGAACGATGGTGAAGACTATTCGATCCAAGCTAAACGGATTACAAAGAGCGGCAGCCTTGGGAATTACTGGTGCCATGAGCACCACCCCAGGCGCAGCTCTGGACGCTATGTTGGATATGCTTCCCTTGGACTTACATATTCAAGGGGAAGCCATGAAATCTTTGTGCAGGCTCCGCAAAAGCGGAACATGGCATGGGGAGTACAATGTGGGACATGGTCGTCTGTTCAATAGGCTATCGGAACTTTGTCCGATGTTTTCTATGCCTTTGGACAGTACAACCTCTTGCATCGAGTTTGGTAGGAAGTTTACTGTAATATTTCCGAGTAGGGAAGACTGGGGAAACCCAGCAGACCTACTGGAAAATTACACGGATACTTTCTACACGGATGGATCCAGTAACTTAAATGGCTCTGGGTCTGGCTGGTATTTGGACGATGCGACCAAATGCTATATTGCTATGGGAAAAATGGCTACAGTATTTCAGACTGAAATATTTGCTATTTTGGACGTAGCGACCTGGATAATTGGGAACGGATGGATTAATAGGAGAATCAGTATTTGCAGTGACAGCCAGGCTGCGCTCATTGCACTTGAATCTCCAGTCACTTCATCCAAAATTGTCCAGGAATGTAGACGCAGACTCAATGAGGTCTCATGTGGGAATAGCGTCAGTCTTCTGTCGGTTCCGGGTCATAGGGGAATACGGGGAAACGAGATTGCCGACTCTTTGGCAAATCTTGGCTCTGATACAATTCCTTACAATCCGGAACCTCAAATTGGTATTGGCTTGACATGGCTGATGCGTTGGATCAACTCTCATATGAAAGAAACTTTCATGGAAAGATGGTCAAATGAGTTGGCATGCAAGAATACCAAACGTTTTGTGATTAAGCCAGACAGGAAAGTGGCTAACTATCTACTCAGCCTCAGTAGAATAGACTGTCGCAGACTTACTGGCTTAATTACGGGACACAATGCCTGTGCTCGTCATATGACGAGATTAGGTGTCTTATCAGACCCATTATGCGTGGCTTGTCTTGAGGATGATGACACAACTGAACATTACGTCTGTTGTTGTCCAGCGTTCTCAAGGGCTAGACTGCGGATATTGGGTTCTGATATTCTGTCTATGGACACGGTCCATGGACTTCCCTTGTCTGATTTTCTCAAGTTTGTGAAAGCAACTGAGAAATTCTGAACAAGCACTTTTCTTTCTTTTTCTTCTCAACCTTTTATCACCTTTACTTAATCTTTCTTTTCAGGGTACGGTACAATGGACTATTTTAAGTCTGAGCGCCATGGACTTGCCTAGAAAAATTTACTTATTTTTAGGCTTGTACAACCCACCCTCAGCTCAACTCAACTCAATATTACACAGTGATACAAAATCGAACTTTCGGAATCGGAATGGGATGAAACCAAAAGCAAATGAAAGCTGACGTTTTCCATAAAAAAACCCTCAATGCCTTTTTTTTAGGTCAGAGCTAGATTTTATTTTACACGCATTTAAAGTTAGTGATTTTAAAGCATTTTAAAGCAGCGTGTATGTTAATTATTTAATTATCATATTTACTTTACTTATTTTATATTCAGTTTCATTTCATTCTTTTAATTATCATATTTGTTTTCAGTCTTTTAAATTTCTGAGACACTGTAGAATTTTCAATGTTCATTTGATTTAAATATTTTTTGATTTTATTTGTTTGGACTTTGTAAACAAAATAATTGTATAAAAGGAGAAATATTTTCAAAATTATTTCAATTAGCTTTCTGACTCCAAATAAGAAACTTTGATCGGTCTTCGGATACGAACGGGTTTCTGAATAAAAAGTCCTTAAAGCAATTAGTTAAAAGAGTGTTTTCTTTAAAATCGATGACAACATACAACCTTCGGAACAAGGTTGTTTCAATTTAAAGTTTTTGTGTACTTAACATGTCCTACTTTAAAGGCCCCTGGTGGTGCCCTTATTGAACATGTAGGGTCCAGTTTCCAAACTTAAGCTCAAAATTACTTCAGCTATGACTGGTATGAATTTTGCTGCAATCGGTCCAGTACCTATTTACTGAATAGCCAAATTATTAAAAAAACCACTGTACACCGTTGCGTATGATTGTTATTTAAAGGCAATTATTAATATAAATCACTGGACACCGTTGCGTATGATTGTTATTTAAAGGCAATTACAATATTAATCATTCGCCACTAATACAGTTTTCAAGCATTTATTATTATAATTATAATAAAAGTACACTAACTTCAAATGCGTGTAAAAAAAAATCTAGCTCTGAACTAAAAAAAAGGCATTGAGGGTTTTTTTATGGAAAACGTCAGCTTTCATTTGCTTTTGGTTTCATCCCATTCCGATTCCGAAAGCCTTGAGGGGTTTGTTATGGAATATGTCAACTTTCATTTGCTTTTGGTTTCATCCCATTCCGATTTTGGGTGTTGCACTGTGTTATTAGTATTTGATCCGACCCAAACAATGAAAATGTAATTCACTCACCTTTGTTTGAACAATTTTCACGATTATATCCTGTTATTTTAATAGAATTTCGTGTTTTTTTCTTGGTTAACAAAACTAAATTGATATTTATTTATTAATTTTTTTGACACTTAATTTTTTTTTAATTCCTGAGAACCAAAATGTTATGAAACTTTGATTGCAGAGAACAAGCTTCACAATAATTTTCACTAAACTTGTTCTGAATAATTAAAGTGTAACAGTGTATGGTTACCTTAGAACCTGTTCTAGAACAAGTGTTGTCATAATCGGTTCTGAAAAATTTTCCTGGGTATTATCAAATTCCACTTACTAAAATCATTTTTAAATTTTTTTTTGTTTGAAAATAATGAAATAAATGAATTAATTAAAAATAACAAATAAATACAAATATTAAAATTTCATTAAAAGATAAAACACAGGATCTTCAGAGAGAACGGAATGTTCAAAAAATTTTTTTACTAGAATTTTAACCTCCTTTAGACGCGGACAAAATACATGAAACAATTTGGCTAAAATTTTTAGTATGTATTATGTTTTTAGACCAAATTGGAACCATAATCTACCTGGCAATCGACGAAATTCGACAACAGTCACATTTCGAGCCACCCATATAAGCATACAATGTTTGCTGGGTTAATTAATATTTAAGTTCTTTTCATGAAATAAAATAATCATATGCTACTAAATAAAATACTTTTTAAATCATTCAGTTATAATCACTATAACAGAATATATGTCTCATAAACGATTGCAACCTAATAAAAAAGTTCAGAACTTAATGTTTGAAATTTTTTCTCTGTAATAAGGAAAAATTTTGGAAGAAGTTTCTTAAAAAAAATAATTAGCATAGTAAAGGCGCGTCCCAGAGGTTTGAGGATGCCAATTTAAAGTAAAAAAATCTAAATTTTCGAAAAATGCTAATACAAAAAATAAATCGTATGATACTCAAATCAGCGAAAAATGAATTTGAAAAATGCAACAGCGGAAAAATGCAGTTTATTTTACCAAAAATATTTGTTTGTAATTTTTTTCTTAAAGTAGACAATAGTTCTATCCAAACAAGCTTTTGAGCATTCAGATCCATTAAGAATTACCAAAGATATGGAATTTTAAATTGATACACTTTTGTCTGATTTTTTGGTTTTTCAAATATTAAAAAATCTGGAATAAATCCACATTAAAAATAATCTTTAGAAATACAATGTTTTCTTCTTCAATCACAAACCCTTAATAACAAACAGAAATGGCATGCGCCGATAAAAACACTTAAATACGAATAAAATCGCGAGTTTTTTGAATTTTGGCGAACTCAAAAGTGAAATCTTTATATGGGCCCATAGAGTATTTCTCTGCAAAATATTATGAAAATCTAAAGACCGTCGGTCAAAAAATCGACATTTTTGGGCGGTCTCTCATGAATTGGCCGATATGTATATGAAAATTTGAAATCATTTTTAAGAAATAAAATGTGAAATTTTTTTAATCTTTTTTTAAAAAAAATTGATAAATTTTAAGTAAATTTTTATTTGACCCAATTCGAAACTTATAAAAAAATGCCTGCGAATTTTGTACTCTTTCCCAAAACATTAAATCATGATAATGTTTTGCTGAAGATTTTGGTGTACTTGCCAAAGCAAAGTTTTTTTAGAAAAAATAGTGTTATATTACTTTGCTATTCCACTCAAAACGAATTGAAATATCAGTCGATCACCCCATTAAAAAACCAAAAGAGCTGTTCATTTCGTAAGTGAGTGCAAAAATAAGTGCAAAAAAGTGTTTTTACATTTTGGAGAGTATAAAAGATTCGGCACCAAAGAATATAACACTCTCACTTGTTTTATGTGTATTTGATAAACAAATGGAAAATTTTTATGCAAAAAGCTTAGACTTGGTGAAAAAGTAGTTTTGGTAAAAAAAAAATAATTTTTTTTTTCACGAAAAACAAAATTATGTTAAAAAAAAAATTAAATGAACCCAAAATTTTTGGTGAAAAAAAAAAATTGATGAAAAAAGTTTTTGATGAATTTTTTTGATGAAAAGAAAATATGATAAAAAAAAATTATGAAAAAAATTTGATGAAAAAAAAAAATTAATGAAAAAAATTTTATGAAAAAGAAAATTGATGAAAAAAAAATTTGATGAAAAAAAAAATTGATGAAAAAAAGTTTGATGAAAAAAAAATTGATGAAAAAAAAAATTGATGGAAAAAAAAAATTTATGAAAAAACTTAAAGAAAAAAAAAATTTGATGAAAAAAAAATTTAATGAAAAAAAATTGAGGAAAAAAAAATTTGATGAAAAAAAAAATTGATGAAAAAAAAAATTGATGGAAAAAAAAAATTGATGGAAAAAAAATTTATGAAAAAAATTAAAGAAAAAAAAAAAAATTTGATGAAAAAAAAATTTAATGAAAAAAAAAAATTTGATGAAAAAAAAAAATTTGATGAAAAAAAAAATTGATGAAAAAAAAAAATTGATGAAAAAAAAAATTTCATGAAAAAAAAAAAAAAAATTGATGGAAAAAAAAAAATTTGATGGAAAAAAAATTAATTGAAAAAAAAAAATTTGATGAAAAAAAAAAAAATTTTTTGTTAAAAAAATAATTGTGTTACTTTTTATTCACCAGCTGGTGAAAACGGTTTTATTCACCACGAGGTGAATTATTATCCAAGTTACAAACCCAAGTTATTAAAAACTTTGGTTTTAAGAAAATGAAAATAGTAATTCTTGTTTTCTTTTTCGTTAATTGTTAGCTTATATAGTCAAACTGAGGTGGCGTCTAACTTTTTTAAAATTAGACATCAGCCTAAAAATATTATCATGTTAAAAAGTTTTTACTCAAAATTAAATATTTCTTATCATAGTTGTTTAATTTTTTCACGTTAGAAAATTTACTATCACTTAAACGGTCGAATTTAGCTTTTCTACTTGTTAAACATAATATTTAATTTTGTTTTTTCATAAATTATATTTTCTGGCTAGTAGGGGCGATTTATTGATTATTTTATTTTTTATTATGTTTTGTTGAAGGACACTTTTATATTTTTAGCATTTTGTTTAATGGTCGTTTAAGAGTTTGGTTTTGTGTTCCATATTTTTTTTTTTTTTTTGGTTTTAACCCAGCAAAATGTTTCAGCCAAGTTCAAATAAAATTCATTGTTTTGTTCTATCAAATTTTACTTAAAAATTATCTAATTTTAAATCAAAAAAATCGGTAAAGTCAACTTTTAAAATAAAATTTTAATAATCGACTTTAAATTAAAAACATATGAAGGGCTTACTGTAAGAACTTGATAAGCAACGTTTTATTTTTTTACGTTTTTCGCATTCTGCAGATGTTCCATTGACAGATTTTTGGCAGAAGTCTTGCTTTAACCCTTCGTACAAGTATATTGAGAATAAAAGTTCTGCAAAAGTTCTATTTTCTACATTATTTTTAAAGTTGTAAGGCAAAAACCACGATAAAATGAAATGTTGCTTATCGAGTTTTTACAATAAGCCCTTCATATATATTTTTTTGAATAAATGCACTACGGATGCAAACTATAAGCGCTGGTTGCACCCTGAAGATGACCCCCATTTTTTATTTTTTTCACCCGTAATCAGCATCTTAATAAGTACCGTTCTAGGGGTATACCCTAAAGAAATTCCAAAAATTCGTGATTTCGGGACAAGCTAAGTATTTATTTTTATGCCTTACACTACTCTGTGGTACAGGGTATAATCAGTTTTTGCTGATGCGAATTATTTATCCTAGACATATCATTAAGTATACCGATCGGGTAAGAGTTAATTTTTCAGTCCTTTTAGCGATGTCCGTCCATCTGTCAAGCCGTCTGTCTATGTAAATTTCTGAGCACAAGTTAGCAATTTTTAAGGCAAGAGGCAGTTAATAGCAAAAACATTACAGATCATGGGTTCAATCCCTGGCGGCTGCAATCTGTTAATAATTTTCACATATAGAATAAAATTGACTATTAACTGAATAAATTTGACATTAAAAGTTTTTCTGATGATTATAATAACTGGATTATATGAAACTAGTAAAAAACGAACCAGGATGTCTTAAAAATTTTTAGAAAAATAAATTTTTCTTTCACACCTTTCTCAATTCAAACCATATATAACATGATTAAAAAATTATAATACATAATTATAATTAGAGCCTGAGCTCAACTGTCTTTACAGAAAAACAAAAATTTTTAATTGATTTGTCTAAAACTTGAAATATTAGCTTCGTTTGGCTCAAGGTAGGTAGCTTTTAAAATCGGTCAATGTTTATACCCAGCCCTCATACAGACGGTCCCGTTGAATGTGGCTCTAATAACAAACTTTTGCAGGTAAACGAGTTACTTACAATTAGTCACAAAGCATCACTTCATATTTGAAAGAAATTAAACCAGTTGTACTTGTAGCCCCCACACAAATCACTCTACCGATACTCACAAAAGTCTCTCAAAATTCATGAAAAAATACTGATATTTGATTAATTTTTTTTGATTGAAATAAATGTGTATTTTAAACCTTATCATATCTGATTATAATGGAATAATTTTTGGGCTCAGTCCTCACACAAAAATTTTTAATTTTGACCGACATGCAATTAAATCGGAAAACAAAAATAAGTCAATTTTACACAAATTTGGTTTGTGTTTGATTTCTACACTATAAATAAAGATAAAGATCTAACAAAATCAGTCACAATCTGTCCATATTTGGACTTGGGATCCATTTTCCGGAAACACTTGTGTAGGGCATTATATGGTCGGTCTTGACTGACTATAGTTTTCTACTTTGTTTTTTTTTTTAAAATTCCGATTGGTTGTTTTGTTTTTGTTTAATATTATTTATTTTATTCTATTTGGATATCTAAAAAAAATATGAAACTTTTCATTAAATTTTTAAAATTATTCATAAATGAAAAAGAGTTTATTCTAGTTCGAGGCCAATTTTCCCATCATGAATTAACAAGTACTTATGCTAACTCTACTTTCTTGGTAAGGATATTCTCCCATTAAATACTCATAGAGTTTCAGCTTTGGAAATTTTCAGGAATGAATTGACGATCGTTTCGGGGATTTTCCAATTTCCCCATCATCAGAATTCTTTAGAAAATTATTAATAAATAATTCTTTTTTAAATTCCGCATTTTATGATTTATAAATACTATGAAAAATGATAGTAAATAATTAAGCTCGATGTCTTCATTATTTATTCTTTATATTAATAAAAAGGTCAAATAACAACTTTACTTATTTACTATGAAAAAGTTTGAAAGTATTATAAAAAACTATTTTTTTATGAATTTGTTCAAAAATACTATAAAACTTTATAATTGGCTTTTTTTGTGTAATGTATCTGATTCCTAGTTTCCGAAACCGTTCCCCATTTTTTTATTTAGAAGCCATAGAACCGGTTGCCTTTAATATAATCTCAAGTGAAACTAATCCATTCGTACTAGAAAGTTGAACAGTGTTTTTTTGCAATTATAAATTGCTCTCTAACTAGTTTTAGCAGCCAAAAACTTTGCTGTGTTTAAAATGAGTTTTTATTAAATTTTTGTTAATACAAAAACATTTGCGAAAAAATATTTTTTTTTATTCCAGTTTGAAAAACTATTAGTACAATAAATTTATTTTAAATTACCTAGGGCTTAAGCATAAAAGGATAAAATTACAAAAACGATGATTAAATTATGATGAATTTAAGTGCTTTGTGAAAATATTCATGTTTATCTGCAGATTAAAGGCCTTATTCATATTGAAATTAATATACTTATAACAGGTTTTTTAAAACGAATTTCGTATGGAAATCTGTTTTATAAACCTGTTATAAAGTGTTCAAATTTGAATATGAATAAGGGGCTAAGTATTTAAATATGTACAAAGGGATTTTGTTTTCCTGAAATTTAAGAGAAATTTTCTTTTTGTTGTTAATATAAAGGGATCAAAACTGAAACTTAATAGGCCACAAGAAATTAACAGATTGACACTTTTGAAGAATTGTAAGGTTTGTCCGTTTGTCTGTTTAAAACATGATGACTTTCAAAAGGCAACTTTAAAGCTGTTAAAGCTTCAAGTTGCATTTTTAATTAATTGTTACAAGAAAAACATTTTGTAATCTTAAAATTCGAAAGAATATCAAATTTTTAAAAATAAGGTGAATGGTGAAATCGTATTCCAGAATCGAGCACAATATCTTATTTGGTCTTTCCAAAAAATAAATTTCAGCTGATTAACGGGCAGTCGTATTCCAGAAGTGAGCACATTATTTGCTTCAATATTTTCTTAATCGAACTTTAATAACATTATTAAAGTCAAAAAATTACCACGATAAGTACTAAACAATAAAAAAAAAATAATTCATCAACATTGATTCAGTAGTTTTTGCTGTACAACTGCCGATGATTTTGCCTTGTTAAAAAAGCATACCTTAATTTAGTGGCAACCCTGACAATTCGAGTTCACAAAATTTTGTGCTATAAAACTTGAAAAAAAAAATGAATTGTTTTCAGACTGGTGTCTTTGTTTGACTATAGGCTACCGACTAACAAAAATGAAAATAAGAGTTACTGTTTTCATTTTCGTAAAACCAAAAAAGTTTGTAACTTCGATTTGTAACTTGGATAATAATTCACCTGCTGGTTTTAAAAAACGTTTTTCACCAGCTGGGGAATTAATATCAAATTTTTTTTCTTTTCAAAAATTTTTTACCAATTTTTTTTTTCATACAATTTTTATACCCTCCACTTAGTGATAGAGGGTATATATAAGTTTGTCATTCCGTTTATAACTCATCGAAATATCGATCTGGGACCCCATAGAGTATATATATTCATGATGCCCGATCGATTTTAAGACATTCTAGCGATGTCCGTCTGTCCGTCTCCCTGTCTGCTGTCACGGACAAAATATTGCACAGAAATGACTGAAACTAAACACGTTTATTGGAAGTTCTACCGAGAAGTTTGGTATTGCATTTGAGCGATATCAGTTCAGCGGTTCAAAAGTTATGAACGAAAATGTAAGCACACCTCAAAAATATCAGTACATTCAACATAACCTAAAAATACAAAATGCTTTAATTCAGCTTCTGGTTGACATATGTGAACATAATTAAACACCAAATGGTATTTAAACAAGTACGAATATATTTTTTGACAAAAAAGAAAAAAATCGCGGATTTTTTTTACCAAAATTTTTTTTCGCGGAAATTTTTTTTAAAAATTTTGTTTTTTTTCAAAAGTAATTTCCTGTTAAATAAAGTTTTTTGCAATAATCTTTTTGAAATTGTGGGGGGTATCACTACATTCGGCAAGGCCGAATTTAACTTTTTCACTTGTTTTTCATCAATTTTTTTTTTCATCAAAAATTTTTTTTTTATAAATTTTTTAACCAATTTTTTTTTCATCAAAATTTTTTTTATATCAAAATTATTTTTTTTTCATGAACGTTATTTATTTTAATAATTTTCTTTTTCATCAAATTTTTTTTTTAATAAAATTTTTTTTTATAAATTTTTTTTTTTCAACAAAAACTACCAAAACTACTTTTTTATCAAGTCTTAACAAATGTAAAAAAACAGGTGAGAGTGTTAAGTTCTTTGGTGCCGAATCTTTAATACTCTCCAAAATGTAAAAACACTTTTTTGCACTTAAGTAATACACTCATTCACCAATTTTACAGCTCTTTTGGTTTGGACTGCATTTTGCTTTCCACCGACAGATGGATGGATGTATTTAGCTAGTGTGTCTTTGATATTAATGAAAAATATATAAAGTTAATGAGGTCCTCGACCGATACTTCAATTCGTTTTGCACACTCAAAATATTACATTAGTAGATTTACTAATTTTTTTGCCAATGCTAGTAAGCTAACCTTTAGCAAATTTGATGTTGAGATTAGCATGTTAGCAAAAATATATTGTAAACTTCATTTAGCGCATTAGCAATTTAAACCAAAATTTGAATTATTTTTTTCTTTTCTGAATTTAAAATTGAGTTGACCATATTTTTACAAGCTTTTTTGATAATATTAGCAAAAATAAATGAAATGGCGCTATCTCGGAAACTAAGCCAGAAAGAGCAAAATGGCGGCCATTTTTGGTTCTCGGGCTCTCACTAAGTATCGCCGGTCCTCTTCACATGTGTGGATTTTAATGGGTCCTAACTTTAGATCCAAAAAAGTTAGCATTCCCGAAAATTTACAGCATTTTTAAAATACCCATATCTCGATAAATATCGCCGACACAACAAAAAGTTCAAAAGCATTTTTGTAGTAGCTCTCAACACCAAAAGCTCTCCGAGTAACATTTTTGAAGTTACCGAGTTTTTTATACCCTCCACTCTAGTGATAGAGGGTATATATAAGTTTGTCATTCCGTTTGTAACACATCGAAATATTGGTCTAGGACCCCATAAAGTATATATATTCATGATCCTTGATCGATTTTAAGTCGATCTAGCGATGTCCGTCCGTCCGTCCGTCCGTCTGTCTGTCTGTCTGTCCGTTGAAAACACGCTAACTTTTGAAAGACTTTACAGAGGCTCCTGAAGTTTGACATATATGTTCTCCATTTACCGGGTCAGGTTGGTATTGCAATCCAGCGAAATCGGTCAAGTGGTTCAAAAGTTATGAGCAAAAGAGTAAATTTCGGCAAGGGTATTTTTCGAATTTACAAGATTAAAACCACTATAACTTTCGAAAGACAATTCTGAGGGGGCTGAAGCTTAGCATATATTTTTGTCGTTCCCCAAGGCTGTTTGGTTTTGAATTTCAGAAAAATCGGTTCAGTGGTTCAAAAGTTATAAGCAAAGCACTGAATTTCAGATTTGTTTCATCTTAAACTGTTGAAAACTCGTTAAACAAGTTTTAAAAGCATGGTGAAATAGCAGTTTTGTAAAACTTGTTGTTGTTTGTTTTCTTGTCGTGGGGTGCAGTTTAGTTTTTAGACAAGTACATATTTGTTATTGTTTTGTTATTGTTAGTGTAACTGTATGTAACGGGAAAAAAATCAAATAAAGTATGTGTATGATTGAATGTTAATTTGTTTTTGGTTTTTTAAGAAGAGGATGGTGATATAAAAAGAGGAAAATATGTGAAATAAATTTTTTTTGTATTACATATAGGTATAAAACAACAAAAATATTTTACAAAGTAATTTGT
Source organism: Pegoplata infirma (assembly GCA_963921195.1). NCBI lineage: Eukaryota > Metazoa > Arthropoda > Insecta > Diptera > Anthomyiidae > Pegoplata > Pegoplata infirma. Next base: position 190,017,335 of record OY992536.1, read on the forward strand.
TACTCAAAGAAATTGTACACTAAAAAAATATTTACACTCAAAAAAAAAAATGTTACACTCCAAAAAATATGTACACATTATTATTTTTTTTTTTAATGAAATGGTAGACTCAAAAAAATGTTGACAGTCAAAAAAATTTTACACTCAAAAAAATATGATTGATTAAAAGAAAGTTTGGCTCAAAATAATATACATATTTCTAATAAAAAATTTGTAATGCAATTTTTGAAATTTTTTTTAGAAAATTACTATCAGATAACATTGTGGAGGGTATTCATAGATTCGACCAAGTCGAATTTAATTTTTCTACTTGTTATTTTTCAAAACCCCAGTGGTCCCCTAAAATCACTTATCTCAAAAACTAATCAAGGTAGAGCGAAACGGTCACAAATTTTGGTCTAGGTCTAGGCCCATCAGGGTCTGGACCTATCGGGTCCTAGTTTTTGAAAAACATTTTTGCTAACTTTACCAAAAAAATTGTGGGTTCAAAATCAGCAAATTTTCTTGTAAGTTTACAAGCTTTTTTTGCTTACATTACCGTTTTTTTTTTTGAGTGCATGGAATGACACATGAATATAACATTATTTAAAAAAAAAAAGTTTGCTTTGGCAAGTACACCCAAATCTTCAGCAAAACATTATCATGATTTAATGTTTTGGGCAAGATTACAAAATTCGCAGGCATATAATGTTTGTCATAGTCCAACTTAGGTTTTTAAAGAAAGAAAATTCGACCACACCGACTTTTACGCCCATTATTTCTGATTTATCTAAAATTTGAAAACGGCTGCACCGATTTGGCTATATTTTTTTTAAATGTACACGAACATTTAAATTTAAGTTTTTACTGAAAGAAAAATTGAACACGCTCACTGTTACGCGCACTTTTTGCGATATATCTAAAATCGCAGAACTCCCAGACCGCTTTGGCTCGTCTTATATATATTTTATATTATATAAATAAAAATCAAATGTCGTTCGTTGGTAATCGCATCACTTGAGAACGGCTTGACCGACTTGTCTATTTGGCATTTTTAATTGTTTGTTAAACTCTAGACACTATATCAAACAACGATCTATGGCAAAAAACGCAACAAAACCCTGTCACAGTTGACATAGGAATGCGAAAGATGAATTGGCTGGGTCATACATTCAGAAAGCCACATGATGACGTCACCAGAAAAGCAATTGAATACAACCCTCAAGGCAGCAGCCGAAGAGGCAGACCAGCAAATACATGGCGACGGCAAGTAGAAGCTGAACTACGCACAGCTGGAAAGAGTTGGAGCGAAGCTAAAAGATTGGCAACAGACAGAATTCAATGAAAATCATTTGTAATGGCCCTATGTTCCAACTAGGAATTTTAAAGGACTAAATATATAAACTCCAACTAAGGTTTCTATGGAAACAAAATTTGACCTTTCTCACTTTTACAACCCCCCTTTTTCGATTAATCTAAAATTTGGATAACGGCTGGTCCCATTTGGCTATTTTTTTTTTCAATTCGAATTGTCATTCGAATTCATTTTTCTAATGGTAGTATGGGGTTTTTATATTTGCTAAATAGTCTTGACAATGATATTTGGCACATATCGAAACACGTGTTGATTAACGGTGACATGACATAATCCCCATTTCCGTTATGGGGCTTATGACCAAATTCATTTCGGTCATAATCCCCATAATGGTAGTGGGGACTATGACTGAAAATTATTTGGACATAATCCCAATAAAAAACGGACATAATTCCAAGATTTTTGGGGATAATGACCAAGTAACAAATGGCCGTAGTCCCCATTAAGGGGATTATGTCTTCTATACTAGTTGGTCATAATCCCCAAAATTAAAAGATTTTTTTTTACTTAAAAGTTTTTCTGCGTAGCCGGCCATTTTTGTTATGGGGGTAATGTCCGTGGGGATTGTGTCCTGTCACCTTGACTAACAAATATTCTTGCAAAAATTTTCAATAATAGTAATATTAAAACTAAAGAAAATTGACCTTGAGCTAGAATAACCATACTTAAAATATTACACTTTTTATTTATGGGTAATTCCAAAAATTTTCGCCCCACTGTTCGGAAACATGCCTTTGGACGCCACTGAGAATTTGGCTCATAGATATCCATGTTTATGTGAGATATGTTGCATTTTTGGATTTTCAAAATTTGCTGTAGTTTTCAAGTTATCGCGGGTCAAAGTTCTACTTTTTTTAGCAAAAGTCAGAAAAATACATGACGTTGAACGTGCTCTAACTTTTTAACTAGTAATCCGATTATCACAAGTAATGGCTCATATGAAAGCTTAACTCTTCTTCTTTTAGGAAATATTTTCAAAAGCATGCGGTTTTTTTTAGAAGTGTTGCAAAAATTCAAAAACATTTTATTTTTGCGAATATTTAAAAAAACACATCTTCGATTTAAAAAAAAAAAAAGCTTGGTGATAAACAATACTGTTTTGTACAACATATCCAAAATTCAGAGTGGGATCCCAATGGGATCAAAAAATATTCTGGTTTTAGTACGAAGTTCTTAAATTTTACCTTAGAAAATTAAAATTTTATGTTTCTTCAATATAAAAATTTAAATTTTCAAAGAAAATTATACTATTAAAATTTTGAAAAACATTCAAAACATTAGAAATTTAAATTTTCTAAGGGGAAAATATGAGAACCTCGTACTTAAAAAGGAATATTTTTTGATCCCATGGAGATCCCACTCTGAATTTTGAATATGTTATACAAAACATTGTTATTTTTCACCAGAATTTTTTAAAAAAAAATCGAAGATGTGTTTTTTTAAATATTCGAAAAGAAAAAATGTTTTTGCATTTTTGCATCATTTCTGTAAAAAAAAGTGTGTTATTTTAAAAATATTTTCTTAAAGAAGAACCCAAGCTTTCACTTGAGCCTAAATTTGTGAAAATCGGGTCATTGGTTAAGAAGTTACAGCTCTTTAAACGTGATGTATTTTTCTTACTTAGTGGGTGCTGTGGCTTAGTGGTTAGCGCGTTGGACTACTAGCCAGCAAGCCTGGGTTCGATTCCCGGCTCAGGCAGAACAACATTTTTTTCAGATATTTATTAGTTTCTATTTATAACTAATATCTATCGCAGCACCCTCCTTCGTTGATAAATAGCACTAAAACGTCAACGAAGTAAAATAATAAAATAATGGCTATGAAACACAGCTTTAAAAATAATTCGCCAGATCAATAACAGATGGCGATGCAACAACTGCACTCAAAATTATCAACACGCGCAATTACAGTGTTGCCATAATGAAGCCCTTCTATCTTTCAAATCTTTCATCTCTCTTCTATCCCCTTTCCGAAAGAAACAACACGGTTACATTCGTAATTGATAGGCAGCATTGCCTGAGTGTGTTTCTTTTTAAAAAAAAAAAAAAAAAAAAAAAAAAAAAAAAAAAAAAAAAAAAAAAAAAAAGATTTCATATTTATGAGGGCTATCTATGTATCAAAGTTCAAATTAATCTGAGACACCATTTCCAAAAATGACTAAAATTTGAGCTAAATTTTCTGGAATGGCCCTTATGTCTAATGTTTATCAAGGGATTAGTATACTCATAGAAATTTTTAAATATTTCGTTTGTTTAGATTTCAATTTATAGTCTGATGCAAGTGTGAACTGTTTGGCATTTTATAGGCGATAATTTAGAATTGCAGCTGTGCAATGCAATGGCAAATAAAATTTTATTAAGCAATTAATTTTTGGGAAACAATTTGTATTCAAAGGCGATATATGGATGTTTGTATAATATAGAAAATAAAAATTTTCAAATATTATCAAATGGTTGTTACAGCAAGTAAAAATACTAACTACACATACACAAATACACCAACACTATGATATAATGAAATGATAAGGTTATAGATAAGAGCTGGTTGGCGTCGCATCGGTGGTGGTGATGATGGTTTAAATGAAACGGTGTTTGCTGATGATGGTAGTGGTGGCAGTGATGACCATATAGAATAGATAGATGTATAGAATACAACATATTGTGATGTAAAATTTATTTATATTTTGAATTATCTCCTGCTAAGCTGGTGGCGGAGGTTGGAATATAAAAGCATAGCATAGAATATTTTTTACATCGACAGCAACAAAATAAAATGAAACACATTTTTTTTTCTATTTTACGAGCACTCAGCATGGCTGTACGTATATACTTACGTACTTGATGGTCGTAAGCTTTTCATTCAATTATTTTAAACAACAATATAAAAAGGACTATAAAAGCAATGGTCCCAACATCCCATCACCACTCAGGCACTACAAATTAAGTCATTGACATATTTTTGTTTCGTTTTCTAAATTACGAGTAAAAGTGCACAGCATATGATGATCAAAATAATTTTGTTTAACAGTGGTTAGGTTAGAGGAAGGAATTAATTGTATTTTCAGGAATTTTGATTGTATAACCTTAATTCATAAGTCCATAGATTTTCTCTTAATAAGATTATTGTGGTAAAATTATTTTTTGTTTATATGTACTTGCGTAATTAATTTTACATCTTTTTTAAAAAAATAAAACAAAAAAAATTATTTAATTATTCAGAACTAGTTCCATAATGCATTACATGGAACAGAAATATAACTGTTAAAAAATAGCGGAATCTAATCTTGTACCACTGTATGCAGCATATTCTGAAATAGGTTCCATAGAACAGCGATGAAGTGAGGGTAATAAGATTGATAGAAATAGAATTATAGTGTTGAAAACTGTTTAAATTTATTCTGTAGAGACAATAAATATTCACAAATGTAAAAAACAATTTCCATTAACAAGAAAAACCGACATTTAAAATCCTACTGATGATACCACTAACTGGAGTGTTTGAAACCGGTATGGGAATACCAAAAACGTCTATATTTTTTAGAAATTAAATTTTTCTTCTGCATTTTTTCAACTTTTCTAATAAAAATTTTATTAGAGCTTAACTCGATCTGTACTTACAGAAAAAAAAACACTAATAAAATTATTGACAAAATATGTCGCCATTAGACACGTCTACGAAACAGAAAATGCAATTCCTTCATTTGTGTCTGCAATTCCAGATCCTGTTGGTAACTCTTGCGAAATAATGTATGAGAATAATCACAATTGGAGCGGGAAGCGTTATTCCCCAACTGTTCACACACGTTTTGTATGAAAACAAAATTTCGCCGCGTTTTTCCGCCAAACTAGATTCAATTCTATTTTTATGAGGACAATTTCGGAAAACTGCTTGCCTCTCCAATTGTAATTATTGTCTAAGAGACAAAAAAGTTGAAAGAAAGTATAAAGTGAGCTTGAGATTTCTAGAAATAGAATTGTAGTGTTGGAAACAGTTAAAATTTACTCTGTAGAAACTATATAAAAAACAATTTAAATTAATAAGGCAAACCGACATTTAAAATCGTACTGTTGATAACACTAACTGGCGTATTTGAAACCGGCATAGGAATACCAAAAATGGCTATAACTTTTAGAAGTTTAATTTTTCTTCTGCATTTTTTCACTAGATAAGTGTTCTAGTTCGGAGGAAAAGGATGCATTGCTTTCGTGACAATCCCAAACAAAAATCATCGATGATGCAATACATAGTAGAATCGATTGCAGGGTAATATAGTTGATTCTACAATCGATTCTTTGGAATCAAACTTTTTGCTGGGTACTTCACAAATATCGTGAACCTATGTTCAAAATATGCCAACTCAAATTTGACGGAAATGAGTTTCCAATGGAAAATAGCTCCCCTATGTAATACCTATCTGCCATAAAAATTTCAGAGCAAAAAAATAATTTGTTGTCGTTTTACATCCATTTTTGTTATTCTGCTAACTCAAAGTACATATTTTTTTGGTGGAAATAAATGCCAACTCCCATTGTAAATTTCCAAAAAATTTTTAAAAAAAAATTAGACCACATATCTTATTGCATTTGCCATGCTAAACACGAATCTTGTAAAGATTTTGATATCTAATGACTGGTTCTCGAGATATTGCCATTTTGAAAATATCGGTAAATAGTGTTTGCAAAAAAAAAAATTGCTTATATTTATGTAACTTTCAAAATATTTATCAGATTGAAACATTATGAATGGGGCAAATAAAGTCAATGATATAAGCTTTCAAAATAGCTAGTTTGGGGTGACCCTATTACAATACACCGTGAGTTACAGAGTGCCAAAGTTGACCACCCTGAGATTAAAAGGCTTTCGGAGCTAGTATTTTTTAAAAATATGCAAAGATTTTTAATTTGTTGTTCAGTTTTTGCAATTGCCGTACTAAGGATAACAAAAACCAAAAAAAAAAAAAATTTAAAATTTTTCCAAATAAAATGTATTTTTATTTTCCGACAAAATATGCCAACTCTAAAAAAATATTTGTTTTTTGATATAGTAATAAATGCCATCTCTGAAAAATACGCAAACAAGTGCAAAATATGAAAATTTTTGCATAGGTAAACATTGTTTAGAATATTTAAACCATGTTATGGAAGGTACATTGTTAATTTTTACAATAATTAGCGAAATAACTAGTTTTTTAACTCTCCTGAACAGTAAGCTTTTTCGAGTTGGCATTTATTGAATATAGTTCGACAATATAAATAAATTTAAAAACAGAAAATATAATTTTCTTGAAAATTACTACTATTGTTTTAATTACACTGCGGAATACTAAAAAATAAACAATAGTTACGACCATCATTTCTATATATTTCGGACATGCTGTGAATCAAAAAGGCATCCCTAACAATACGAATAGTGGAAAAAAAACAGATATATTATATGGACCATCATGATGAAAATCGCGAAAAACCGTTTTTTGTATATGGCAGCATCACTTTACGAGATGATTTAAGGCTCCATCTTTTAGTATATAATGTGGTAACCTCAAACAACTAACTCACCAAAAATTTGGCCAAAAAAGTTTTCATTTGCAAAAGTTATCTTAACAAAAACTAATATTTTAGTGTTTTCTATGCAATAATTATAGTTTTTGTTAAGATTACTTTTGCAAATGAAAACTTTTTTGGACAAATTTTGGGTCAGTTCATTATTTAAGGTTCCCACATTATAAACTAAAAGATGGGGCCTTAAATCATCTCGTAAACTGATGATGCCATATACAAAAAAAATTAAGAAATCCGCGATTTAAAGGGCTTAAGATGAAAAGCTTTAAACCAAATTTACATTAGAAATATTGCTACAAGTTATATCTTTGTTTTCCATGCCATAGCATTTAAAAATCATTAGCTTTGGATTTTTTTTTGTTAAAAAAGCAGCTGAAAATCAGCCAATCTTTAATGACATTTTGCAAGAAAACTGTACCATACATTGAAAAACGGAGTACGCCATTCGATTCAGCATGTCCGAAATATATAGAAATGATGGTCGTACCTCTTGTTTTCTAAAAGAGTGGTTAGTTTTGTCACGCAGTGTTATTAAAGATAATAATGGCCTTGAGCTAGAATAAAATATGATATTTTAAAGGTCAAATAAAATAATTTTTGTTTTATTAAAAATTAATCAGAATTTTTTTGATATTTTTTTTTTTTTTGAATTTCGTAGTCAATAGGGTGGCTCGTTTTTGGGCTTTTCTCTCTGATCAAATACTATTACACTCCAAAAATGTCGGTCGCCTAAGGGCAAAATATCACTCCGATCGGAATTTATCTTCTGCACCCACTTTGAGCCTCAAAATTGGGATTTTTTATTAAAATATGAAATTAAAAAATTTTACGTTATCATTAACCCGTTCAAACTTGATTTTGAGGAAATTCTTAAAACACCTTTTTTCAAAATTTGAAAATTTTATTAAAAAAAACAAGTAAGGAAGTTATAGTCGGTCAAGACCGATCATATGATACCCTACACCAGTGTTTTCCGGAAAATGGGTCCCAAGTCCAAACATGGACCGATTGTATCTGTCTTTTGTTAGATCTTTATTTAGTGTAGAAAACACACACAGATCAATTTTAAGTGGAATTGGTTATTTTTTTTTGTCAATAGAACAATTTAACTGAATATCGGTCGAAATTTTTATATGGGGGACTAAGTCCCAAAATGGCCCAATTATATTCCGATTTGATAAGGTTGCTAAAGTACACGTTTAGCACCTAAAAATAAATTTTTTATCAAATATTTCCATTTTTATGAATTTTGAGGGAATTATGTGAATATCGGGAAGGTGGTTTGTATGGGGACTACCAGAAGGACTGACCCGATTCCTTTGAAATTTGGAATGGTGATTTGTGCATACAAAATTTGATTACTTGCTGAATTTCAAAGCGATATCTATTATAATACGGTTATTAGAGTCATTGAAGCCGAATCCAAAGGGGGCGTTTGTATGGGGGCTAGGTCTTAACATGGACCGATTTTCTCCAATTTCAATAGGCTTCGTCCTTGGGCCAAAAGATGCTTAAGTTTCAAATTTCAGGTCAATTGATTGAAAATTGCGACCTGTATCGTGCTTAAACCGATAGATGGACAGACGGACGGACGGACGGACGGACGGACGGACAGACGGACGGACGGACGGACATCGCTAAATCGACTCAAAAAGTTATTCTGAGTCGATCGGTATACTTGAAGGTAGGTCTAGGACCAATATTTCGGGTAGTTACAAACATCAGCACAAACTCAATATACCCTGTACCACAGAGTGGTGTAGGGTATAAAAATAAAAATATATTTTGAATTCACCTTAGAAGACCTTAGAGAAGAAAAATGTAAAATATGGCGGATATCCGTCGGGTCACTTTTAGGGATAGGGAATGGCGGTTGGAATTTATCGGATTTCAAGGAAATGTTGGTTTTATCAATAATTTGGAATAATAAAATCTTATAAATTAATTGTTTGGATAAGTTAATGGTTTTTTTGGTGTAGTGGCATTCTATTAGATAACATTAAGTCTGTTATGAAATCTTACCGGTCTGGGACGTCCTTAACCCATATTGGCTGGGGGTCAAAAATAACCCCGCAGAAAAGTTAAAGTTTAGAGTATAAATTTTGTGCTATGAACAAGTATAAAAAGGTTTTACAATTTTCTTCTCCAAGGTGTTCTTAATGAATTCAGAAAAAAAAAATATATATTTTAAATTTTTTTTTAATCAAATTTTCAAATTTTGAAAAAAGCAGTTTTGAGTACCACCCAAAATCATGCCATGGTATCAAGTTTGAGCGTGTAAATGATAGCGTAAAATCTTTAAATTTCATATATAAGTATTTACGATCAAATGTTATACAAAAATAATTTTTATTAATTTTAATAAAAAAAGACTGGACAAAAAACAGCTATGTTTTATGGACCATCATGATGAAAATCGCGCAAAACCGTTTTTTTGCATATGGCAGCATCACTTTACGAGATGATTTAAGGCTCCATCTTTTAGTATATAATTTGGGAACCTTAAACAATGAACTGACCCAAAGTATGTCCAAAACAGTTTTCATTTGCAAAAGTTATCTTAGAGTAATTATTTTGAGTGTAGACACACCAGTGGTGTGACACCACTTTACCACACGTACTTTAAAATTTGTAAAACTTAGTACATTTATTCTCCAGATGATTATGAACAACTCCGTTTTAACTTTTTGTCAAATTAAGTGTAGTTTGCGTTTTATCGCTGTTCAAAGATGTCATTTTTCAATAAAATTATAAAAATACATGAACTTTAGGAGATCGTATCTCCTGATCGCGATGTCCGATTGTCATAAATTTGATATCACATTTAAGCTTACATCATCTACTTTATGGCAGTTTTCATTAAAATAGGTGTTATTTTGCAAAAAGGATGACAAATTTCTAAAAATGTCCTTGATTAGCGAATATCTCAAAATGCATATCTTTAATTTTCTTAATTTTGATTTCACAGATCACTTGAAGTGTCCTCAACAACATGTAAAAAATTCAGATTGGGACAGAAATGGGTTCATTAGATATCTGTATTTTACAAAAAAATTGTTTAATTTTATACAAGATTTTTGTTTTTTGATAATCAAAAAAATCAAAAAAATTTTGTGTCACAACGTCTATATATTCGCTAATCAAGGGCAATTTTTAAATTTTGTTATTCTTTTTGCGAAAGAATATCTTATTTTGATAGGACTTTCATAAAGTAGAGGATGTAAGCTTTAATATGACATCAAATTTGTTACAATCGGATAACGCGATCATTAGATATGATCTTTTAAAGATCAAGCATTTTTATAGTTTTACTAAAAAATTACAACTTTGAACAGCGATAAAACGAGAACTACATTTTATTTGGCAAAAACCAAATAAGGATTTCTTCATAATCTTATGGAGAATATATGTACCAAACATTTAATTGTTTGGTACATTTTTTGTTGCCTTCTGCATTTTGCCTTATTGTATAATAATCTGTGTTATATTAGTCAAACTTTTTTATGTTTTTTATTGTTACATTTGTGAATAACATTATGTGTACAGTGCTGTTAAAAGACTAGTTCTGTTGCACTGTGTACCAAATAAAGAAATAAATAAAAATAAATTTGGAAAAAATCTAAGGTGGTCAAGTAAAAAAAGTGTGATTTGTGTGTCTGTTGTGGTTGGAATTCTTCTTAACAAAAACTATAATTATTGTATGGCAAACACTGAAATAGTTTTTGTATAACTTTTGCAAATTAAAACTTTTATGGTCAAATTTTTGGTCAGTTATTTGTTTAAGGTTCCAACATTATATTCTGAAAGATGGAGCCTTAAATCGTCTCGTAAAGTGATGCTGCCATATACAAAAAAACGTTTTTTTTTTATTTTCATCATAATGGTCCATATAACATAGCTGTTTTTTGTCCACTATTCGTATTGTTAGGGATGCCTTTTTGATTCACTAAAAGCAAGTTTTTTATCATAGACCTATTTTTCTGTTAATTTCGCGAAAACCTTAAAAAAATAAAGAAACTCACGAATTTAAGGGCTTAAGATGAAAAGCTTTAAACCAAATTTGCATAAGAAATATTGATACAAGTCATATTTGTTTTCCATGCCATAAAATTTGAAAATCACTAACTTTGCAAATTTTTTTGTTAAAAAAACTGGCTCAATATCAGCAAATCTTTAATATCATTTTGCAAGAAAACTGTACCATGAATTGAAAAACGGAGTACGCCATTGGAATCAGCATGTCTCAAATATATAGAACGTTGGTCACACCTCTTGTTTTCTAAAATAGTTGTCGGTTTTGTCACGCTGTGTAATTTTGGTGGTCGTACGAATATACCTTTCCATATAAACTACCCCAAAGTTTTTATATTTGTTGTCCTTCCCATATGCAAGTTTCAGGACAATCAGTGCCCTCTCAAAAAACCTCCCTTGTATATTGTGGGAAAATTTAATACCTATTTTTAAGGAAATTTTGTCCCAAAATATAATTAAGGGTTTTTTTTTAAGTGTAGGGCTTTTTTTAATACTTTATTTACTGCCATTTATTTTCCAATTAAACCCATTTAAACCACTGTGCCTAAACTGGCTGGTTGTCTGATTCTCCCATTTACCAACACCCAGCATGAAATAGAACCAACACAAAAATCACAACAAATTCTCAATTAAAACGCATAAAATACGCATTACATCAAACCACTTTAATATGGATTTTTCAAAAGTAGGAAACACAAAATTCAAACTCAGAAAATATATGCGGCCATTATGTAAAAGTTATGATGTCTAGATGAGATCGTAAAAGCAACACAAAATAACAAAAAAAAAACATCATAAATTTTTAAATTGGAATTTTTCACATTAAAAACCAAAAAAAAAAATACGGCAAATTTTATTGGTTCTATTCAAGCTCAAGTGAAAAAATGCGACTACAAAAATAAATCAAATCAAGTACAAAATAATACATACATATTTAACTTTAGAAATTTTCTTTAAAAGCAATAGAAAATTGCTTAATAAAGTATGTGTTCATTGTTGATGTACAATATAATAGAGATAAATGTGGAACTTATTGGCGAAATATATTACTCGCTTTATAAAACCAATGGTTTGGGTTTAAATCTAGGTAATAATTGTAGAAAGATTGAAAAAACTTTGAATTTGATACAAAACATCATTGTGTGCTATTCCCAGCAAAAACATGGTAATGAATTGTAAAAAGTATTCATTACCAAGTACATTATTTATAATGAGTACCCATTACCATTGCTAAAAAACTAACTGGTAAAAATTTCTTAAATACAAAACCACTTAAAAACAGCAAGGGAGTATTATTAACATTTAGGAATGAGCAATTGGAAATATGCAGACAGCATTACCCTTGTATGCTTTCAAACCCACCATATATAATCTTTCGAAGATTTGCTCATGTACAGGCCACTCAGTCAGGCAGGATATCTCAACTGAATGTTCTGGCACTTTGAAGACATACAAGGCATCCGGTGTTGATAATATAGCCCCTGAAATGCTTAATGCTGATCCCCAATTAACAGCCTACAGCATTCTTATACCCCTCATCGAGAACTTTTGGATATCATTAAAATCGACGCAAATCTTGAGGACGGTATCACTCTGAACAGCGTACACAGGTCCAGCCAGATCGATTTCCGGCCAAAAGTCCTTATATTTAATTTCTCAAAAAATATTTATACCAATTTGTTGGGCATATATAGTTTCCTGAACTAATCTTTATGTTCCAACTACACCATTTCCTTTGACAGGTCTTCAAAGTTAAAAAGTTGAAAAAAAAATTTGTAAGTGGAGATACTTTTTAATTTTTTTTACAGATTTCTATTGCTAATGATCAACTCAGCGATCCTCAGTTCAATACCATGAAGGTATATCTTTTCTTATATGGAATGGATCCATATCTTTCGAAAAAAGTTGCTTAAACTTGCTTGAAATGATAAATGGCGAAATTACAGCTATATATGCAGTGGTCCGAGATTTGTTTAAAAAAAAAATAATTTAACCCAAAATAATGTTTTACGGCTTGATTAGTTTTTTTTTATCGTCAGAGAGTGCCTTAAGTGTAGGAAAAAAATTATCCACATTTCAAGTTTTTTTTTTGTAGAATTATGGAAAATATCAGTTACACCATTTCCAATTTAATTCAAAGATTTTTTATTGAATTTCCAAAATAAAGAAAAAAAGTGAATAATTTGTCGTCACAATTTCAAAAAGCTTTTCTGAAACTATGTAAGTCATTTACACCATTTCCATATTTATATCAAAAAAAAAAAAACATATATAAAAATTATGTGCGTTGATTTAGCTTCAGACACTCTTAATACTCTTAAAACTAATTTTTAGTTCGATCAGACAAAGTTAAAAAATCTAGACGCGGAAACAATATCCACCATATTGAACTTTATCAGTTCGATTTTAAGATAACAGACTCGGAAATTTACTAGGCCACACTTTCAGCTAGCTTCAACAAAGAAAAGGAATGTAACTGTTTTTTAATTACTTGTAACAAACTTTACTGAGCATATTTAGTCCGCCATTTTGTTTTTCAAAATTCACGCCAGTAATTCAGATTCAGAAACTCCAAGACCCCCTTAAAATAAAATTTGAGTTAAATCGGACAATTATTAAAAAAAAAATTTCCGCCAAATTGGATGCACCATTTTGATTTTTTAGTTTTTAGTTAAATTTTGAAATCAGCGACCCCAATGTACACTAGAAGCACATTTTCAGCCGGATCCGACAACGATAAAGACTTTTGGCCGGAGTTGGATCATTCTTTAAACTTTAAGAAGCATATTTAGTCCGCCATTTTGTTTTTCAAAATTCGAAGTAACAATTCTTATTCAGTAACTCAAAGACCCGCATAAAACAAAAATTTGAGTTCAATCGGACAATTAAAAAAAATTTTTTTTTTTGGTTTTTAGCTAAATTTTGAAATCAGTGACCTCCAATCGGACAACTTTTAAAAAAATTTGTCCACCATATTGGATGCGCCATTTTGATTTTTTTAGTTAAATTTTGAAATCAGCGACCCCGAAGTACCCTAGAAGCACTTTTTCAGCCAGATCCGACAACGATGAAGACTTTTGGCCGGAGTTGGATCATTCTTTAAAATTTAAGAAGCATATTTAGTCCGCCATTTTGTTTTTCAAAATTCGGAGTAACAATTCTTATTCAGTAACTCCAAGACCCGCATAAAACAAAATTTGAGTTCAATCGGACAATTTAAAAAAAAAAGTGTCCGCCATATTGGATCCGCCATTTTGATTTTTTTGGTTTTTAGCTAACTTTTGAAATCAGCGACCTAGAATTTCTCTAGAAGAACATTTTCAGACGGATCCAACAACGATAAAGACTTTTTTCCGGAATTGGATCATGCCGGCCCTGTGAGCAACGTTAAAAAAAAAGTGACCTTGCAGTCTGCAGGAACTAAATAGGTATCACAATCCTTAATGCACAACTCACAACTATCGCCATATGTCAGCTAAACTATCCAGCAAAATTTTTGGTTGCAAAGAACCGATTATGGAATAAATAACCAACACAAGTTGGTAAAAGCTAATAATATTTCCAACATTAAAAAAAAATAACGTAAACAAATCATTAAAAATTAAAGAAGAATCACTTATTTTTACTTACAAAACAAAAATAAATGAGTTTAAAAATTGAATGCTAATAAAAGTCTTTATTTTTTATGTTGTTATTTTTGAAAAAAAGAACAGAAATAGTCAAAAAACTGAACATTGAACAAATGTTTTTTTCTTTTAAAAACGACAAAACGTAAAAGTTTTTTAATAAACTACAAACAGTTAATGACATAATTTATTGAGTGAACAAATATTTATCCCCTTACTATAACACAACGGATATAGCTTTGGACTATTTTGTTGTTGCTATTTGTTTTCCAACATTTACTGTTGTTTTTGTTTCTATTTTGTTGTTATTTTATAGCTTTACCGTTAGTTGCATTGTTATTTTATTACATAATCGTGATAAGTATGCCATCATAGTCCTCTTAGTCCAGTGTGTCTATGTGTGCACATTAAAAAAAAAAAAAATAAAGCAACAACATGCTAGCCATATCCACGACTACAATTCGCACATTTACTCACGACTGACCTTTGGAGACCTTTTTTGTCAATGGCCTTTTGAAACTGTAGAAATGCCATTACATTACTCGTTTTATGTGTAATGTAGACTTGGATGTGGGGGGGTGGTAAATTTAGAAATTTATCTAAATGCAAGTGGTTGTTGTGTGAGTGTTTTCAAATGATTGTGAAATTATATAGATGTTTGTGTGTTTGTTTGTGAGTAATTCCGTGTGGTATGGTCTTTGACCAGGTTTTATCACTTTAAATTGAGGTCATTTAAATTTGTCAATATATCTGATGTCTTAACAATGAAAGTGACTTAATAAATACTCTGCAGAGTAATACGATACTTCATTAAATTATAGCTAAAGCAAATGCGAAAGATTAAATAAATGATTTAAAATTAATTGATGATTTAAAAGAAAAGCTTTAAGCTTTTCCCTAGGCTGAAATTTTATACTGATCTATTCGGTATAAGTATTTGGCTAATTTTAATTGGTTTGTTTGAGGACTAGAAATAAAAATGATACGATTCTGTTTATATTTGGATAATAATTGAAAGTCAAATTTCAAAGCAATACCTCCTAGCAAAGTTTTCGGTTGCAAATAACCGATTGTAAAACAACGTATGCTTCCTTAGAAACTGTTCCAATTCATGTTTAACATCGATTCTTTTATATTGGTGGATTTAAAAAATGTCAACAAAACCATGTATCCGTGTAATATCTCATATGTGGGTTAAGGTAATCGCATATTTTTTTATGTACAATGTCTTATTGATTGTTGTTTAAGCTAACTAACAACAATCCGGACATTAATCAGCTATTTTTGATATTTTAATTTTTGTAGGTCAAATGTAAACTCCGTCGCCAACAAGCAATTTGGTTTTTCAACTTTAACCGGTTCTATCTTAAAAACCATTAAACTAAGAGCTTAATACTTAACTACATTTTTAAAGAGGAAATGTTGTCATATTTATATTTAGAATATTTAGTCATAACAAACTCTTTTACCTATGCAAACACAGCTTCATGAAAAGCTGTGGGCAAAAAGTGATGAAAAGTAAAATCCGTCTCTGTAAACTCCATTGACAATTTTTTTTTGCAGATAGCATTAAAAAACTTTGCAAAATTGTTAAAACCGATGCAAATATTAACGCTAGCCATTTAAAAATGCCTGCGAATTTTGTACTCTTGCCCAAAACATTAAATCATGATAATGTTTTGCGGAAGATTTGGGTGTACTTGCCAAAGAAAAGTTTTTTTAGGAAAAATAATGTTATATTCGGGGCTATTCCTGTTGTCATAAACGCGTTTAAAACGCGACGAATGTAATTTTTGGTATTCCTGAATACGTTGGAGATGATACAGACGAAAAACATATGTTTTTTCGTCATCGTCGACATTCGACGTATTCCTCAATTCGTCGTCGACGCCAGATTCATTCATTTTTGTTCGACATCTTTTTTGGCGCGTTTTTATAGAAAATTGTGTTTTTTTTACCCAAATCATTAAAAATTATAGAATTTTTTTTTAAATATCAATTAAGTGTTTTATTTTTGTATAAATTATGTAATAAAAATGTCTCCGGCAGAATAAAAACCATGAAAATGCAAACTGCATTTGTTCCCGGACTGTGCCACACAATGACGGATTTTCGTTTATGGCGATTTTTTGTTAAATTTCTGAAGTTTAAAATACTTATTCTTAATTTTTTAATTATATATATTATAGTAAGATTGAAAATAAATATAAAATATGACCCGCAATATAATTTTAATTAATTTGCAATTCATGTTATTTTATATGTTTTGTTGTTTTTTTGTGTTTTGCTAGTGATGACAAAAATTAATCGATATTCCTTCACCGATACCACTGAAGTATTGTAGAATGTGGTGAAACTCGGTCGTCGAAAGTGAAACTCATTCGACGTCGAAGTGATGCGCGTATTTAGAAATAAGGATGATTACTTTGCTATTCCATGCAAAACGAATTGAAATATCAGTCGAGGACCCCATTAAAAAACCAAAAGAGCTGTACATTTCGTAAGTGAGTGCAAAAATAAGTGCAAAAAAGTGTTTTTACATATTGGAGAGAAAAAATGATTCGGCACCAAAGAATATAACACTCTCACTTGTTTTATGTACATTTGATAAAGATATGGAAACTTTTTATACGAAAAGCTTAGACTTAGGGCGGATTTTACAGTCCAAACTAAGTTCTAACTGAAGTGAAATCTTAGCTAAGATTTATTTAAGCATTTCTTATTACTTAAGTTAAATTCCATTTGACGGTTTGTACTTAAGTTAAAAAGAAAATATGTTAAAAAATATGGTAACACAAGTTATTTATTTTGATTTGACAATTCAAAAAGAATATAAAAAAAATAAAATTATGAAAATAAGCAAAACAAAAATTAAAATAACAAACAAATCAGACAAATGCTGTTATTTTTCTTAAAAAATGTTTGCCGTGATGGACCCAAAACAATCAAGAACGCGGCTAAGGACACCTTTGAAAAATACTCCACCCGCTTGAATTTGGATTTGCACACCAACAAACGTCTCCGTAAAAAGGTTACTGTTATTTTCTCCAAAACTTCCAGGAATAAGATTACCGATTATATTACCCATTTGGTCATCTCCGCCACCCTCAAATTAAAGGTATTTCATTAAATTGCGTGATATTTCCATCATCTCAAAAATAAATAAAAATGTATGTTTAAAAAATTTGAAAGAGGCGGAGATGGCCCATCAAGTGGGTAACATAACTGGCAATCTTATTACTTGTTGGAAATAACAGTGGAAACGTTTGCAACGTTACATGGACAAACAGACAGACGAATAGTCAGTCGATCTTATACTTAAATGTGGGGGTGGGACCAATATTTCGGGTAGGTTCAAACATCATCACATACTTATCATCACATACTCATACCAAATAGTAGCGTAGGCTACAATCACACAATTGCTGTTTTTTTTTTTTCATTAAAATCTTCCGACGCTTAGGTCACCATTGAGAATGGCTCCGCCGATTGACTTCGGATTTGAACACCAACAAACCTTTTTATTCCACCAAACCATTGAGGAACAACATTGGTTATGCAACCCATTTTATTATGTTATATTACCTCCTTGATGGAGCATGTCCGCCAATCTCAAGTTTCTTGTAGATACATTTTTATTTACATTTTTGATTTGATCACGCAATTTGATGGAATTTGAATTTGAGAATCGCGAAGACGGCGGAAGTTTTTAACGGGAAATAACAGCAATTGTATGTGTTTTTGTTTTATTTATTTGAATTTTGTTTTGTATTTTTTTTGAATTGTCAAATAAAAATAAATTACTTAAGTAAAACTCATGGCACAATAATACCAGGTAGTATTATTAGAATTTGCTGTCAATAGCGTCCACCTCTTAGACCGAATTTACATTGGGCAATTTTAATTGCGGCAATTCTGATTTTTTAGTGTATCAGAGAGAGAGATAAGATTCTTCCCTCTCTCTCCGATACACTATAAAATCAAAATTGCGGCAATTAAAATTGCCCTGTCTGAATTTGGACTTAAATTTAAAATTTTAAAAATATAAATTTAAATAAAAAAAAAAATCAAAACAGAAAAAATTATAAACAATAGCAAACAACAAAATAAACAAGAAATCCCAGCAGACAATTTGAAAATATCTTCCAAAAAGTGGTTATGTTTATGCCCGTAGACAAAACTTTAAGCCACGGTTTTAGACAAATGGGTTAGTTTCCACAATAGGAACACAGTTTTTGCAATAATAACCATTTTCGTCAATGAAAATCGACTGAAAATCTTCCTTTTATTTATTTGTTTGTTGGGTTGGTTTATTATTTCAGGTTGTTGAAGCCAAGGGGTTTTATGTTTGTTTACATATTTTTGATTACTTTTTCTAATGATAGTACCGTTATAGTTTTACAATGAGTAAAACTTAAGTCATGGTAATAGATGACTTAAGTTTTTCTTAAGTGGTTTTTATAAAACAGTTTTTTTGATTTAAGTAATTTCTTAGCTTAAGTCACTACTTAGTGCTGACTGTAAAATCCGCCCTTAGTGAAAAAGTAGTTTTGGTAAAAAAAAAATGATTTTTTTCTTCACGAAAAGCAAAATTATGAATAAAAAAGTTTAATGAACCCAAAATTTTTGGTGAAAAAAAAAATTGGTAAAAAAAAGTTTTTGATGATTTTTTTTGATGTAAAGAAAAATTTTTTTAATGTAAAAAAAATATGAAAAAAAAAATTTTGGGTGAGAAAAATATTGATAATAAAAAATTTGATAAGAAAATTTGATGAAAAAAAAAATGATAAAGAAAATTTATGAAAAAAAAAATTTGATGAAAAAAAAAAAAATTTGATGAAAAAAAAAAATTAATGAAAAAAAATTACTAAAAAAAAAAATTGATGAAAAAAAATTTGATGAAAAAAAATTTACGAAAAAAAAATTTGATAAAAAAAAATTATGAAAAAAAAGTTTGATGAAAGAAAAAATTTGTGTGAAAAAAAAAAAATTTTATAAAAAAAAATTATTGAAAAAAAAAATTGATAAAAAAAAATTGATAAAAAAAAAATTGATGAAAAAAAAATTGATGAAAAAAAAATTTGATAAAAAAAAATGATGAAACAAAAAGTTTGATAAAAAAAAAAAAAATTAAGAAAAAAAAAATTTTTTTTTGATGAAAAACAAGTTTGATGAAAAGAAAAAAAAAATGATAAAAAAATTGATAGAAAAAAATATTTGATGGAACAAAAAATTTATGAAAAAAAAAATTTTTGTTGAGAAATAATTATGTTACTTTTTATTCACCAGCTGGTGAAAAACGGATTTATTCACCACGAGGTGAATTATTATCCAAGTTACAAACCCAAGTTATTAAAATTTTTGGTTTTAAGAAAATGAAAATAGTAATTCTTGTTTTCTTTTTCGTTAATTGTTAGCTTATATAGTCAAACTGAGGTGGCGTCCTGCAACTTTTTTAAAATTAGACACCAGCCTAAAAACATTATCATGTTAAAAAACTAAAATCGTTTGAAAATCAGCCAAGTTATTACAACTTCCACAGGCATCTAACGTATGTCATAGCATAAGATTAATGAATACGAGTCAAATTTTTGAAATTTATTGAAATTATCTACTGTATTAAAAATTTTTATTCTTCATGTATTTTTCAAAATTTTTTTTGGTTTTTTTAAATTTTTTGTTAAAAAAAATAAAAATTTTAAAATAGAGATTTCAAAAGAGTGTTTGACAGTTTATATGTTTATATGATGCCAATCTTGTTGGCAATATCCAACGCATCGTAATCACGAGCCAAGCGGACATAAAGCTTTCTTTTGGCCATCGGGTCTGATCAAAATGTTAACCTTAGCTACTTTAATATCATAAAGTTTACGGACAGCAGCACGAACGTGATTCTTGTTGGCACGCAAGTGAGCCAAGAATACCAAAGTGTTGTTGTCTTCAATTTTCTTCATGGCTGCTTCAGTGGTCAATGGATATTTAATGATATTGTAAGCATTCATGCGATTCCTGTTTGGTACAGACTTTCTGGTGTACTTGGGGTTGCGGGGCAACTTCAAGCGGACAATTTAGCCAAGATTGATTGAGGTTTCTTGAGGTGTTGAAAAATGCAGGAATTTTTAGCATTAATTTAAAACATATTAGCAAAACACAATATGAAAATACTTGTAATTTAATTACATTTAAACTTGAAGAATAAAAAAATGTTATTACAGTAGAAAATTTCAATGAATTTCATAAATCGGATTGTATTCGTTAATTAAGTGTTCAACCCATTTTAGTTTATAATACCTTATTAGAGAGGCATTGTAATCCAAATCAAAATTTTGTAACCACTTGAATTTAAATTAAACTTAAAATACCAAACACATTGCAAAAACAGAAAAAAATTCATATTTTTCCTTGTAATCTGTTTTTTTTTTTAATTCAAGGCCGATGCGGCACGCCTTACCCATGTCCGATCAACTTAAATTTTTTTTAGACATATTTTTACCCACAAATGAATCTGGGGTAAGTTAGGGTCAATATCTATCAATTTAACTTTTTTGGAGCACCATATAAGAGGCGCTCAGCGCCAAAACGGCCTAACCCTCATTTAAAAAAAATCTAACTGACTATGCTGATCTAACCGAAACCTTTTGAAAAAAAAATTAAAAAAACTCCCTATTGCATAGTATAACACCAGTATAACACCAGGTTATACTATGTCACATCTCGAATTATGGCTTAAAAGTTGCGTAATTTAGAGCAGAATTTTTCTCTTTTTTAAAAAAGAAATCTAAGGTTTTGGACTTTTTCAAAAAGTAGATTTTAATTTTTAAACGTTAAAAAATAAGTGATAAAACTACGTGACAGTTTTTTGACAAAAACGTAACTGACACCTAATCTTTATATAAAATTGTCCGCTGAATCCGAATATGAAGTCAGAATGGTCAAAAGTAGAACAGTTTTCGAGACATCCGTTAATTGTGTTTTTAAAAAATATGATATCACTTAAATGCAAGTTTTAAGCGGAAGGTTTTATTCCATCAAAATAAAAATTTTTGTTGCTTATAAGTACCCAGGCAATACGAACGGGAGAGCACTGGCAAAGTACCTTTTATGGTCGCTTATGTGATGGGAAAACATCACAGTTTAGTACTCTCCCAGCATCCAAAATGATAACCACGGTAAACGGTATGCCGTTGCTATTTTAAAGCGCTATGAAAGCGCTTTAAAAACAAAAAATATGGCACTATTATAGCACTTTTAGAACAAAAAAATGGGACGTATCTAAATTGTATACATAAGTCCATAAGACTCAACTTTTTTTGGTGTTTATTTGAATAAAGAAATTTATTAAATTAGGATAAAAAATTTTTTGACTCATTTATTAGGATAAATAAATTTTGAAAAAACTTTGAACAATTTTCTAAGTCCCGGAAAATTTTTATTTGCAGTTTTCTTTGCGTTTTGGAATACAAAATTTATTAAAAATGCTTTTAGGAAAAAATTTGGAAAAGTCCCAAAAAAAAAAGTGGTGTATTAAACCGAAACGGGTATGTATCCGGTGTTTAAGGGTGATGTATCCGGAGTTTAAGACACTTCCACACGAAAGAAACAGGTGTTTTTATATAAAAGGTGTCAAGTTTGTAATATGTAGGTCATTGTGTATAAGTGAAATATCATGAGAACTATCAAGGACCGGCCACTTATCCTGCAGGGAAATAAAATATGTTCCAATTGTTATGAAAATTAATAAATTTTAATAAAAAATTTATATTTTGAACGGATTTAAATAGAAAAACATTTGCAAAGCACTTGGAAAGCACTTTTTCAAATTCATACTACCTTCTACACCAAAAATAAAGTGATTTGCCAAGACTTTTTCTTTGGAACGGTTGGCAGTTTCTGCCTGGGTAGGGTTGATATTTTCATGCACTAAAAAATCTAAAATAAAACCTGAAAATATGCACTAAAAAATTAAATTCGTGCAATAAAAATCTAGTTTTCCATACGAAAAACTTCTTAAAAAGCAAAAATTAGCATTATGTAAGAATTTTTTGAAAATTAACTTAATAAATAAAAAATTTAAATAGAAAAAAATTTTTCTTAATTTCAAAATTAATTTTTAAAATTTCATACAATTTTTGAAACAAATACAATTTTATTAGTGTTTTTGCTAATTTATGCAAAAATATGCACCTAAAAGTTAAAAATATTCACAAAATATGCACTTAAAACCAAAAAAAAAAAAAACGAAAAAATGTATTTTCACCAAAATATGCTAAAACAAATAACAATATCAACAAAAATACATACATTTGCATGGAAATCACATCCTTATTAATCAAGTAAAATAATAATTGAAAAAAAAACTAAAAAATCGAAAAAAAAAAAACGTTTTTTGGGAAAAAATTTTTCTTATGGCATAACTTTAACTCCCTGCTGCACGGGTTAATATTTTTTGATTTGGCTATAAACTGAAACATAGAGTTTTTAGATCAAAACGAACCAATTACACCGCTCTACAAATCTGAGGTTTGTCGCTGCGTTTTGAATGAAGAAAAATTTTGCTATCACGTCACAATTTTGAGAAAATCGCGGTTAAAGTGTCAAAAAAGTCCCATTTTGACCATTTTTGAGCGCATATAAGATAAGATCCTGACATGGGAATGACTTGATATCAAGCTCATTCGAAAGTGTGTAATTTTCTCTTTAAGACAAAATCAAATTTTTTTGAAATTTAATTTTTTATAATGGTGAAAAAATCACAACTCAAAATCCTGACGTGATAGACATATTTGGGTCGCAGATTTGGAATCAGCGCAACACACACTACCCAAATCACTTTCCAGAATCCGATACGCATTTTCATGTTGAGCTGTGTTATTTGCCCGGCAATCGTCAAGTTTCGTGCCACCCTAATATACATAAATATATTATATCCTGGTTTTTGGACGTTGGCCAAAATGTTAAAAATGTACACGTACGTGGCAAACCGCAAAAGTAGTTAAACAAATACAAATAAATATAAGCAAATATACAAACAACACAACAAAAATAATAAAAAAAACAACACCAACCTACACACATCACAACAATATGGTTGTCGACAGACAGACAAATGTATAGACAGACTTACAAACAATAATGAAAGATATGACAAACAAATAACTTTTACAATTTTTAGACAAACAAATATGCATTTTGAAAGCATCTACTTTTAATCCGCTAAAACTATTTTAATATTTTGAGTTTAATTTAAAATAATTTTAAATGGCTGTAGGGATGATCCTGAAAGTGTCCCACAGTGCGAAAGTCCTTATTTTTGTTAAGTTCTATCACACTTGGTACAGACGTGTTATAAACTCCCATACCGCATGTAGTACCTGCATTTAAATATATTTTGCATAAAACCCATACATTTGATGTATTTTAGCGGAAATGATGCTTTCGTACCGTCAGTATATTGAGTGGGTGTATTGTTTTATGTATAGTTTGTGTGTGTCTGTCTGGTTGCCTATATGGATGACTATATGGATGACTATGAGAGTATTAAATGTACTCCATGTAAAATGCCATGTTTGTATGCCAAAAAAAAAAAAAAATCATGTAGAACGACAGTATAAGCGGTTTCAAGTATTGTTCAAGTGTTTTATGAATTAAGTAGTGGTTTTTACTATATTCCAGTGGTTGAATTGAAAAGTAACTGTTGAGGCAATAAAAAAAATTCTGATTAATTTTTATTAAAAACTACCTGGCCCATATATAAGATCAGTGTTATATTTCGTCTCGATTTAAATATGAGGCATTCCACACCAAATGCCCAGAGAAAAAAAAACACGTTCACCGTAGACTTCTGAATAAATTGTATGGATAGCCCTATCTGAAACTAAGAAAATTGAGTTTTTGGTTTTTAAATTTTTCAAAAACTGGGCTTAGGAGGCGTGATCAAATATTTGAAAAATTGTCAAATTTGTGGCGAGTTGCCTTGATTAAATATTTATCACATTAAAACGGAATGCACCACAATCTTAAAAATTTACATTCTTATATAGTTTTTTATGGGCTATCGATTAATTTTTTTTTTTTTTTGGAAAATTTTCGGAACCCGTTCTGAAATTTTCCATTTTTTAAAAAAGTCAATTCATCAAAAATCCGGCCACCTTTTTTTTATTTTTTTTTTTTTAAGTTTAGATGTTTGTCCATCCACACAAAAAAAAATCAGACACGCGTTTTTAGTTTTTTTCCGAGAAAATCGCATTTGAATATTAAATTTCATAACAATTTAGTAATTTGCTTCTATTTTCTTATTTCAACAGACCGTATGAGTAATATTTATGCAATTAATAATACTCATACGTAACGTTAAAACAAGAAAATTCAAGCAAATTACAAAATTGTTATGAAATTTAAAATTCAAATGCGATTTTCTCGAAAAAAAAAACGAAAAACGCGTGTCTAATTTTTTTTGTGTGGATGGTCAAACATCTAAACTAGAGTTTGCAAATAATCGAGTTTTTTCATAATCGCGATTACGATTAAAAAAATTGCCGTTAATCGCGATTATCGATTAATCGATTTTTTTAAATAATTTGAGTAGCATTTGCTTTAATAAAAAGATATTTTAAAATTTACATTTTAAAACGCACGAAAATTCAAAAATTAATCTTCAGCAAAAATACATCGAGATTATGGTATTTTAGGTATTTTAAATATATCATAGCGCATCGAAAGAGCGCTCTTGCGAAGTTTTTGTAAGATCCTTTTTTTAAACTTATAATATTTTTTGATAAAATTTCAAACATACCTTCCATTTTGACATCTTTAACACTTTTTAAATGATGAATAATGATTTTTTGAAAAAAAATATAAAACTTAATAAACTCTACAAAGAGAGCTTCAGTATCTTTATCTGTGCTACTAATGAGTGCTCTAAACTATGACATTGCCCACAGAAATCATAACTGAATTCAGGTGGTTTGAATGCGTTTTTTTACCCTAGACTCCTTTCCAAAAGCTGCTTCCAGTTCAACAAAAATTTTTCAAGGGCCTCTTCAGTCGGCAAACATAGGCCAAGGTTTGGAAAAATTAAATTTTTCGACAAAATTTCATGTCCGAATTTTTTGATCAGAGTTGGCTTAAGTCTTTTAAATATATTTTTAAAACCAAATTTATTGGTTACTAAGATCAGAATTTAAATTTCACTTTAAACTTGTATGACTTTTACGAGAAAAAAATAAAGAAAAATTGAAAACAAGTTAAATGAATCATGGACCAACACAGAAATCTTTTCCGTTCCAAATAATCGGTTCCAGAACGAATCATATTATCCTGTAATCGATTCTACTTAACATTCCAGAATCAATGATTTTTGTTTGAAAAAATTTTGTGATTACCGTAGAATATATTGAGGAATCTATTGCAAAAGGAATCAGCTGCAAAACAATTTGAAACTGATTAAAATTCTTTATAAAAACAGTGTATTTCATAGAAAATGATTAATCGTAATCGCATGATTTTTTTTTTCGATTACGATTAATTGATGCGATTAATCGCGATTACGATTACGATTTTAATCATTTTGCAAACTTTAATCTAAACCTTAAAAAAAAATTAAAAAAAAAATTTGGCCAGATTTTTGATAAATTGTCTTGAGTTCAAACAAGCCTTTATAGTTTTCCCGAATTTTCCATTTTTCCGGGACACTTTTCTCATTTATATTTCCTTAAAAACCTAATTAGAACTATAATTACAATAAAAAAATTGTCCGGTCATTAGTAGTCTACATATTAAGACAAGACACGGTGAGCCTCAGCGATGTTTAGGTTGAACTTTACTGTCGACGAAAAGTGTAAACGCAGTTCGATTTCTACTTAATTAAATGTCACAAAACTGTTAACAGCGAAATCGTAGCTGCTCGCATTCGCGAGATATAGCGAAATTAGTGTTTTTGTATTTTCTGAAATTTTGACAATGAAGTTTTTTAAATATCTTCAAAAACTGAGTAGGCAGTTTTAATTGTATTTATTTACAGGTCACAAAACAGTTAACATCGAAATCATATCTTCTCAATTTCGCAAGAAATCGCAAAATAAAAAAAAATAAAAAAATTGGAAAAAAGAAATATTTTTCGCGTAAATTAGCAGTCAAGATATTGATTTAAGCAGTTTTACCACCTTTAACCACATAAAATTTAAACTGCATACAATATATTTGTCGTTTCTTGATTTTTTTTCCTTTATTTTAGACACTAAAGAAAAAATAAATTAATTAATATAAAAGCTTGAACAGTAATTTAGCAATTTCTCGGGAGATTGACCATCTATAATTTTTATGCTTGCAGTTTTGTCAACTTAAATAACCTTGAACTCAAACTGCATACCACATTTTTGTCGTTAATTGAAGTAAATGTTTTTACAGACCAAAAATAACACAAAGTAATGAATAAATAGTACTTATTTTAGCGAGTTTTTAGCGACATCTCGAAGAACTAAGTAGCTAGAATTTAAATGTTAACAGTCTTATCACCTTTAATCAATAGCAAATCAAACTGCATTTCGTGTTTTTTAAATATGTTAAAGAAACTTATTTATTAATCAAAACAAAAAATGCCCCCAAAAAGCTGTTTTTCGCTATTTCTCGCGGAAGTGAGCAGCTATAATTTTTTTGTGGGCAGTTTTAATTTCTTCTAACATGCTCAAATCAAGCTGCATACCACTTTTTTTATTATTTCTAAAGAACCAGTTTTAAAATATAAATAAATAATAAGAAAAATATATAATTACGCGATACCTCGCGAAATTTAACACCTTCGCCCCCCCCGAAATGATTTCACAAATTTCAGGATTTGGTATCAAATAACAAGTACAATAATAAAAAACTTCTTAAAAAAATTGGAAAAACATTAATAATCTAAAATTTTTTGAAGAAAAATGTTTTGAAACTGAAAATTTTTCTTTAAAAAAATCTCAAAATCTGAAAATTTTTCTTAGAATTTGAAAGTTTTCAACTTAAGATTCTAATGAAAAATAGCTTAGAACCTAAAGTTTAATGTACACAAAAAATGGACCTAATTGTTAGTAAAATGTTAGTTAAATCTTAAAATGCGACTTTGTCTTTTAGAAAAATGTCTCAGAACGAGACTATTTCTTAAAACAAAATGTCTGAGAATCTCACACTTTTCTACAAAAAAAATCTGAGACTTTTTCTATAAAAAATTCTCAGAATCTGAGGCTTTTCTATATGAAAAATCTTTCAGAATCTGAGAACTTTCTATAGGAATAATGTGTCTGCATCCGAAAAATGTCTCAAAATCTGAGATTTTTTCTATAAAAAAAGTACTTAGAATCTGAGGCTTTTCTATATGAAAACTGTTTTAGAATCTGAGAATAATTTCTCAGAACAAACGAATTTTTCTTAAGGAAAATTATCTCAAAATCTAAGATTTTGTGTATAGAAAAAATGTCTCAGAGACACAAGCTGAGATTTTTTGTATAGAAAAATGCTTAAAATTTGAGACTTTTTCTATTGTAAAAATATATTTTTCTATAAGAATAATGCCTCAGAATTTGAGTTTATTTCTATGGGAAAAATATTTGGGGTTTTCACAATGACGATTAAATTTGCCTTTTTTAGTTGGGTATTTGGCAAATTTGCCATTTTACAAAACGTCAAGTATTTGCCACCATTTTTTCTTTACATATCGTGAGAGCACTTTTCGTTAATAATTTGCACAAAATAACTTTAATTACTTTTTACATTCACAATTTTAAAATAAACACAAAAAATATGTATGTTTCTTTTTGTATAAATGTTTTTGTTACCGCGTTCGAAATTTCAGCATAAACAATCACAGCTGTTGTCATTTTTATGTTTTTTTTATTTGCACACTGGCATTTTGTTTTTAGACAAGGTTTGAGTTGGGCATTTTAAGAAAAATATGCCACATTCAATTCAAATTGGCATTTTTTTTGACGTTTGGCACATTTGCCAAATACCAAACTAAAAAAGGCAAATTTAATCGACACTGTGAAAACCCTAATTGTTCTTTAGGAAAAATGTCTCAGAATCTGAGGCATTTTCTATATGAAATATGTTTCAGAATCTGACAATTTCCTAAAGGCAAAATGTCTCTGAATCAGAGACTTGTTCTATAGGAAAATGTCTAACAATTTGAGACTTCTTCTATAGGAAAGGTGTTTAAGCATCTAAGACTTTTTCGATAGCAAAAATGTCTCAGAATCTAAGAAATTTTCTGTAGAAAAATTCCTGAGAATCTGAAACATTTTCTATAGGAAAAATGTCAAAGAATCTGAGACTTTTTCTATAGGAAAATGTCTCAGAATTTGAAACTTTTTCTATAGGAAAAATTTCTAAGAATCTGAGACTTTTTCTATAGGAAAAATTTTCTCAGAATCAAAGAATTTTTTTTATGAAAAAGATTTTAGAATCTAAGACTTTTTTCATACTTTTTTCTTATTAAAAAGGTCTCAGAATCTGAATTATTTTTCTTATAGAAAAAGCGAAGATTTTCTAAGAATCTAAAATTTTTTGTGTAGAATCCCAGGCAGAAAAATACAAACGGGAGAGCGCTGGCAAAGTACCTTTTATGGTCGCTTGTGTGCTGGGAAAGCATCACAGTTTAGTACTCTCCCAGCGTCCAAAATGATAACCACGGTAAACGGTATGCCGCTGCTATTTTAAAGCGCTTGGAAAGCGCTTTAAAAACAAAAAATATGGTACTATTATAGCACTTTTAGAACAAAAAAATGGGACGTATCTAAATTGTATACATAAGTCCATAAGACACAACTTTTTTTTGGTGTTTATTTGAATAAAGAAATTTATTAAATTAGGATAAAAAATTTATTGACTCATTTATTAGGATAAAAACAATTTGAACAATTTTCTAAGTACCGGAAAAAATTTGTTTGCAGTTTTCTTGCGTTTTGGAATAAAAAATTTATTAAAAATGCTTTTAGGAAAAAATTTGGAAAAGTCCAGAAAAAAGTGATGTATTGAACCGAAACGTGTATATATCCGGAGCTTAAGGGTGATGTATCCGGAGTTTAAGACACTTCCTCACGAAAGAAACAGGTGTTTTTATATAAAAGGTGTCAAGTTTGTAATATGTAGGTCATTGTGTATAAGTGACATCATGAGAACTATCAAGGACCGGTCACTTATCCTGCAGGAAATTAAAAAATATTCCAATTGTTATGAAAATTAATAAATTTTAATAAAAAATGTATACTTTGAGCGGATTTTAATAGAAAAACATTGGCAAAGCGCTTGGAAAGCACTTTTTCGAATTCATACTACCTTCTACACAAAAAATAAAGTACTTTGCCGAGACTTTTTCTTTGGAACGGTTGGCAGTTTCTGCCTGGGATGTTTCAGAATCTGAGAAAA
Source organism: Pegoplata infirma (assembly GCA_963921195.1). Classification (NCBI taxonomy): domain Eukaryota; kingdom Metazoa; phylum Arthropoda; class Insecta; order Diptera; family Anthomyiidae; genus Pegoplata; species Pegoplata infirma. Next base: position 190,047,301 of record OY992536.1, read on the forward strand.
TGTGCTAGACTAGAAATATCTCAGATTCTGGGAAAATGTCTTACTATCGGAGTCTTTTGTTTTGGAAAAGTATTTTATGAATATGTTTATAGAATCATTTTCTAAAGTGACTTTTCCCCGAGAAACTTTTTCCATTGGAAATATGATTTTGAGTCTTTGACTTTTTCTATAACAAAAACTGTCTTAACTGGAAATTGTCATAGAATCTTACTTTTCTTTGAAAAAAATGCAGATTCTGATAATCTTATTTGTAAAAAAATGTATCTGCATCTGATACAATTCACACTTTAAAAAAAAAGGCTTAAGTCTCTCAAAAAATTTTAAAATATAAAAAAATTTGAATATTTTTTCCCAACAGTTTTAAACTTACACAAAAATGAAAAATCTGATTGTGGTACATTCAGTTCATGGACAAGATCGAGAAAAATTCTAAAACATGTGCTGTTATGTAATTTTTTTGTAAAAATAAAATTGAAAAAAATGTTGGGCCCCCACCGAAATAAAATCCTGGATACGTCCCTGGCTGTGAGACCTTTGATTAAGAACAAGTAAATCTGCATACCATGTTTTTATGAAATTTTAAAGAAACCTATCTAAAGATAAAAAACGAAAACAAAAACAACAAAAAATTAATATCGCGATTTCTCGCGAACTAAAGAAGATAGGATTTTGATGTTTACTGTTTAGTGACCTTTAAATAAGTACAATTAAAACTGTATACTCAGTTTTTGAAAATATTTAAAAAACTTCAATGTCAATATTTTAAGAAATACAAAAACACTTATTTCGCGTTATCTCGCGAATGCGAGCATAAGAAATCGAACTGCGCTTACACTTTTCGTCGACACAAAAGTTCAACCTGAACATCACTGAGGCTCACCGTGAAGAGTGGCCGTTAAAATTTGTGTGGTAAGTAAAACCTGAACAATGTACAGTGTACATTAAGGAGTTTCATAACCTCATTTATTGGATAAAATGGATTTGAACGAGTTGATCCCGACCTTCCTAAAATCTGAAAAAAATCTCAAAAATATTTTTGGCCATAAGAATTTATATTCCGCTTCAAGAGTTGCAAAAATCCAGAAAAAAGTTTTTGATGAAATGCCCTAGTGTACATTAGGGTGGCTCGTTTTTGGCTTTTCTCTCTGATCAAATTCTAATACCCGCCAAAAGTGTCGGTCCCCCAAGGGTAACTCACATGCAAAATATTACTCCGATCGGAATTTATCTTCTGTCTCCACCTTGAGCCTCAAAATTGGGGTTTTGCAAAAAAGGAATTAAAAAAAAAAAATATTTTTTTTTATTAAAATAATTCAAAAATTATTTTTGTATAATATTTGATTGTAAATACTTAAATATGAAATTTAAAGATTTTACGATATCATTAACCCGTTCAAACTTGATACCAAAAAAATAGCATAATTTTGGGGGCGTTCTCAAAACACCTTTTTCAAGATTTGAAAATTTTATTAAAAAAAAATTTAAAATTTCTAAATTTTCCTTTCTGAATTCATTAAGAACACCTTGGAGAAGAAAAATGTGAAATATGGCGGATATCCGTCGGACCACTTTTCGGGAATCGCGGGGGAAACTAGCGGATTTTAAGGAAATGTTGGTTTTATCAATAATTTGGATTAATAAAATCTTAAAATCTTAAAATCTTAAAATCTTAAAATCTTAAAATCTTAAAATCTTAAATCTTAAAATCTTAATTTAAGTTTTGGGCAAATTACACCGCTCAACAAATCGAAGGTTTTTGGCTCCGGTTTGAAGTTTGATATAAAATTTTTAAAGATTTTGACTCGCTGATTCCAAATTCGTGCTCCAAATTTTTCCATCACGTCTAGAATTTTAATTATTCGCGGTTGAAAATGCGAAAAAACGCGATTTTTGCCATTTTTGAAAGCCTGCACAGCAGCCGCTGGGTGGAATAAAAATCTGTTATAAAGCGTGAGAGTAGAATTGAACTATGATCTCAAAAATATGATCAAAAAAATTTTAAGTTGTTGCACTATTATTGGCTAAACATGCATTTTAAAAAAACACTGTCAAAAAAATTAGAAAAAGCACCATTTTTAAAAGGCTCTAAAACAATAACCAGATGATCAATCTTTACAGTGATGAGCTCAAAATTTAGGCAAAAGTTCATTATTTCTTATAGACTTTTAAACCCATTAAATATATCTTCCGATGTATACGAAAAATAACACAGAAATCTTAAATTTGTAAAATATTTATATTTTTTAGTTTTTCTTTGAAAAATATCAAAAAAAACTAAGGTATCTACCTTACCTTTTTTACAAAAATGTTAATTTTAACAGTATCATTTTAAAACGCAGATAAAGCCCAACCAAACGTAATAATTTGAAAAAAATTGTGTTCTATGTTGGAGACCATAGACAAATTATACTTTTGCGCTTTATACCAGATTTGTATTCCACTGAATGGCTGCTGTGCAGGCTTTCAAATAATGCAAAAATCGTAATTTTTCGCATTTTCAACCGTGAATAACTAAAAATCTGGACGTGATGGGAAAATTTGGAGAACAGATTTGGAATCAGGAGATCAAAGTCTACTAAAATTGATCATCAGAATTCAAACCGGAAAATGAGTGTTGAGCGGTGTTATTAGTTTTTTGGTGTCGCGGAATTCTATTATACAACTTTAAGTCTGTCATGAAATCTTACCGATCTCGGACGTCTCTAACCCACATTGGCTGGGGGTCAAAAATGACCGCCGCAGAAAATTTGAAGTTTAGAGCTATAATTTTGTGCTATAAACAAGTATGAAACGGTTTTTGTGTTTTGTAACCCAACTATTATTTCGGGTCAATATATTATCTTTAAAAAAATCGTTAATCCTTCTTGCGGGGGATCAAAAATTTCAAGAATTTTAAATAAGTTTTTTTAGAATTGTATTAAAAATTCTTTCTTGAATTTTTTTAAAAATTCTAAATTTTTCTTTTTAACTTAAATTATGACAAACATTTTTAACAAAAAGTAGCCAAAGTGGGAGTGGTCAATTTTTGTAAAAACCAAAGTTGGAATATGATGAAAATTTATTTAAAAGAAATTTAGGCAAATCGGTCCAGCCATTCCCAAATTTTAGATAAATTGAAAAAGTGGGCGTGGTTGATTTTTTTCAGTAAAAACTTAAATCGGATTACTACGAACATTTAAATAAAAAACTGCCCAAATCGGTGCAGCCGTTTTCCGATTTTAGATAAATCGATAAAAGTGGGCATAAAAGTAAACGTGGTCAATTTTTCTTTACGTGAAAACCTAAGTTGGACTTTGGCGAACATTAAAAAAAAAAAAAGTTTTCCAAATCGGTCCATCCGATCTCAAGTGATTCGGTTACCAACGAACGACAATTGATTTTTATTTATATATAGAATTAACCCTCGTATACATATCTATAAAAAAATGCAAGTTAACTCTTATGTACATTTTCAATTGTACACGTTTATTTATATTTATATATATAAGTACATAAAGTGGCTCTCATATTTATGTACGAATCTGTTTAAGTTTAGTTATTCAGTTAAAATATGTAGTTGTTCAAATAAATCAACAAAACTAAAACAAATACAAATACAAACAACATCTTTTAGAAAACTCTTAATGGAGATGGAAAACCTGTGGTTTGTTTTCTAAGAAAAACATTATAGTTTTCTTCTATTTTTCTTAGACAGTAAATGGTTTGGTTTGGCTCTGCTTCAGTTTTATATATACATTTTTTTCTTGTAAATTTTCTGGCTAACACCCACCAATTTTATCTTTTGTCTTCCAACCATATCACTGCTGCCTAGTATTATTTTATTTTTTGTTTCCTTTGGTAGTCAAGTCTTTTTATGTTTGACTTGTCTAAGGTATACAACATATTCAACAGGCTGATTGTGAAGTCATCATCATCATCATATTGTATTCTATCACTACAGCCATCATCAAAAAGGTCGACCGGCTTCTTCTGCCTTTTTTGGCCAAAATATTAAAAAATAAATTTGATGTTTTTCTCTCTGTTCTACCGGATATAATACCGTTTGCTTGTTTTCCGTTTAGTTTAACTTGTGTATGCTTCAGTTCAAAAAAAACATACTCATACATAGTCAAACAAATATTAATTTTTGGTTATTTTTCAAGCAATTACTCTAAAAAATTTCCTGTAAGTACACTTTCAACCAAATGTTTAGAGATGGATATTGTTTAAAATTTATTAGATGATGGGATTAGTTATGTAATGTGCAACGTGAGTTGTGTTAGTAAAATTAATGTTTAGAAATTATTTAAAAGTGATTGTTTGTGTAATTGACCGGTTATAAAAAATAGATTATGTGATGTATAAATATAAGTTTAAAGAATTAAATAAAAAACAAGTAGAAAAGTTAAATTCGACTTTGCCGAATCTATGAATACCCTCCACAATGCATTTTTTAAAGGATAGTACATTTTTAACGTGAAAAAATTAACAATTTTGATTAGAAATATTTTATTTTGAGTGAAAACTCTGTTTTGTCATTTAAAAAAAAAAATACTATTTTTTTTTGAGTGTAAAATTTTTTTCGAGTGTAATGTTTTTTTACGGTAAATATTTAATTTTAAATAAAAAAACTCTTTTTTGTTTTTTAAAAAAAAAAAATTACTAATTTTTTTTGAGTTTAAAATTTTTTTCGAGTGTAATGTTTTTTTTACGGTAAAAATATTTCTGAGTGAATGCACGTACGTATGTACAGAAAATATTGTCATTTTTGTAAAAAAAAAAAATATTTTTTTTTTGTGTAAATTTTTTTTGAGTGTAAAATTTTTTTTGAGTGTAAAATTTTTTCTGAGTGTAAAATTTTTTTCGTGTGTAATTTTTAAGTTACCAATGCTTTTTAAACCAAACAAGTTTAAAAAGCATTGCTTTAAAATTAAACAAGTTTGAAAAGCATTGTTTAGTTACCACCAATGCTTTTAAAACTTGTTAAAACACGTGGCCTTTTAGATGAAACTAATCAGAAATTCAGGGTTTTGCTTATAACTTTTGAACCACTGGACCGATTGAGCTGAAATTTAATACCAAACAGACCCGGGGAACGACAAAGGTACATGCTAAGCTTCAGTAGTCTCATTATCGTCTTTCGGAAGTTATCGTGTTTTTTATCTCGTAAATTCGCGAAACACCCTTGCCGAAATTTACTATTTTGCTCATAACTTTTGAACCACTGGACCGATTTGGCTGGATTGCAATACCAACCTGACCAGGTAAATGACAAACATATATGCCAAACTTCAGTAGCCTCTGTAAAGTCTTTCAAAAGTTAGCGTGTTTTCTACGGACGGACAGACAGACAGACGGACGGACGGACGGACGGACGGACATCGCTAGATCGACTTAAAATCGATCGAGGATCATAAATATATATACTTTATGGGGTCCTAGACCAATATTTCGAGGTGTTACAAACGGAATGACAAACTTATATATACCCTCTATCACTAGAGTGGAGGGTATAAAAAGATGTATGAGGGTTTCTTCGTCAACCAGATCACCCCACTCTATAAAGTGGTATGGGTTTACATTTTGTTTAAAAAATTTCAAAATTACTAAAAAATATTTACTTTTGAATGCCGAGTGGCTGTTTTTGAAATTTATTATGGCGGATGGAGCTAATTTTTTTACAAACGATTACAGATTCGCTCAAAACTCTTCATATTCGTGTTCTTGAAGTCGCTTAAAAAGAATCTTAAATTGGATTTTTAAAAATTTAAGTGAAGGATCCATCATGGCGACCAAAAACAAACTTTTTATATCTGTCTTTTAGGGGTCGCCAAAAAAGAATCTGATGTTAGCCTTTCTAAGTTCAAAATGGCGGATTTAACATGGCGATATTTTTTTTAAACATGATAATGTTTTTAGGCTAGTGTCTAATTTTAAAAATTATGCAGGACGCCATCTCAGTTTGACTATATAAGCTACCAAAAAAGAAAATAGGAATTACTGTTTTCATTTTCTTAAAACCTAAACGGTTTGTAACTTCGATTTGTAACTTGGATTATAATTCGTCTGCTGGTGACTAAAACCGTTTTCACCAGCTGGTGAATAAAAAGCAACATAACTATTTTTCAACAAATTTCCAAATTTTTATTTTTTTCATAATTTTTTTTTTTTCATCAATTTTTTTTTCATTCATGTTTTTTTTTTTTATCAATTTTTTTTTCATCAAATTTTTTTTTTCATAAATTTTTTTTATATTTTTTTTTTTTCACTTAAGTAATACACTTATATACCAAATTTACAGCATTTTTGGTTTGGAGTGCATCTTGATCTCCACAGACAGATGAACGGATGTATAGCTAGAATGTCTTAAAAATGGATCATTAATATGTTATCTTGATGGGGCCCTCGACCGATATTTTAACTCGTTTTGCATGGAATGGCAAATGAATATAACATTATTTTTTCTAATAAAAACTTTGCTTTGTCAAGTACACCGAAATCTTCTGCAAAACATTATCATAATTTAATGTTTTGGGCAAGAGTACAAAATTCGCAGGAACTTTTTTATGGTTGATCATCTTTTTAAGTTTTCAAAATTCAACTTCAGATTCTTTTTAACCGACCAAAAAACCCAGTGTATGAATAATTTTAAGCAAATAGGTTTGCTTTTTAAAAATATTTGTTGCCGCCATTTTTATTTACGAAATTCATTTCAGATTCGTCTTACCCAACCCCAAAATCCCGTGGATAAAGAGTTTTCAGCGAATCTGTTTTCTCTGAATCTAAATATTTGGCTGCGCCAAAACAACACTATTCGGTTAGTATTCGATTTCTGTCACACATTTGGCCGAATTCGGAATAATTATAAAAATATTTTACTCACGTGTTGAAAAATACACTAGCAAGGAAGGTCTTTCACAGGACACCCACCGATTGTCCTAAAACTTAAATATTAGAATGAGGGGGAAAAAATAAGAGTTACTTGTTTCTTTTTAGCAGCCCAATCTCAAATTTAAAAAAGGGTTGCACCTTATAAAAAAACGAGGGATTTCGGGAAAATCCGTATAAAAGCCGAACGAAAAAATACGGGTCAGCTTAATTTTGATAGAGATAATTATGTATATGATTTTGGCGGTCGTGCGTATATACATCTCCATATTAACTACCCCAAAGATTATTCATTTTGGCAATAACGAACTTAACGTAGCTGAATTTGGAAACGGGTAACACACCATTGGATAGGCCTTTAAAAAACCTTTCGTTCTGTATAAAATGTTCATATAAATTCTTTTGAAGAAATAGGAAAAATACTCAAAAAACCAACGAATCCCGTTTTCCCCCTCCACTTTGACCCGCTTAATGTGAGATTGGGCAGTTATAAAAAAACAGGTAACTCTTATTTTGCTCCCATCTTTCCTATATGTAAGTTTCAGGACAATCGGTGGGTGCCCTGTGAATGACCTTCCTTGAAAGATCCTATTTGAAGTGTTTTAATCAAATCAGATTGTTAAATAACAAAATGTCTCGCCCTGTTTGATTCGCCATTTTGAATTTGTAAAGTTCAACTTCAGATTCTAATTTAGCGACCCAACAAACCTGTGTGTAAAACGTTTTAAGTGAATAAGTTATTTTTATACCCTCCACTCTAGTGATAGAGGGTATATACAGGGTGATTCAGTCACGACCCGCCGAAATTTACCAGCGTATTCCGTGGCTCATTTCATGAAAATATATCCATTACGACCATCCCCCGAAAATGCAAGACTGCGAAATGGCAGCGGTTTGAAAATTTTCGGATTGGTGGTTGGGGTATAGTAGGGTAAAATTGATAACCTCTGAACCTGGGTCCGATTTTTTTGTTCTTGGGCTTGTTGGAAAGTTCGTTAGGAGACCTTTCAGAATCAATAACAAAAAAGTTAAAATAAAGTGAAATCGTCGAGATACAGAGCCTTTAAAAATAAAATTTGAAAAAAAGACATACAAATTTGCACATAACCTCAATTTATTCGGCCAGATGGCAGGTAACTTATATTTTTTTCTCTCTTAAAAGATAGCCCTACGTCTTACCTTTCCAAAATGCCCAGAGGTCTTTCTGTTCTAAAGTTATGGCCATTAGACTGAAATTCAAACTTTTTTTTTTGGCTTTGGAGGCGAAATAACAGCATACATTCATTTGTTTTTGTAAATTAACAAGTTTAAGATTTTATTTTATTAAAATTTTTGGAAAGCAAATGGTCATAACTTTGGAACGGTAAGACCTCTGGGCTTCTTTTAGGGCATTTTGGAAAGGTAAGACGTAGGGTTATCTTTTAAGAGAATAAAAAACATAAGTTAACTGCCATCTGGCTGAATAAATTGAGGTTATGTGCAAATTTGTATGTCTTTTTTTTCAAATTTTATTTTTAAAGGCTCTGTATCTCGACGATGTCGCTTTATTTAAATTTGTTTGTTATTGATTCTGAAAGGTTTCCTAATGAACTTTCCAACAAGCCTAAAAACAAAAAAATCGGACCCCAGGTTCAGAGGTTATCAATTTTACCCTACTATACCCCAACCACCAATCCGAAAATTTTCAAACCGCTGCCATTTCGCAGACTTGCATTTTCGGGGGATGGTCGTAATGGATATATTTTCATGAAATGAGCCACGGAATACGCTGGTAAATTTCGGCGGGTCGTGACTGAATCACCCTGTATAAGTTTGTCATTCCGTTTGTAGCACATCGAAATATTGGTCTATGACCCCATAAAGTGTATATATTCATGATCCTCGATCGATTTTAAGATGATCTAGCGATGTTCGTCCGTCCGTCTGTCTGTCTGTCTGTCTGTCCGTAGAAAACACGCTAACTTTTGAAAACCTTTACAGAGGCTACTGAAGTTGGGCACATATGTTGCCCATTTACCTGGTCAGGTTGGTATAGCAATCCAGCCAAATCGGTCCAGTGCACAGTGGCCGAAATGGACAATCTAGCGGCGCTTAATTCGGAAATGTAAAATAATAAAGACCAATGCTTATTTGCGATTATAAAATTTTTAAAGCATTAATTTTTAAACAATATTTATTTATTTTTATGTATTTTGGGAAATTTATGTGAATATTGGGAGGGTGGTTTGTATGAGGCCTAGAAATTAAAATGGTCCGATTCCGTTAAAATTTAGAGCGATTGTTTATGAATATAAAAAACATTTATCGGTCGAATTTCAAGAGGATATCTTGAATACTATTGTTAGGGGTATTTAAGTAAAACTTGAAGGGGACATTTACATGGGGGCTATGGATTAAAATGGATTGATTTTGTCAAAATTTAATAGGGTTTGTTCTTGCGATAAAAGAAACTTAAATTTAAAATTTCAGCCAAATCGATTGAAAATTGTGGTCTGTATCGCGTTTATACTGTTTATTTGGACAGGCAGATGGACCCTAAAAACCGAACAACTTGCGCGAACTTGCACGCCATACTAAAACGTCACAACAAAAATAACCCAAAATAATAAACAAAACAGGAATTGGACCGAATACGATCGAATTTCAAAAGTTGCAGTCCATTAAACTATAGTTTATATCACTAATGTAAACTTCTATAATGAACTAATAATAAACTAGATACACACAGGGCACAAACATTTATTTTTTAGTTAAAACATATCTTTTACTTTCAATTAAAACTTTTTGGCTCAAAATGTACAAACAATTGACTTAAAAGTGTAAAGAAAAACTTACTGAGTAATTTGGCCCCAAATTCCTTTAATACACTTGCTGCAGAAAATGTATATTTGATAGCTTACAGCTGTGCGAATTTTAAGAGAAAAACAAAAGTAAAAACGTTAATTTTCTCTGTAAAGTATAGGTAATCGATACAGTGCAAAACATTTATCAGTTTTAATTTTTTAATTTTGACTTAAACGCCGCTAGATCAGTGATTTCGGCCACAGTGCAGTGGTTCAAAAGTTATGAGCAAAAGAGTAAATTTCGGCAAGGGTTTTTCGCGAATTTACGAGATAAAAAACACTATAACTTTCGAAAAACAATAACGAGACTGCTGAAACGTAGCATGTATCTTTCCCGTTCCCCAGGTCTATTAAGTATTGAATTTCAGCTCAATCAGTCCAGCGGTTCAAAAGTTACAAGCAAAACACCGAATTTCAGATTGGGTTCATCTAGGGTTTCTATTCAGGAAAAATTTCCCGGGAATTCCCGGGAAATATTTTTCTTAAAATCCCGGGATTTTTTCTTCGGGAAATTTCGGGAATTCGTTGCCAATTTTTTTATAAAAATATATTTAATTTACACATTTATAACACAGTTAAATGATTTAATAAAAATGAAATAAAAACTTTAAAAGAGTTTAAATTTTTAACGAAAAACTAGTGAGGATATGCTTCAGCTTGCATATTATTTAGGCCTAATAATTATTTTTCTTTAATCGATTGCGTGACAAAATACGAAATCAAACTAAATTTCACTTCAAATGTTGGTTGTAAATTGGCAAAAGTTTTCTTAATCTAAAATTCCAATGATTTCTTCTTTACGAAATTTAGTAATTCATATTCAGAACAACAATCTTTATCTATAATACAATTACCTTAAATACCTTAAACCAATAAACTTTAATAATTCGAAAGTTTAATTAAATATATCTTCAAGATATAATTTTCTTACGGTTGGCGTAGTCAAAATTAAAAAAATTTTCCAAAAAGTTATTAAAGCCGCATGTGATGCAAAATCAGTTATTTCCGAAATGTGAACAATAGGGGTGGGATAGTGCACGAGTTTCCGATTTCGACCCGCTAGAACCGCTTATTTTGTGAGGTTCGTAAAAAAAATGCATGAGCCAAAAAATGGGGCAGGTCGGATAGGATCTAGGGGTCGCTCATCGGGGTCAAAGTTGGGCGTAAAGGGGAAAAAATACACAAAAAGCCCCACAACTCCTCTGGTTTTGCCCCTAATGGGGTCAAATGTGAGACCAACCCCCATTATTTTTTCCTCCCAAACACTTTTGCCGAAAATACCTAAGCCTTATCTCCACTTCCTAAGGGGGCTCCCATACAAAGGTTTAATTTTTTAAAAAAATTGCTCCTACCTCTCTAGCAGTCCAAAAAGTGACCCTAGAGGAATCAAAAGTATGACCGACCCCCAATATTTTTTCAACCCCAACATTTTCTTAAAACATACCTACCCTTTATCTTCAACCCTTAGGGTGGTCCCCATACATTTTTTTTATTTTTTCTTAATTTGTTTTATTACATCAGCTCTTACCGGTCCAATGGTGGCTCATAGAGGAGTCATTATCAAGACCGACCCCCATTTATTTTCTACCCCCAACATTTCTTCTGAATATACCACTGAATATACCCTATCTCTAATTCCTAAGGGGTCTCCCACACAAAATGACATTCTTATAAAATTTGCTCCTACCGCTCTAACTGGCGCAGGGGTGACCCTAGAGAAGTTAAATGTATGAGTGACCCCAAATATTTTTTCAGCCCCAACATTTTCCCCAAACAAACCTACCCTCTATTTTTAAGTCTTAAGGGGGTCCCCACACATTTTTTTATATTTTTTATAAAATCAGATGTTATCGCTCCCATGGTGCCTCTTAGGGATACGGAATGCAGACTTGACCCCATTAGTTTTTGCCCCCCACATTTTTTGCGAACATACCTACGGCGTATTTCCACTTTATAAGCGTGCTCCCCTTAGGAAAACCAAATACGTAATGTACTGGAACCCAACGTTGGAGTATTTAGAATTTACAAAAGTATAAGAATTAGCAACACTTTTATTTATAAATTCAGCTCCTACAAGCTCCCATAGTGCCTCTTAGGGACGGGAAATGCAAACTGACCTCTATATCTGCCTTGCAAACATCATATTAATGAACTTCAATTAAAAGAAGTGTTTGAAACCAAATACGCAAAACGTCTGGACCAGGAGTGCCAATGTTTGCACGTTTTAAAGAGCAGTGGGAAAATATAAATAAAAGACAAACCATGCAGTCCTAAAATAGAAGATTAGAATGTGGCTGGCAACATATCCGCTCAAGTCCAAACTGCATCAAGTTGTTTTGTTGTGCTCAAATTAAGGAAAATCGACCCAGAGGCGACTTCAAGGAGTTTCTTGAAATTGTTTTATTATACCTTGGTGAAAATATTCCTAATAATTATTTTAGCCCACCAGGATCCATCAGTCATGCTCGATGGATGGCAAAAGACATATATTGCATAAAAATGTTTTAGGTTTGACCCAAAACAATTTACGCTAAATTTTGGTTTAGCGCCTCTAAAGCAATAGAACCTACAAATAATGATTTGAATTTTTTTAAAGCGATTGCTAATTATGCTTCAATTAATAAGATGTCTCAACGATTGGAGAAGAGATTCTCTCACATCTTTGGTATCTCAGTGGTGATGAAGCAGTTGCACTATTTGATTCGAATATCTCTTGTGAAATAAAACGAAAAACGGAAAATGCAAGGAGGAAGAGTTATCTGACGAAAAGATGAACGAATCGTCCGACGAAGGCAGCGAAGAAAAATAAGACGATGATATCGGGGAAGATTTTGACTCGGGGGATAGCGGCGAAAGTGGCAACAAAGATTGTGATCATCCAGTACACGTTGTTGGATTCGAAGGTGTGAAAATAATTAACATGGAATCAAAACAAGTAAATCCAGAACTTATAATATAAGAGACACCAAAACTTTTTGCACGCTTCGGATTAACAACAAATTTCATTGGTTCCGGTACAAACACTTGGGAAAATTGTGAGGACTACCAGCAAGCGCTGCAAATATTACAAAGTGGAAATACGACGTAGGTATGTTGGGACAAAAAGTAGGGGGCAAAAATTATTGGGGGTCAGTCTACATTTCCCGTTCCTAAGAGGCACCATGGGAGCGGTAAGATCTAATTTTATATACAAAAATTATAAAAAAATGTGTGGGAACCCCCTTAAGACTTAAAAATAAGGGGTAGGTTTGTTTGGGGAAAATGTTGGGGCTAAAAAATATTGGGGGCAACTTTCTTTTGATTTTATAAAGAAATAAAAAAAAAATGTGTGGGGACCCCCTTAAGGCTTAAAAATAGAGGGTAGGTTTGTTTGGGGAAAATGTTGGGGCTGAAAAAATATTGGGGGTCAGTCATACATTTAAATTTTCTAGGGTCATCCCTGCGCCAGTTAGAGCGGTGGGAGCAAATTTTATAAAAATGTAATTTTGTGTGGGAGAACCCTTAGGAATTGGAGATACGGAGTTAGCATGTTCAGATTAAATGTTGGGGGCTAAAAATAAATGGGGGTCGGTATTGCTAATGACCGCTCTAGGAAGCACCGTTGGACCGGTAGGAGCTGATTTAATAAAAAAAAATTAAGAAAAAATAAAAAAAAATGTATGGGGACCACCCTAACGGTTGAAGATAGAGGGTATGTATGTTCTAAGAAAATGTTGGGGATGAAAAAATATTGGGGGTCGGTCATACATTTGATTCCTCTAGGGTCACTTCTAGGACAGCTAGAGAGGTAGGAGCAAATATTTTTTAACATTCAACCTTTGTATGGGAGCCCCCTTAAGAAGAGGAGATAGGGCTTAGGTATATTTGGCAAAAGTGTTTGGGGCAAAAAAATAATGGGGGCCGGTCTCACATTTGACCCCTCTAGGGGCAAAACCAGGGGAGTTGTGGGGCTTTTTGTAGATTTTTTCCAATGTACGCCTAACTTTGACCCCGATGAGCGACCCCTAGATCCTATCCGACATCCCCCATTTTTTGGCTCATACACTTTTTTTACGAACCTCACAAAATGAGGGGTTCTAGCGATTCCAAATACTGCTGCTTAAAATCTCACACAACACTATCCCACCCTTAGTGAACAATTTTGCATGGAGTGGAAATACGTCAATGCAAATACTAAAACTATGATAAGGTCCAATATTTCTACAAAAAATTGATTTTATGAACTTTCTATGTATATTTTAGAGGTTAGTTAACCTATTTTACAAAAGAATACATCTAAAATGGTTTTAAATTGGAAAATACGACCATAATTTGTAATATAACAATTTTGATATGGTAAAGTTCAAAATTTGTTTTAATTAAAAAATTCCCGGGAATTCCCGGGAATACGATTTTTTTAAAACGATTTCCCGGGAATTGAAAAAGTCCGGGAATTTAGAAACCCTAGTTCATCTTAAATGCCACGTTGTAAACAAGTTTTAAAAGCATTGGTTGTAACTTTGCAATGCTATTCAAACTTGTTTAGTTTTAAAGCAATGCTTTTTAAACTTGTAATAGTTTTAAAAGCATTAGTAACTTAAAAATTACACTCGAAAAAAATTTTACACTCAAAAAAAAATTTACACTCAAAAAAAATTTTTTTTTTTACAAAAATTTCAATATTTTGTATACATACGTACGTGCATTCACTCAGAAATATTTTAACAGTAAAGAAACATTACACTCGAAAAAAGTTTTACACTAAAAAAAAAGAAAATTAGTAATTTTTCTGTTGTTTTTAAATGACAAAAAAGAGTTTTTTACTCAAAATAAAATATTTCTAATCAAGATTGTTAATTTTTTTTCTCGTTAAAAATGTACTATCCTTAAAAAAAAAAGCATTGTGAATTTATCTTTTCTACTTGTTTTTTTTAAGTTTTCGCCATGTTGGATTCGCCATTTTAAACCTCAAAAATCAAACATCATATTTTTTTTTTAGCGACCGAAAATCGCGACCACAGGCAAAGAGTTATTGGCGATTATTTTTGTTTAGGTACACTCATAAAAATTTGTTAGTATTCCTTACAAAAAAGTCTGTTACCATTACTAATAAAGTTTTCAATTTGTGCCCGATAACTTTTTCAGTTACCATTACAAACTTTGGTTTTCAAAAATTAGTAATCTTAAAAAACACTAAAAAAATTTGTATTACTAAATTTTTTTGTAAAAAAATTGTAAATTGTGTATTTTAAATTTTTGGTATTTTTTTACTATATGTATGTAAACTGCGTATTGCGCTTGTTTTCGCCATTACTATTTCAATTCAAGTCAGATTTTGTTTGAATTTTAGATCTGAAATATGTAAGAGAAAATATTGAATATATTTTTTTTTTACAAAATATAAATTACATACCACATAAAATAAATGCTTTGAAAATTGGTGTTCTAGAATAAAAAATACATTATATTGATATTATTTAAATGGAACACATAAATATACAGTTGTTACCTGCTTTCATCATTTTCTATTTTGTTTTATTTATTTTCCTAAAAAAAGAGTTAATTTTAAACAAAAAATACTTTAACATTTGGTTGTGTTGTAATATTTTGTTGTTTGTACATTTTTTTATTTCTTCCGCTCCACGACGCACAGTGCGACATTTGGCCAATCTAGGTGGACAAAAATCGAAAAATAAAAGTTGGCGGATTGTTATAATTTAAATGAATGTGACAGCAAACAATCCATATACTATGGAAATAATCATATTATGACGAAAAAAGTGCTGTTTCATTTGATACAGGAGTTTAAAGTCACATCTTGTAATAGACTTTTGAGAAATAATATATATTTTTGAGCACCATCCCAACTTCAAACACTTATAACTTTTTTGTTGTTGGAGTTATAAGTCCATTTTTTTGTTGTTAAATACAGCATTTTTAATCTAGTTTTTAAATCCGTGCTCATTTTTCAATTTAATCGAAAACTTATTGTTGTAATTTATTAAAAACAAAAATTAAAAATAAAAAAAAAATAAATAAAAAAAACTGAAACTTCGTTGGAAGAAAACTATAGTTTCCTCACGCTCCCTCACACGACCTATACATGTGGCAGGTGTTGGAATGTCTCTAGTAAGAGATTAAACCATGTTTGCTGGCGATTTTTTGCGATTTATAGAGAATTTTAAAGTTTAGTGAACGTCTAAAATGGACTTTTTGCTTGATATTTTTTTTAATTCCAGAGACTTTTAGTCTTAAACTATATGAAAAATACACTTATATTGCACATAAAATTAAATGATTATGTGAGAATATATTATAATATAAAATGTAATGTGTTATTACACCAAACCCTTGTTTAACGGCATTACATTTTTTTTTAGCGATGTTTAGTTTTTGTATAAAATATGGGAAAATTGAATAATTGTTAAATTCGTAGAATTCGCAATGAAATTAAAATGATGAAAACCAAATAACTTTAATTTTTCGGTTTGAAATTCTAAAATATGAGTGATACAAAGCACACGATTTCAATAAATTACTGTACTGCTATTTCTATTTCTATTGTAAAATCTTTTTGTGTGTAATAAAATTATAAAACTGCAAATAGTGGGTGGACCACGCCCCTTTTTGTTACAGTATAGAGTTAATTTTACAATGTACATAAGTAAAAAATTAAATCTAGCCCAAGGTTGTCCAGCTTAAATATCTGTTATAAAAAAGTGGGCGTATACCGCCCATCAATAATTATCTTCGAGGTTGTTGTGTACAATTTTTTTTACAATATGGTACACTAATAATAATTTTTTTTACAAAATTTCACAAAAATTCTTCAAATTATTTAAGCAATTTCTTAAAAAATAGTTAATTTCCCAAAAATGGGCGTGGCAATTGTTCGATTGTTCCAAATTTTGTTGTCAATATTAGTTATGCCCTACATTATTATCAAACCAAATTTCACGCCAGGATCTTTTAAATGAGATTTTTGTCCACCTAGATTGGCCAAATGTCGCACTGTGCGACGTTGGCAATTCAAATGATATTTTCCAACTGAATAATAGAAAGAAAGACATGAAGAAAAGTACACAAAATTACCAATACTTTTCTGAGTATTAAGAAATCAACCCTTTGTGTACACTGTACACAAGAAAAAAAACCGCTGATAGCGTAAAACAAAAAAGGATCGCAAGTGGAGAAGAAAGAAAAAAGAATTGAAAAAGGTCGGTGTTTTTTTGAATTTTGCATATCTTCTCTTTACTGCATTTTGTTCCCTTTTTTATATATGTTTTTATTTGAAAGAAAACAAAGTAGTTACAATGAAGCAGACAAATAAGTGTAATTCAATATTGAAAATAATAAACATATTCATACTCATCAATGCGCAGTTTTACCATTAAAATAAAAAAATAACTAACTATATATTTTTTTTTAAATGCTCTTTTTAATTTCCAAATATTTTAACAACATTTTCTTTTTGTATTTCATTAGTGCATTACTTTTCTAGAAAAGAAAACCGAAAAGTTAATACGAAATTTTTAAAAAATCAACTGAAAAAATTATTAAAAAATCAGTAAAAAATTAATAGTTTGTAACGCGAGTTTACTAAAACGAATTACAAAAAAATATTTTTTTAGTACAATTTAGTAAAAAAGTTGTAAAGTTGGGATACAAACAATTTTACAAACTTTTTTACTGACGTATTTTTTTGAGTGTAAAAGACAGGGTAAATGTTCTTAAATATGAATTGTAGAGAAGTGTTCCGGCAGCAAAAGTCTAGTTTACAGTTTGTCTCTAATTTGATCCACTTACTCACTGTAAGCCCTTAAAGTTTTAATAATAATAATATGTATTTTATGCACAAAAGGTCCAAATTTTTGTAGAGTAACGATTATTGAGTTGAAGATCTTAAAAATCAAAACGAATAGCAATTAGCTTTGGCCTGAACTGCGTTAACGTCAAAGGGCAAATTTTTTCCCCAAGAAAAATAAAAGGGAAAGTGACGGGATAGGGGTCCAATTATTGGTTTCATAACTATTATTATGTCACAGATCACGACAATGAGCTGAAACTGAATTTCGCTTCGGCAGAAAATGTATGGTCGTCAAAGGGATAAGCAAATCGGCTTATATTTTAAAAATATTGGTTGCCATGTTGGATCCGCCATTTAAAATTCCTGTTTCTTCTTAAGCGACAATTTTTTTTTTTTTTTTTTTTTTTTTTATTTATTAATACTATCATCATAACAATTAAAAAATACTTATATTTAATATCTACAGTATTTGAGATTTTACTAAAAAGTATTGCAACAAGTACATGACATATTTTTATTTGTAAATGAAAAACTAATTTGAAATATAAACCATCTTAAGGAAAAAAGATAGGGAAAAACCTTTTGAAATATCTAAGAAATTTTGTCGTTGGCTCCTTCATACATCTTCTCTTCAGAAGTTGTAGAAAGCAGCCAATTAATTTTGCAAATTTCTTATTGAATCAAAATTTGAAGACCTGTTCCTGTTTTCGAATCTGGTTGTTAAATTACTAAACACAGTTTTTAACATATCTTGTTTGAAATTTCTATGCAGGAGTGCAGTAGAGTATAATCTAGGGAGGTTAAAAATAATCTTTAAATTTTTATTTTGAATGACTTGTAACTTTTTTAAGTAAGTTTTAGCACATCTCATTGACCATACTTGGCAGCCATATGTCATTATTGGTCTTACGCACATTTTATATAATAAAAGTTTATTTTTGCGATTTAGCTTAGATTTTCGATTGAGTAGAGGGTAGATGGCTCTTCCACATTTGAGTGCTTTATCACACGCTTGAAATACGTGCTGTTTAAACGTCAATTTTTTGTCAAAAATTATTCCTAAGTATTTAATGGAATCAAGTAAAGGAATTTCAGTCCCTTGAATGTGTAGTTTTATTCGGGGAATTCTTTTTGGAGATTTGTTGAAAGGAAAAATTGAAGCCTGTGTTTTTCCTTGATTTATCTTTATTTTCCACTTGTTAAAGTATTTTTCAGCGTGTGTTAGGGCTTTTTTCATATTTTTAATAATAGCGTTTGATACTTTGCCACTCGTTATTATAGCTGTATCATCAGCATAAAGTGCCGCTGAGTGATTGCTTTGAGCTTTAAAATCGGAGGTATATATTGAATAAAGTAAAGGGGACAAAATTGACCCCTGTGGTACACCTGCTGGAATGCATCTCTGAGTCGAGTTTTCGTTATTTATGTTAACTATAAAGTTTCTGTCTGATAGAAAACTTTTTATTATTTTTTGTAGATATATTGGATAACCAAATTTTTTAAGTTTAAAAATAACCCCATTGTGCCAAATAGAATCAAAAGCTTTCTCTATATCAAGAAAAATTATACCTGTGCTTTTGCGATTGTTTTTGTTGGTACTTATCATATTTACAATTCTTTTAACCTGGTGTACAGTAGAATGATCTTTTCTGAAACCAAACTGATCTTTACTCAGAATCCCATTTTGTTCCGTGAATTCATTAAGGCGGCTCAGAATTACTTTTTCAAAAATTTTGTCTAAGCAGTTCAGCATACTAATAGGACGGTAACTATTTGGGGATTTTGCATCCTTTCCAGGTTTTAAAATGGGAAGTACCTTGGCACTTTTAAATTGCTTTGGAAAATAGCCAGTCCTAAGGCACCAGTTAAAAATGTTGGTAATAGTATTATAAAATGTATCTGACATTCTTTTCAAAATAATTGGCTTTATCCCATCTATTCCAGGAGCTTTAGAATTCTTTAGTTTATTGATAAAAAACTTAACTTCCTCTACAGAAGTCAACTCATATGAACCACTGTCTGATGAGTGGTTTTCTAACCATTTTATATGTTTTGATACCATTTGATCAGCAGAAGAAGATATATTATGGGTTATTCGGTGAGAATTTTCAAAAACATCAGCTATTATATTCGCTTTTCTTTCATTACTATAAATTTCATTGCCATCTACTTTTAAATTCCCCATTACTGATTTGTTCCCTCGAATTGCTTTAGTTAATTTCCAAAACTTTTTTTTACCAGTTGGTAACCTTTGTAAAAAATTATTCCAGTTTTCGTTTCTGTCATTTGATACATGCCAGCTGATTAAAGTATTCATCTGTTTTAGAGAGGATAATAATAATACTCTTTCCAGTGAGTTGTTACATCTTTGCAATTTACGTTGATATCGTTTTCTTTGTCCAATCAAGTATACAGTTGTATGTGAGAGCTTTTTTTGCCAGACTTGTTTCTCTCTCACTGGAACTTTTTTTGACGCCTCTTGAACGATTTGAGTAATTTGTGTTATTAATTGTTCTATGTTTGTTTCTGTTATTATAGCAGCTGATAAATTATTTTTTCGTAATTCACTGTCTACCCATTTGTTGATTGAACTCCAGTTAGCCATGTGATACAATGGAACTAAAGATGTTTTTTTAACAAGTGACCCAAAAATTTGACATGAAATTGGAACGTGATCAGAATTTAACAATCCTGGATGAGTTTCAATTGGAGAAATATTTAAATTCGAGTTTGTAAGGAGAAGATCGACAACTGACGGTTGTGTTAGAGATGTACGCTGACCAAACCGTGTGAATCCATTGGAAGAGTGGATGTAGTAACTAGAATTTAATTGGTGGTTATATAGACGTCTACCAGCAGTATTGTTTTTATTACAATTCCAACTAGTATGGTGTGCGTTAAAGTCCCCGAAAATAAAGAATTCAGAAGTACTTATAAGTTTGTTGAGATCTTCAATGGATTCGCTTGTAAATCGAGGGCAATAAGCAGATGTAAATTTGATTGGTCGGCTGTTAACACAAATAGTTATGGAAACATTTTCAATATTCGTTGTTGGAATACTTGAAATAAACTGGTGTGGAATTGAACTTTTTATTGCAATGAGCACACCCCCACCATGGGTTGAACGATCCTTTCTATAAATTTTATAATTTGTCATTTTAAATTTATGATTTGGTTTCAAAAATGTTTCATTAATAAAAATCACATCTACTTGTTTTTGGTTTAGTACGTGTTCTAATTGATAGATAGCAGTTTGGTTTGTTAGGCCTTGTGCGTTAAAGTGCATAACATTGAGACTATTTATTGATACATTTTTATATAACATGTCTAAGCATCATTCCTAGAACACGCATTTTATCGTATTTGTTTTTGCATTTTTGTAATGCATCGAGTGCTTCAAAATATATGTCTAAAATTTTTTCATTAGACAAATCATCGTCATTATTGCTATTGTTTTGAGGTTTTTTAACCTGTTCAGCATATTGGACATTTCTAGTGTTGTTGGATTTACTACAAGAGGGGAATTCATAACTACGGTTTTTTGTTTGTGAACTATTTACTCTATTACTTGATGTTGGTTCATTTTGATGAAAATTAGTTGTTTGACTAGGTGAATCAGGTTCTGCATTATTTCTTGAAGGAAATTCTTCATCCCAGATATATGAGTCTGTCTCTGTATTACGTGAAACCCTATTAGGGCGTTGTTTTCTAGTTATTCTCTGACGTATCTCAAGATACTCTTGTCGTGACGGACAATTTGCATCATCTGCTCGATGGTTAACGTTTTTTAACTTATTTTTAATGCAATTAAAGCATTTATATATTACTGGGCCTGCATTAGATGTTTTGTTTAATTGGCACACTGAATAGTCGTGAGCGCCACCACAACCTAGACACGCATTTTTTCTATAACAATTTGATGATCCATGACCAAACATTGCACATTTTGTACACTGGGTAGGACCTCTGGTACGACGATGTGGATTTCTCCATTGAACCACGATACCATAGAAGTATCGAATCTTTATTACTTCCTTTCTGGAAATTTGGTTTTTGCTAAACTCTACCATATATAACGCATCATCTGAGTTGGACCGCGATGTGGTAATCTCCTTTATGTTTATAGGTTCTATATTGAACGTATTTTTGAACTCCTCACGGATTGTTCTTAAATCAAGTTGGGGAAGACCAAAAAGAATAAGTTTAAATTTTTGGTTATCCTTTACTGGATGGGTAAAAAATTTTATATCTTTTGACTTAAGTTTCTTAATTACTTCACTGTAATCTGTCATGGAATTTGGCATAACCTTTGTACCTATAGTCATTTTTTTGAACTTGCTGCTAGATTCCAATAATTTAAAGATATCCATAAACTTATGAGAATTATCAACAATAATTGGAGGAATTTTAATAATTGCCTCACTAACTTCACCATCTTCTATACTTATGTTTTCGTCTTCCATGTCAGAAAGTAATTCAAATCTATTATTGTCCGTGGACTTTGGAACCTTGTATTTTGGATTATTACCCCAAAATTTTTTGCGTTTTGAGCCCATTTCAAGTTGAATCAAGTTAATAGTTTCGATAATTAAGTATTTGCTAACAAAAATTCAACACGTGAAAAAATAAATTTCAATAACACGACCGTATGTTATAAATGTCAACAAACAATGTGACAATTAAACCAGTTAATACTTAAAAATTCAAATTCTTCTAAAATTTGACCTTTGACCTTTAACTGATCAATTTTTCATATCTCAATTTTGCCTTAATTAAAGGAATTGACTCCACATCACAATTCTGTAACCATTTGAAGTCAAACTTAAATTGGAATATCGAAAAAATTGAGAAAATGAGTAAAACGTAATTTTTTCCCCTTGTAATCCGTTTTTAAAATTTCACGTCATTTCCGCGTCCATTTAAAGTTATCGGATTAACTCCAAATTTTATTTTTTAAGTTTTTAGTATAAAGCAACAATAAGCTACCCAGTGCCTAGCAATTAAAATACTTTGAATTTTTTTTCCTTACTATTAAGAGGGTGTTCTTAATAGTAAGGTACATACGTAAATAATCCCAGGAAATTTTTTTAGAACCGATTCTGACAACACTTGTTCTAGAACAGGTTCTTCGGTAACCATACACTATTACACTTTTATTATTCAGAACAAGTTAATTAAAAATTATTGTGAAGCTTGTTCTCTGCAATCAAAGTTTCATAACATTTTGGTTCACAGGAATTAAAAAAAATTATGTGTCAAAAAATAAATATCAATTTACTTTTGTTAACCAAGCCAAATTTTACTTCTAGAACCGATTCCGAGTAACGATAATATGTTCTTATCTTGCTTACAAACACCTGTTGCTTTTGGGACAATCCCTTTGTAAAAAGAATCGGTGTTGCACAAAAATTAGAACAGGTTCTGGGGAGTATAAGCTGTTCCACAATCGGTTCTTTGCAACCGAAATTTTGCTGGGATATGTATTACACTGTAAGTATAATTTTAACTTTTGAAATGACACACGAAAACGCCGAGACACGTAAACTTTATTTTGGGTCGGAGAATCCAGTGGCATTCTCCGTTTTGCTACACTCAAAAAATTATGTAGGTAAATTCCAGTGAATATTCACTTAAAACAAATGAAATTTTATTTAAAAACCATTCCACTGTTTTTCATTTAAAATAAAAACATATTACAGTCAATTTTTAATGTTAATTTAACGACCATCCAAAACATTAAAAATCTAGTGAATATTCACTTATTTTGTATTGAAAAACAGTAAAACTATAGAAGAAATTTTTTACTGCCGAAATTGAATGTAACAGAAAATTCAGTTTTAAGACAGTAAATAATTTTTTTTTAAACTACAGAAACAGTAGAAAACAAGAAATCCATAATAAAATTAATGATTTTTCTTTTAAAATAACTTTACTGATTACTTTTTAAAATAACCTACAAACGGTTAATGACATAATTTTCTTAGTGTAGGTCAGGTCAAAATCAAGAGATTTTTCGTTTTAAAGTTTTGCGATTTTCAACGAGTTTTTATTAAATTTTTCTAGGTCTATCCATCAAAAACTCTTTTAAAATTACTTTATTTAGTATTAGTCGAAACTTTACTTTAACATTGATGGCCGATTAATTTGTGCGAGTAAATTAAAAATGTTTTCTTATATTTTTCAATTTTCTTAAAAAACAATAAAAAATCGATTGAAAATCAAAAACTTAAAAATTAAATATCTCTTAATATTGACCTGATCTGTCAAAAGGGAGAACGCCACTGTGTTCTATTACCCAAAATTAAATTTACGTGTCTCGGCGTTTTGGTGTGTCAATTTCACGTACTTACAGTGTTATTAGTTCTGAAGTAGAGATGGGAGCAAGAGTGGCTATTGACTAACACTCATTCACACTCACGACAACAACCCTGCAAACAAAACGATACGACATCGATTCGCCGGTTGTATTGCCGATACGATAAATGTTATTGCGGCAATTATCGAATTCGTATCGCCGGCGATACACCTTTCGGGAGAAACTGTTACCCGATGGCAATACATCTCGGCGATACGAAAACGATTCGTCTAGGCGATAAAAGGGCAATATCGCCATATAATCGTATAAACGAAAAATAATAGATTTGTATGTATCGCCGGAATATCACCAAAATGATAAACCAGCGATACAGCTATATCGATTCCCTGAAGCTGAAAATAGACATTATTTTTTTCATTCATATTGTGGGCATGTTAACAGGACTAAAAACATTTGCCTTCACCTGAAAAATATTTCCACAACATTCGCTGAATTTTTTATTTTATCTTTGAACGCACATTTGTGTTTTTCGGCCAAATTTATATTCTTTCAAAGATTTCTTGTTGTGCTTGATAAATTATTTTATTTTAAATTGACAAAGAAATAAAAATTTTCAATATTTTTTTTTTTGTTTATCGCCAAAATATCGTTCGTATGAGAAAACGGCGATATAATAAAAATACTACTTTGATTTTTTATTGAAATGATAAATTTTCGTATCGCCGCAATATCTTTTCGTCGATATATCGCCCTATTGTTTGCAGGGAATTTTCTAATCACGCACACTCACTCATGAGCATATATTTTTCTACTCACAATCACGTGAGTAAATTAAAGACAACTCACAATCACGTGCACTCACAAAAGCTTAACTCACCTCCCATTCATTCACACTCACGTTCACTCACGAGAGTCTTGTTTATACAAAAAAAAAAACTTTTAAAATTCAAAATTTTAAAAATCTAACAAAATTTTTAGCAAAATTTTTAGCAAAATTTTTAGCAAAATTTTTCAGAATTTTTAAATTTGTTTGCTTTTTTTTAAAGGGAAAATAAATTAGACAAACTCACGCAAAAAATTGTCTCACAGACACACACACTCACTCACGCAAAAAACTTGCTTCCGCACTCACTCACGAAATTTTTTTTCCACTCACACTAACTCACAATCACGTGAGTTACTTAAGTTTCAATCACACTCACGCGTGAATCACGTACTAATCTGTTCATGGGCCCATCAGTATTCTGAAGTATGTACAAATTGCTTGGTTTGTTTTAATTTTTTATTGTTTTGTTTTAACTTTTTTTATCATATTAAAAATTAAAAAAAAAAAAACAAAAACGGATTATTCAAAACCGGTTTTTAGTTACAAAACCGAAAACCCTATTTTTTTAAAAGGCGGGTTTTCGAAGTATTCGAAAATCGGATTTTGAATAGACGAATATTTGACAACTCTAGTCAAAAATGTCATATTTCTACAAAATAATAAATATTAAGTATACGCAACGTTGTTCATGAGTATAACTAAATTAAAGCATACATTTGGGGGACATGTAGTTAATGTGCAACGTGTTCTTCTTCTTTTATTACAAATCCAACACTGGATATAAGTGATCACATGCATATTTATATATATTACAATAAAAAAAAATATTCTTTAATCTAATTTAAACTATTAACAATATTAAAAAATTCTTCTCGCTGTCGTGCTGTACTAATTAATTCTCCAATAGTTCTCAAGCCAGTCCAATTTCTAATATTACGGAGCCACGACATTTGTTTTCGTCCCATTCCTCGTCTGCCCTCTATTCTACCTTCTAATATTAGTTGCAATAGTTCGTATTTGCTTCCACGTATTACTTATATGACCAAAGTAGGAAGTTTTCCTTCGTTTAATTGTGGGAAGTAGTTCACGTTCGCATCTTATTCTTCTTAAAACTTCCAAATTAGATACTCTATCAACCCACGATATTTTAAGTAACCTTCGATAACACCACATTTCAAACGCTTCTATTCTATTCATAGTATTGATTTTCAAAGTCCATGCTTCTACGCCATACATTAGTACCGACCATACGTAGCATTTCATGAAACGGATCCGGAGGTCAATGTGGATTTCCCGGCTTGAAAGAATATTCTTATATTTAATGTACCTCTTTCTTGCCATTTCTATACGTTTTTTTATTTCTGCGTCAGAGTCCCAATCCTCATGAAGCACACATCCGAGATAGACAAATCTATTTACTCTTTCTACTTGTTGGTTGTTTATGAATAATGCTGCATTCGTGTATGATGTATTGGATCTACTAATTATCATAAATTTAGTTTTCTGTACATTAAGTCTTAAGCCATATATGGCGCTTTGTGTACATACTGCTTGTACAAGAGTTTGTAAATCCTCCATATTATCCGCTAATATTGCCGTATCATCTGCATAACGGATATTGTTAATAAATTGGCCATTTACTTTTATACCGGCTTCCATAGTGCTGATTGATTGTTGGAAGATAACTTCAGAGTATAAATTGAAAAGAAGGGGCGATAAAATACATCCTTGACGAACACCTCTATGTATGGGAATGTAATTTGTATTAATATCATTCATCCGAACTTCTGCCACCTGACCCCAATATAAATTTTTTATACAACGAATATCTTTGTCATCAATGTTTAGTTGTCTTAAAATTTCAATCATTTTATCGTGTTGTACTCTATCGAAAGCTTTTTCGTAATCAATAAAACATACAAATACATCTTTTCTGACATCGCGACAGTTTTGCACAAGAACCTGTATGCTAAAAAGGGCTTCACGCGTACCCATTGCTTCTCTGAAACCAAATTGTGTTCGCCCTATAAACTCCTCACATTTTCCATACAGCCTTTGGTGAATTATCTTTAAAAATATTTTCAAGATGTGATTCATCAGGGATATCAGTCTATAGTCTTGACACTTCCTAGGGTTATTTTTCTTTGGTATTGTTACAAAAGTGGATTTAAGCCAATCATCTGGATATATACCAGTGTTATATATCTCATTAAAAAGTTTCTCGAGAATGTTCAAATTGTCATCGTTTAAAAGTTTGACAATTTCCGCTGGCAGATCATCGAATCCTGTAGCTTTGTTGTTTTTCGAATTTTTTATGGCTTTCTTAATTTCATCCTTTGTGATTCGCGGTCCAGTGAGTTCTTGCATATTTATATTATCCTCATTTAAAGATCTAGTGTCGTCCGAGAACAAGGATTTGATATAATTTTCCCATTCTTTTTTCTTATCCTCTATTTCCGTAACAATTTCATTTTGATTGTTAAAAAGTACATTATTTGCGGATTTTCTATGCAATCCACATGTTTCCTTTAACTTCTTATGCAAGTTAAAATCGTCATGTATTGTTTGAAGATGTTCGATTTCCAAACACTGGTCCTCAAGCCATTTATGCTTTGCTTCTCTTACCTTTCTGCGTATAATGTGTTGTATTTGATTGTATTCTATTTGATTTTTATTTCTATATTTTCTTCTTTCCTCCATAAGATCCAGAATCTCATCTGTAATCCAATCTTTTTTCGGTTTTTTCTTTTTTATACCAAGCTTGTTCTCAGCTTCAGTTTTCATTATTTCCGTGGTTTTTCTCCATAACGTGTACACATTTCTTTCGTTAATGCTGGCGGTTTGTATTTTTTCGTTGATTTCTAATGATAAACTGTTTTTGACTTCTGCATCCTTGAGTTTTTCTATATTTATTTGTTTATTTGGAGGTAATCGTTTTGTCGAAGCTAGTTTTATTCGTATTTTTGCGGCTAATAAATTGTGATCGGTAGGAACGTCTGCACCAGGAAAAGTTTTTGCTGTTTTGACGGAAGTTCCAAATCTTTTATTAATTATTATAAAATCTATTTGGTTTCTAACTATATTTTGATCGTTATCACGAGCAGATTTCCAAGTATATAATCTGCGAGGAGGTAGACAGAAGAAAGTGTTGCATATTTTAAAATTTTTCTCTTGGCAAAATTGGACCAGGCGGTCTCCTCTATCATTTCTTAATCCCAAACCAAAATTACCAACAACATTTGGAACTGGTTCGTTGCCGACTTTAGCATTGAAATCACCAATTATAATATTTAAGTCGTGTTGTTTTGTCATTTTCAAAAGTTCTTCCAGTTCAGAGTAAAAGGATTCTATTTCCTCGTCATCGCTATCAGAAGTCGGTGCATATACCTGTATTAAATTTAGTTTCAAAGGTTTTGCGTTAAATTTAATCAGCATGGATCTATCTGAGTATGGAACAAATTGTTCAATACAATTAACATATTTATTTGACACTATTACACCAACCCCATTTCTATGTTCAGTAGTATTATTGCCAGAAAAGAACATTTTACAGTCATTTGATTGAAATTGAGCGGAATCTGGCCACCATGTTTCGCTTACACCAAGAATGTCAATGTTCAACCTTTTCATTTCATTAGCGGTGTTAATGAATTTTCCAGGTTCGTATAAGCTCCGCATGTTCCATGTACCAATATTTAGTGTGCTTTTACCTCCGGGGATTCTTAGCACCCTCGAGTTACCGGAGATTGAGGGCCTTCTATTTGTTTGTACTTGCATGTGATTGTTCTAGGGATATATACTTCAGTGGTTTCCCGTTGCCTTCTGAAGGGTGTACGATTTCCTTTCGATGTGTTTCTTTGCCGTTGACCATTTGAAAAATAAATTGGTTCATCCGCCTTTAATCCGCCGTTGACCAAATAAATTTGGTTCATCCGCCTTCTGAGGACAAAAGAGCGCCCTTTAAATTCGATGAGCTTCAGTGACTGTTTGATTTCCTGTCGTCACCTAATTACCTGAGACGCACCGGTGTTAGCGTGACCAATCAGGCTACTCATCTGGATTGTTCTTAGCTTTAGCGCTCCCCATCGACCTTACCGGCAAGGGTGGCCCTACCAGTAGCTTAGCTACCACCGGCATTGCTCTCAGGGTCATTGCACCTACTGAGCGTCCTCATCGCGACAAGGTGACAATCCGTCGAGGACGTGCAACGTGTTGTATGATTAATATTAAATACATTTTGTAGCATTGATTTGATATACAATTTTTGTACCACGGGTTGTATGATTAATATTTTTTGCAATTTTTATACCCTCCACTTAGTGATAGAGGGTATATATAAGTTTGTCATTCCGTTTGTAACTCATCGAAATATCGATCTGGGACCCCATAAAGTATATATATTCATGATGCCCGATCGATTTTAAGACATTCTAGCGATGTCCGTCTGTCCGTCTGTCCGTCTGTCCGTCTGTCCGTCTGTCCGTCTGTCTGTCTGTGGAAAATGCTGTCGCGGACAAAATATTGCACAGAGATGACTGAAACTTAACATATTTATTGGAAATTCTCCCGAGAAGTTTGGTATTGCATTTGAGCGATATCGGTTCAGCGGTTCAAAAGTTATGAACGAAAATGTAAGCACACCTCAAAAATTTCAGTACATTCAACGTTACCTAAAAATACAAAATGCTTTAATTCGGCTTCTGGTTCACATACGTGAACATAATTGAACACCAAATGGTATTTAAACAAGTACGAACATATTTTTTGACAAAAAAATCGCGGATTTTTTTTTACCAAAATTTTTTTTTCAAAAAAAAAAATTTTTTTCAAAAGTAATTTCCTTTTAAATAAAGTTTTTTGCAATAATCTTTTTGAAATTGTGGAGGGTATCACTACATTCGGCAAGGCCGAATTTAACTTTTTTACTTGTTTTAATTTGGAATGCTTTTGATTTTTTTTTTTAAATTTTCAAAGTTCCATTTTTTTTTTAAAGTCCCAGACAAATTTTTTTGTCAGCTTTTTTTTAAATAATTAATTAAAAAATGAGTTTTGCCTTAAAAAATGTCCATACAAACCAATTTTTTTTTTTCGATTTTTCATTTTGCTTTAATTACTATTTTATTTATTTTGCTTATTAACGACAAAAAAATTTCATTTGGTGGGATAAGGGTTTCAGCTTTAAAATATACTTAAAAAAATATTTAAGGCCGTTAGGCATTGCAACATTTGCCCAATCTATGCCGACAAATATAAAATTTTTTATAATAACTTGAAATTCGGTATTCCATATTCGTTTGACCGGCCTGTTAACTACCACGCCCACTTTTTAAAAAATTTGTTATATATGTGATAATATCATTAAATTTGATACACAAATTCTCAATCACTGTAGAAATGATATCACAAAAAAATGGGGCAATCATGTAGTTGCCACGCCCACTTTTTAAAAATATTTTTAAAAAATACGTGTGACACTATATTTTGACACTGTACTCGGCGTCGCAGACGGTCGCAAAAGTTTTCCCTTTAGGTTAGTTGATAGAATGCTAGCCTATTAAACGGGGGGTTATGGGCTCGACTTCCACTAAAAACCTCTTGTCAATTTCACTACAACGAAACAACGGTCATTGTTACCAGTTCTCATTTAGGTTGAAATCATTAAAACATGATTTGTAATCAAATGGAAAAAAATCAATTAAAAACACTTCATCATGTGATAAATAAAATAAATTAAAAATTTTATTCATTTCATCATAATTTAAAAGTTATTTTTATTTTTTATTTAGCAAAATGATTTTAGAAATGTCAAACCACATGTGCAAAAGAAATTTCATTCTATTTTTATACAAATTACAGTTGAACTTTTGTCATACGAATAAATGTGTCCTTTAAAAATGCTAAAGTTGATTGCACTTTTTGCACATATAAGCAACATATAAAAAGTTGTTGTAATAACTGCTAAACAGATTAAAAAACGCTTCATATCACAAATAATTGAAATTCAGGAAATATATTGGACATTCCATCAGATATTTTATAAAGTCTGGACGAAGGTTTTCTGATTTCTGTTGTATTTTGCACACATATTTTCTATGGAGCCATTTACAGCTGTCATGTATCATATTGAAAATATTCAAAATACTCGAGGAAAACTGTATAAAAAATCTTACATTTTTCGAAAATCCATATAAAAAAAAAATAAAATGGGTGCAAGTTTCGCAAAATACACTTCAAAATTGCATTTGTATATGGGGCATTCCAAGCCAAATCACTCACTTTTAGACCCGACCCCTTTCGATTTATTTTATTTTTGGATATGTTTTAGTACTAAATGCAACTTGGACACCAATTTTCAGCCTTTTATTTCAAGATGGTGTTGAGTAATCAATTTTTCAAAATGGCGATTTTCTCCAAAAAATTAAAAAATTGAAATTTTTAATTAATTTTGATCATTAAAAAATATAGATATTTTAAAAAAAGTTGGACAATGTTTGCTTGGTATTTAAATGTAGTTTAAAAAAAAAAATATGAAAAAATAATTCGAAGTAATTATCACTTATTTTTTGACGTTTAAAAATTAAAATCGACTTTTTGAAAAAGTTCGAAACCTTCGAATTTTTTGTAAAAAACTGTAAAAATTCTACTCTAAATTGCGCAACTTTTAAGCCATAATTCGAGATTTGATCGCAATTTTTTCTATTTTTTTAAAAATTTAAAAATTGCACCTTTTATTTTTTGGCTCTGATTTATTTTATATGGTGCTCCAAAAAAAAAAATAAGTTGGTAGATATTGACCCTAACTTACCCTAGATACATTCATTTGGAGGTAAAAACACGTCTCACAAAAATTTAGAAAGATTGGAAATGGGTAAGGCGTTTAGCATGGTCCTTGAAATATAAAAAACGGATTAAGTACAAGCAAAAATATGATTTTTTTTTCTGTTTTCTCAATTTTTTTGGTATTTTAAGTTAAGTTTTAATTCAAGTGATTACAGAATTATAATATGGAGTAAAATGCCTGTCTAATAAGGTACTAAAAACTAAAATCGATTGAAAATCAGCCTAGTTATTACAGCTTCCCCAGGCATCTAGCGTGTGTCAAACCACTTGATTAAAGAATACGAGTCCGTTTTTTTAAATTTATTGAAATTTTCTACTGTTATAACATTTTTTTATTATTCATGTTTCAGTGTAATATTTTTTGGGATTTTCCAAATTTTAAAACAAAAATTTTTTTTAAATAGAGATTTCAAAAGGGTGTTGAAAATTCAGGCATTTTTAGCATTAATTTAAACATGTTAGCAAAACACAATATGAAAAATACTTGCCATCTTATTACATTTGAACTTGAAGAATAAAAAAATGTTATTAGAGTAGAAAATTTCAATGAATTTCAAAAATCGGATTGTATTGCTTAATCAAGTGGTCTGCCATACGATAGATGCCTGGGGAAGTTGTAATAACTTGGCTGATTCTCAACCGATTTTAGTTTTTGGTACCTTATTAGAGAGACATTTTACTCCTAATTACAATTCTGTAACCACTTGAATTTAAACTTAACTTAAAATACCAAAAAAATTGAGAAAACTGAAAAAATTAATATTTTTCCTTGTAATCCATTTTCTAAACTTCAAGGCCCATTCGGAACGCCTTACCCATGTCCGATCGTTCATAATTTTTGTTAGGCGTATTTTTACCTCGAAATGAATATATCTAGGGTAAGTTAGGGTCAGTATCTACCAATTTAATTTTTTTGGAGCACCATATAATATAAATCAGAGTCAAAAAATAAAAGGTGCAATTTTCAAAATTTAAAAAAAATAGAAAAAATTGCGATCACATCTCGAATTATGACTTAAAAGTTGCGTAAATTAAATTATAACTTTTAGACTTTAAAAAAAAATCGAAGGTTTCGGACTTTTTCAAAAAGTCTATTTTAATTTTTAAACGTTAGAAAATAAGTGATAATTACTTCGAATAATTTTTTTAATATTTTTTTCTAAAACTACATTTGAATACCAACAAAACCTTGTCCAACTTTTTTTTAAGATATCTATATTTTTAACTGGTCAAAATTAATTGAAAACTTTAATTTGTTCATTTTTTTGAAAAAATCGCCATTTTGAAAAATTGATTACTCAACACCATCTTGGAATAAAAGTCTGAAAATTGGTGTCCGAGTTGCATTTAATAAGTACTAAAACATATCCAAAAATAAAATAAATCGAAAGGGGTCGGGTCTAAAAGTGAGTGATTTGGCCTGGAATGCCCCATATAAAATGCACTTTTAAAGCACGAATCATTTTGGTTATCAAACATCAAAAAAAGATTTACGTACATATCTGATAATTGAAATCTGTAAAAGGCTCCATAGGTAATGAAAGATATAACAAAAATCGGAAGACCCTCGGTCAAAAAATGCCTAAAATAACTAAATGTCTGGTAGAATGGCCGATATTTTATTATAGCAATAAAGTATTTTCACATGCTCAACTAAATTTGAAAAATGTTGGTCCACAGTATTATAAAGTTTGGTTCATATCATCAGAGCATTCTGAAATTTTCAGAGTTTGTTTCAACAGTCAAATATAGCTTTTTTGCTTTAATTTTTGGTGGACAAACAGTTTTAACTTTTTTTTTACAAAACTTTAAGGATTTGTACAATTAACCCTTCTGCACTCCTTGGGTCAATTTGACCCAATTTTGGTTTTTAAACGCAAAATTTTTCCCTTTAGTTATAAGATATCAACGTGAAACTTTAATTTATCCATTACAGGGACGAAAATTATGGTTTTAAAAGAAAATAATAAAATTAAAATTTTTCCTCCCCCCTCCACATTTAAAAACACGATTTACACACATTTAATATCCTTTGGGTCAATATGACCCAACAAGCGATAATGCAAGTTTAGTTCTACTTTACCATTTTTTTTCTTCTGTTCTGTTCTGTTTTTCATTCTAAATTTTATTATTCTCGTTAATTATTTTATCATTCAAAATTTTATTATTCTCGTACTGTGGGTGGGATTTTGAGAAACCCGCAAAGGTCCCACCAACCCCAAAAAAGGGTGAGGTAACAAACCTAGAAAACTAACGCCCAATAGCAATTTGATTTACGCTCTCGCAGGTCATGAAGAGTATGATCAATCACCACTTGGTAAATTATCTGGAGTCGGATTCACTCTTGTTTCGTGGAGTCGTTCTACAGGGGACTTGTTAGCATGATCTTACGACAATCTCCGAGTAGGTTCTTGCAAATAGGATCGATTTTAATGCTCGTAAGGCCCAATGTTATGTGTTGATCCTCAGACGGCTTGTGGAATCAGTATCATCTGTATCCATGGGTGGAAAAGCTATTGAGGAATCAGGCATGAAAATCCAGTGTGATGTTCGTTGGAACAAACATGTTTTTCAAGAGTCGAAAGAAGCATTCAAGTGTCTTGATTTCCTAAAACGGTGCAAGATTTTCTTCACTCCGTCTGATCTCACTATTTATGCCGCCTATATCCGACCGAAAATGGAATACAACTGGCATATCTGGGCAGGTGCTTCAAGGTCTATCTGATCAGGTGCAAAGGAGTGCATTGAAGCTCATCAATGATAGTAGGGTATCCAGCTCTATTGACTCATTGGAGCATAGTCGGAATGAGTGTTGTTCGTCATTGTTATATAGATATAGCCACGGTAAGTGTTCAGCTGAGATGGGCGCCTTTCCAGCAGATCACATCCTTTCGTTGTCTACTGTCCAATGTCTTGCACAACGAATTACAGAGAAAATTCGTTTCTCATCAGTCAAACTAGCCCTATGTGGAATTAAATCCCTGCAGAAGTCTACCCAGTCAGTTACACAAAAAAAAAAAATACCTTGTAAAATTACAAGAAAAAATTTTTACTTTTTTAGCTACCTCCTATTTTACAAGAATTGCTAGTAATTTTACAAGCTTTTAACCAATAAATTTGTAATTTTACATGGTTTTCATCAATAAAGTTGTAAATTTACAAATTTTTGGACACGATAAAATTTACAAGGAGATTTCGTAACTTTAGTAGATTTTTTGGTAAATCCTAATTTACGAGAATTTCTAGTAATTTTACAATATTTTACCAACTTTTTACCAATAAAATTGTAAATTTACAGTTTTTTGACGCAATTAAAATTACAAGGAATTCTCGTAAATTTACTAGATTTTTTTTGTAAATTTTTTTTGGAAATTTGTAAAATTACAAAAAAATTGTATAATTTCAAAAAAAATGTAAATTTTCATCCAAATTTGTTTGTTAAAAAACAAGGAAAACTGTCAAATATTTGTAAAATGGTGAAATTACGAGACTTTTCCTAGTAATTTGAAAAAGTTTTTTTTGTATGTGTATAATTTGAAAAAATTCAAATTAAATGTCCACAAACACTACTCCCACATTCCTTCTCCTCATAACCCATTTTCTAATACCAACACAATGCATTGCATTAAGTGTTAGCTCAAAGGAAAAAAAGGTTGAATTTCAAATTTGATTTTATTTTTTTTAATAATTGCTCTGGAAGGGCTTATTAATTTTAGTTTTCATTATTTTTGATTATACTAAAACATGGAATTTTGTTTACATTTTAATGTTGGGTCATATTGACCCAAAGGATCATAGGAAGGGCACATATACAAGGGATGCAGAAGGGTTAAATATATATTATAACTTGCTGTTTTGATCGGGCTTAAACAAAGTATAAAAATGAAAAGCGGCTTGAAAATCGGGTCTGCCTACCGTTTATTAACTTTCTTTATAAATTTGTCAAAAAACCACGAGTTTCTTCACTATTGAGGTTAAAGTTTTAATTGAGCTCCACAAATTAAGGTTATATTTTTATACCCTCCACTTAGTGATAGAGGGTATGTATAAGTTTGTCATTCCGTTTGTAACTCATCGAAATATCGGTCTGAGACCCCATAAAGTATATATATTATTGATCAGTGATCGATTCTAAGACATTCTAGCGATGTCCGTCTGTCCGTCTGTCCGTCTGTCCGTCGGTTCGTCTGTCCGTCTGTCTGTGGAAATGGTGATCACGGACAAAATATTGGAAAGAGATGACTGAAACTTAACATATTTATTTGAAATTCTCCCGAGAAGTTTGGTATTGCATTTGAGCGATATCGGTTCAGCGGTTTAAAAGTTATGAACGAAAATGTAAGGACACCTCAAAAATTTCAGTACATTCAATATAACCTAAAAATATAAAATGCTTTAATTCACCTGCTGGTTGACATATGTGAACATAATTGAACACCAAATGGTATTTAAACAAGTATGAATATATTTTTTGACAAAAAAAGACAAAAATCTCGGATTTTTTTTTTCGCGGAAATTTTTTTTCAAAAATTTTTTTTCAAAAGTAAATTCCTTTTAAATAGTTTTTTGCAATAATCATTTTAAAATTGTGGAGGGTATCACTACATTCGGCAAGGCCGAATTTAGCTTTTTTACTTGTTTTGAATTTCAATTAAAGCTTTTCAAAATTTAATTGATATTATAAATTTTAATTAATTTCTTTATTTTGGCAATTTTCAATAAATATTTTCAAATTGGACTTTTTTAATTTTAATTAGTAGTAGTATTTATTTGGATCATTTAAAAATTTTAAATGAAGTCTTCAATTTTTAAAAGTATTTTTTTTTTTTTAATTCCAATTAATTTTTTCGAATTATATCTGAAAATGGCTAATACATCTGTTAAAATATACTAAAACTCATTTTTTCAATAACACATAATCTAATTTTAAGTTTGTTAATGATTTATAAAAATATTATTTAAAATTCCATTATTATTTAAAAAAAAAATCGAAAATCCTAGCTAAATATTTTGGAACAAAAATTTGGCTACTTTTTAAGCACATTTAGCAGTTTGGCAAAAAGCTTTTGGAAGCAGAGCATTAAATTATAAAAATTTAACGTTTTTCGTGCTTTTTTATTAATATTAAAAATCCCGGGAATTCCGGTTAAATTCCTTGGGAATCCTGGATTGGAAAATGTCTTGATTACCGGAGAATTTTATCTCGGCAATTCCCAGGACAAAAACTCTAATTTTAACCCATGGGACGACTCCCCCACTCCTATTGTAAACAGCTAACGTTTATACTTTTGACGATACTTTAAAGAACGGTCCACCCAGTTGCAATAAAGTTTTATAGAAATGTTCTAAAAATAAGATTCTGAACATTTTTAAAAAGAAACCAGAAAATTGTAACCAATATTTCATGTGTAAACACACATTTTAAAATATTTATTATATCGAAGGCCTATATCCTATCTAAAAAAACACAACTTTTCAGGAGAGCAAAAAAACTGTTTATTTCGCGTATTGTTAGAGTAATTAAAATTTGATATTCTACAATATTTTTTTAAACCAACTACTGAAATCACATATAACTCGTTAAAATTATGCACTATTGCGGATTTTATGATAGAAAGAGGGGTTTGTTTCTCAAAAATATTAAGTACATGAATAAAAATGATCAGATAGTGTTTTGCATTTTAATAAAAATAAATTATTATTATTTCAAATACGACATCGGTAAATTTTTTACGTCATTTATTAATGATAACGGCTTATAAAAAATTTCGAAATTACAGTTTTGGTCCACAGGTGCTGATCAGCATCGCGATTTTTAAGATTAAAATTGTTTTTGTTTTATAATGTACACAAGACATCCAAATTTTGAGCCATATTTTTCAGAAAAGTTAAACAAGAATTTTCAGAAAAATTACCATCAGTGGACCAAAATCATGGTTCGGAATTTTGTTGACAAATTCATGTTCAGTATGCAAAATTTACTATGAGAATAGGTAATACTTGTTGAAATTATTAAAAAAAAAAAATATTTATATATTAATTATTTGAAAAGATAGAGGGTTGTGCATTCAGAAACATTAATTGTGAAAGATATAGAGAAAACCAAAAATGCAAATAAAATAGCAAAAAAAAATATTTTTGTTCTGAATTTTACACCATAGATGAGGGCCGTTTTACTGAATATTTTGCCGCCAAAAAGTCATTTTCGTGAAAATGGAAGATAGAGGGTTTTGAATATAGGCCCTCGATACATTCAGTAAAAAATAAAATATTTTTTTTCACTTTGTTTAGAGCTTCCCGATTTTCGAGTCAACACAGGAACCCAAAAATATTCCCCACGAGTCGAAAATGTTGTTGTGCTAATATTGACCCTGTTCCAAACCACGACGCTAAGCGAAATCGAAAAAAAATCGCTCCACCATTAACTGGTAGATAAACTGGCTAATAAAAAACTCATTCATTAAATAATATTTTTTCAACCCGGGTAACACCGCACATTGGGAACTTTGTATGGAAAAGGCGCGCATCGACGTTTTTTTGTTATAACTCTTGAACGGATAGGAATTTCACGACATTCTTTACCATTATAAAAACTGGAGACCTTAAAGAACTCACACATGTGGATTGGACATTTTTCGCATTAGTACCCTACTTGTAAATTTAAGGCAAAATTGGTTAATTTATTCATATAAAAAAATAAAATGGTGGTCAATTATTTAAAACAGTTACGGATTTTAAGTGACAATATAACAGCTTACCATTCAATACAAAGTGTGTCTTTCATATTTCGGTAAAGTCGACACCCTACACTAAAATAGCCTGCAAAATTAACTGCTTTCTACCTTTTATCATTTTCGATTTTTTAAACAAAAATAATGGGGAAAAATACACATTATTTTCAATAATTGTTAAGTTATTTGGAGGAAAAAAATATTATAAAAACATTACCCTATAATCAGTACTTTCAACTTGTCTGTCTGTCTTATAAGGGATATATTTGGATCGGACTCAATCATAACCATACTAAGAACATCTTGCAGGTTGTTTGTTTTTGAGTTTTCTCTGTTAATCTTTTCAAAGCCTACATCGATAATTGCCATGAAAGAAGGCAAATATTTTTTAAATGTTACTTAATTAGTTAAGGGTAATTTTAATACCAACGGGCAATCACAATTCTTGTAAAAATAGTGCCATTAGCTAGAATTGTATGCATAGTGGGACTAATGGTTCACCAATCATGCTTTTCAACTTATAATTTTGCAGTTCCATGTATGTGTTTTCTAAACTTAACTGAATTATTTTTTTCATTTGCGTTGATACACAGAAGTATTATAACAACCCTTTTTATAATATCTTCTACTATTCCAGTTAAAGCCTTTTAGTTACAAGCATTAGGTGAAACTCCTTTTGCCTTAATAAAGTAAGGTAGGGTGTCAAAATCAATAATTATTGGAAACCGCGGTTGTATGTTAACAATATAGGTCATTTAAGTAAAATTTTGTAATAAAACGATTAACAGTAAATTTTGTTAAAAAATAATCACTTTAAAAATACTTATTTTTTCGTTGGTAGACCCCACTTTAAACCTCATTTCAGGGCGCAGCTGCAACTGGCTGCAAAAGTTTCTACCCCAGGAGTATTAAGTAATACTTCTAGTTTATTGTACAAAAAGAATCGCCATTCCCTTCCGTTCCCCACAAAAGTTGCAATCCAAAATATAAATAGTTTTTTTCTAATTTTTCAAAAATTGACACTTTTTGATAGCCTGTATTTCCTACTTAAAAAGAGTAATATTAAAAACCATAAAATGGGAAACAAAGGCAATAGTTGTAGCTACAATATCCACTTAATTTCAGGAAAATCGCATTATTGGAATTAGTTTTAAAAAATAAAATAAAAAAAGTCTTCAAAAAAAATTATTTTTTTCAAATTTATGCAAAAAGTCCTTACTTTAAATTTATGTCCTGACTAAACTAAGCGATGGATTTTCTTTCTATGAACGGTTTTCCTTCTCTTAGGGTGTCTACTTAACGAATACGAGCATTTACTGTAAATAACTAAACATTTGTTTGGCTCTCAAATGCGCGTCTAGGATCCAATGTGCACCGGGCGCAATACAGCTAGTACTCCTATAAAATTATATTATTTTTTTCTATTTACAGAACAGTTTCATATTTTTGTCGGGGACTTAAGTGCAGAAATTGAAACTCAACAATTAAAAGATGCCTTTGCACCATTCGGAGAAATATCGTAAGTACAATAAGTTTTCATAAAGAAACAACTACAACAAATCGTATAAACAAATATAGACATGTTTATTTAATTTGATTAATAATTTCATGATTTAATTCTATAGTATTAATTTGAGACCATTAATCATAGAATGAATGTCAATAAACGATAAGGACAATAGCAAAAAATCAATAGACATTAAATTGTATATAAATATGTGTATGTATTTTTAATACAAACAAGCCACCCACTCAATAACATAAAAAAGGACAAAAATTTGATTTGTAAATAAATTTCATAATTTAATTATATACTCTGTCTATGGTCTTTAAGGGTAAATGGGTGTTTTTTTTTCGTTTTTTTGTTAAATGGAAATTAATATCAGTGTATTAAGTTCGTCAAAAAGTTTGAAGCATGCCATTATAAAGCACAAAATTTATTATTTACAGCCTAGTTTTATTAATCCCTCGCGCTAAACGCTTTAACAACGCTAACGTGAACGCAAGGCTCAAAAATTGGAAATTTGCAAATCACTATGTTAATGTGTTCGATTTTTTGTTATCACTTAAAAAGTCAATTATATTTGAAATAGTGTTGTCTTCCATTATAAAATTTATTAAACTGTCCACTAGGGTGGGTCGATGAAATGCATATTTGCGAATCCCGGTTACTAATGATAACGGGAAAAATCATGAAAAAATTTTAGGAGGGTACAAGCGGTTTTAGTTCGCGGTTTTCGGAAAAAAAATATTTTTTTTAATTTTTTAAAAATATTTTAAAAATTAAGTAAAATACTGCTTATTACGAAACAAGTTCCAAAAAAAATTATCTCGCCAATTTTAGCCCGTGGATGCATTTTTATACCCAGGAAAGTTCGATTTATATATGGGGGTTTTCGTGTCAACTGACACAACTTTTGAAACCGATGTCTTCCGATCGGGATGAAATTTGCACCAAGGTTAGTCCTATTGGATAGTAGTTCAGACACAATTTTTCAACGAGATCGGTCAAGAACTCTTTGAGTTAGAGGGGGTCGAAATTTGACATTTTGGCCAAAGAGGTGTTTATTCTCATCCATGTAACTTCTTACCTATTGTTTTTAGCAAAATGTGTCCCAAAGAGTTTAGATAGCTATTTCTTCAGTCTTTCGAAAAATAACTATAAAAAAATAAAAAAAAATTTTTTGATTTTTTTTCTTAAAAATCCAAAACTTTTTTGACTTTTTCCTCAAATTGGGCCCTTTTTTTTTTTTTTTTTTTGATTCAAAAGAAAGCTTAGGTGATTTCCTTTAAGAGCTGTGGGGTCGGTTAGTGGGATGCGAGTGGGATATCTATGAAATTTTTTTTTTTTTAACTTTGGAACACAAAAAACCGTTCTTCAATTTGCACTATTAGGCGTGGGATAGCTAACCAGTTTTCGATTTCGATCCGCGATACCCTCTAATTTTTTTAGGTTCGAAAAAGAAAGCACGAGCCAAAAAATGGGGGCGGTGGGGAGGGGCCATATGGCCCCTCATTGGAGTCAAAGTTGGGCGTAAAGAGGTTAAAATCCTCAAAAAGCCCCAAAACTCCCCTAGAAACGCCCCTGGAGGGGTGCAATGTGAGACCAACCTCCAATAATTTTCTGCCCCCAATATTTTTCTTGAACATACCTTACCCCTATTTCCACTTCCTAAGGGGGTTCCCATATAAACCATTTTTAAAAAATTTGATCCTACCATTCTAACTTACCCTAAAGTGCTCCAAGTGGAGCCAAATGTATGACCGACCCCCATTATTTTATTAATTCCAACATTTTTTGCGAACACACCTACAATGTATCTTTAACCCTTAAGGTGGTCCCCATACATTTCTTTTATTTTTTATAAATTTGTTTTATTAAACCAGCTCCTACCGCCCCTACCGTGCCTCCTAGAGAGGCAAAAATTATGACCAACCCCCATTATTTTTTAGTTACCAACATTTTGTCTGAACATCATAACACCCTATCTCCACTCCTTAAGGGGCTCCCATACGTTATAAAAACATGTATTTTTAAAAACTAATAAAAAAATAAAAAAATATGTATGGGGACCCCCTTAAGAGTTGAAAATAAAGGGTAGGTATATTCCGAGAAAATGTTGGAGTTGACAAAATATTGGGGGTCGGTCATACATTTTACTTCTCTAGGGGCACCCTACGGACAGTTAGAGCGGTAGGAGCAAATTTTATAAAATGTCATTTTGTATGGGAGCCCCCTTAGGAAGTGGAAATAGGGGTAAGGTATGTTCAAGAAAAATATTGGGGGCAGAAAATTATTGGAGGTCGGTCTCACATTGCACCCCTCCAGGGGCGTTTCTAGGGGAGTTTTGGGGCTTTTTGTGGATTTTTACCTCTTTACGCCCAACTTTGACCCCAATGAGGGGCCATATGGCCCCTCCCCACCGCCCCCATTTTTTGGCTCGTGCTTTCTTTTTCGAACCTTAAAAAAAATCAAAGGGTATCGCGGCTCGAAATCGAAAACTGGTTAGCTATCCCACGCCTAATAGTGCAAATTGAAGAACGGTTTTTTGTGTTCCAAAGTTAAAAAAAAAATTTTTTCATAGATATCCCACTCGCATCCCACTAAGCGACCCCACAGCTCTTAAAGGAAATCACCTAAGCTTTCTTTTGAATCAAAAAAAAAAAAAAAAAAAGACTGAAGAAATAGCTATCTAAACTCTTTGGGACACATTTTGCTAAAAACAATAGGTAAGAAGTTACATGGATGAGAATAAACACCTCTTTGGCCAAAATGTCAAATTTCGACCCCCTCTAACTCAGAGAGTCCTTGACCGATCTCGTTGAAAAATTGTGTCTGAACTACTACCCAATAGGACTAACCTTGGTGCAAATTTCATCCCGATCGGAAGACATCGGTTTCAAAAGTTGTGTCAGTTGACACGAAAACCCCCATATATAAAAAAAAATATTTTTTATTTCATAATAGCACTCAAATGGTGCATAATGCCGATTTAATAACATGAACGATAAAAATTAAAAAATTACAGGTATTGTGGATTGCTACAAGTGCAAAAAATTCGCAAATTCAAAAAAAAATAATAAAAATGGGTATCAAAATTTTGGTAAAATAAAGCGTTTTAAGAAAATGACAAAAAAACAAAACAATTTGGCGGCTATTTATAACAATTCGCAAATGCAAAAAATTCGCAAGTACCAAAAAAAATTAAAAAATGGAAAAATGGGTATCAAAATTTTTGGTAAAATAAAGCGATTTCAAAAACCCATTTTTCCAATTTTTATTTTTTTTGGTACTTGCGAATTTTTTGCACTTGCGGATTGTTATAAATAGCCGCCAATTTGTTTTGTATTTTTATCATTTTCTTAAAGCGCTTTATTTTACCAAAATTTTGATACCCATTTTTAATTTTTTTTTGATTTTGCGAATTTTTTGCGCTTGTGGATTGCTATAAATACCCGAAATGTTTTAATTTTTATCATTCATGTTCTTAAATCGGCCTTATGCACCATTTGAGTGCTATTATGAAATAAAAAATATTTTTTTTTTTATATATAAATCGAACTTTTCTGGGTATAAAAATGCATCCACGGGCTAAAATTGGCGAGATAATTTTTTTTTGGATATTGTTTCGTAATAAGCATTAATTTACTTAATTTTTAAAATATTTTTAAAAAAATAAAAAAAATATTTTTTTGCCAAAAACCGCGAACTAAAACCGCTTGTAGAGGCCTAAAAGTACCCTCCTAAAATTTTTTCATGATTTTTCCCGTTATCAGCTCGAA
Source organism: Pegoplata infirma (assembly GCA_963921195.1). Taxonomy (NCBI): domain Eukaryota; kingdom Metazoa; phylum Arthropoda; class Insecta; order Diptera; family Anthomyiidae; genus Pegoplata; species Pegoplata infirma. The sequence continues at coordinate 190,090,793 of OY992536.1, forward strand.
AATACGCGTCGAGTTTTTGCTATTAGTAACCGAGATTCGCAAATATGCATTTCATCGACCCACCCTACTGTCCACCCATTTTGTAGGGGATACATATTTCAAATCGGGAAATCCCGATTTCGGAATTACCGGAATTTTCGGGATAAGGCTTATCCCGAATCTTGGGAGTATTCTAATACAGAATCTTGGTATTTCTGATTTCCTATCACGGGATTTTCGGGACTCAGTTTTTTTACATTTTTTTAATAATTTGTATTAAGATTTTTTTCTACGTGCATTTGTTCACAAAAAAAAATTTTGATACACCCTGTTGCTAAAAAATAAACAAAACACACCAAAACAAAAAAAAAAAAACATTAGGTACAATTAGTAAATAAAAGATTTTTTACAACTATTTTAGCAAAAGAAAATTAATTAAAGAAAGTGTCAAAAACAAAAATATTTTAATATTTTAAATAAAAATAGCTTTATATCAAAAGATTTAAATAAAATATTGTAAATAAATGCGTATTTTAAGGTGGAAGTACATAGAAACAAACTTGCTTTACGTCCGGTTGTCAAAAAGTTAAAACCAGGGTTGGCAACCGAAACGAATAACGGTATCGGTAACGGTATTGGTATTACATATTTTTTATATCGGTAACGGTAAGGGTAACGGTATTTTCGATTATTTCGGTAACGATAAACCGTTACCGAAACATCGATACCGGTACGTACCGGTATTATGAAAAAATTTACCCAAAGCGTTAAAAAGTCCCAAATTTGTTAAAAACAAGTAAAAAATCAAAAATTAAAAAAACTGTTAAATCAAGTGTATTTTTAACCATACTAACTATTAATTTCACTACTAAACGTCGAAAAAGCGACTGGGACGCGACCTTATACACTTAATAACCATAGTTTTGCTGGTCAAAAATCATTCTCCAAACTTTTCCATCACTTTAGGTTTTTTTAAGAAATTTGAGGTCAAAGTTCAAAAAAAATGCCGTTTGGGGCATTTTTGGAAAGTCATAGCGGATGAACCCGCTGTGATGGCGGCTTCAAAAAAAAATCGAGGGTGAAGCTCTTTAAGATTCAGAACTCATTTGGTCAGTCGCCTTAACCCTTTGCGCACCAATTGTCTTTCAATGACGTCTTATTATCCCAGTATTAAAACAAAATTTCGGGAAAAATACCTTACAATTAGTGCTCCAACGGTTAAAGCGATTGATCAAATGAGTTAAACATCTTAATGAGCAATGTTTATGATTTACCGTTGACTTATTTTTAAGTCGTCAGCACATCGAGTTCATCTGCTATGAGTTGTCAAAAAATTCCGAAGACGCGGTTTTTTGTATCTAAAATTTCTCAAAAACCTGATGTAATAGATAAGATTGGAAACCGGATTTGTGACCAAAAAAATAATTGCAATCATGTGCGTAAGGTGACGTTCCATTCGCATTAAAGATTTTTTTTTTATATGATTTGAAGCAGAAAAATTTTTTTTGGAACTAAGTGTTAAGGCGACTGTCCAAATGAGTTCATCTTCCAAAAGAGCAATGTTTAAGATTTACCCTTGACTTATTTTGAAGTCGCTATCACATCGGGTTCATCCGCTATGAGTTATCAAAAATGACAGGGGAATTTTACAGAAAGAAAATTTTAGATTTTTTTTAAAGCGGCAATTATTTTTTTTGTTATGCCGTTTGTTTTTCAATAAAATTAAAAAATTTTTAATTAAAATTAGAGAAAAATTATAAAAAATTGACATCAAAAAGTATTTGTAAAATTACAAAATAATAAGTTTTGAACAAAAAATATTTTGAAGTTAGCAACCAGAGTCAGTAAAACTACAAAAAAATTCTTGTTTTTTTAAAATACAATTCAGGTTTGTCTCTTCTTTCATCATCCTACTAAAAAATGTTTACATTACGCGGCACTCACTTTTCTTGAATTGAGAATGTGATCATTGGTTCGACCGATTTTCACATATACTTTGTCAAGATTTAGTTAATTGCGAATATGACATTGGTTGGGCTGATTTCTTAATTGTTTTTTGTCCATATAACAATGCGAATAGTAGATTTAAAATATTTTACTTTGTTTTTATCCGTATTTTATGACAACCGAAATAAAACCGATATAATACCGGTAAAAATCCGAATAAAGGTAATGGTTTTTTATCGGTAACGGTATTTAAATATTTTTATTTCGGTATTGGTAACGGTAACGGTAGTCAACATTAAAGGGTTTTTAATCGGTAACGGTATTGAAAGGGTAACGGTAGCCAACACTGGTTAAAACTGAATAAATTAATGAAGCAAGTTACAATACAAAAGTTCAAAACGCATAGAACTCAAAAAATTGTAAAATTATTCACCACTCTTTGCGTCTTGAAAATTGTTTTGACAATTTTCTTTTGAATTGTTTTCGTTTTAAAATAAACAATATTTTTTAAATAAATTTATAAAAAAAAACTAAAAAATAAATAAAAATATAATTTTTCGGAATAAAAAAAGAAATTTTAGTGCAAAAACATGAGTATTCAGCCAGGTATTTATGCAAAGCTGACGCATTCAACGCGCTTTCTATGTAACTTAAAGTTTTCAACGCATAGAAAGCCAAAAGAGGTGAGAACGTATCGGACGCAACGCGCTCCTATGTACTTCCACCTTTAATTAATTGTGTGTGTTTAATACTGGTATGATCCCAAATTTTCTTCGGTGAATTTCGAAAACGTGATAAGTGTCAATTATTTCGAGTGTGAACGGTTGAGTTTTCAAAATGAAATACGTATTTTCACGTAGGTTTCGAGGCTAGTGTGAATGTACTGTTAAATAAGTTTAAACGATTTTATATGAATAAAATATGAATTCAAAATTCTCCAAATCTAATTTCAACATTTTCAAATGTATTTTAAAAAAATCAAAATGTATTTCAAAATTTTCAAGTGTGTTGAAAAAACTTTCAAATGTACATACATATTTGAAAATTGTCCATATTAGGAATTCCACACCAAATTTCCGGCTTCAGAAAAACATATGTCATTTATGTCTCAATGGCTGCAATGGATAGCCCTATATGAAACTCAGAAAATTGCGTTGTTAAATATTGGAAAGACCAAATATAACAGTTATATGTGTCTTTTTGTTTTAAAAAAATCATGAAACGAATGTTGTCCAAACTTAGTATTTTATATATCGTCGAACTATATTCAATAAATGCCAACTCGAAAAAGCTTACTGTTCAGGAGAGCTAAAAAACAAGTTATTTCGCTAATTATTGTAAAAATTAACAATGTACCTTCCATAACATGGTTTAAATATTCAAAATAATTTTTACCTATGCCAAAAATTTTATATTTTGCACTTGTTTGCGTATTTTTGAGAGATGGCATTTATTACTATATCAAAAAACAAATATTTTTTTAGAGTTGGCATATTTTGTCGGAAAATAAAAAAAACATTTTTTTTTGGAAAAATTTTTATAATTTTTTTTTTTTTTGGTTTTTGTTATCCTTAGTACGATAATTGCGAAAACTGAAAAAAAAAAATTAAAAATCTTTGCTATTTTTAAAAGTTACTAGCTCCGAAAGCCTTTTAATCTCAGGGTGGTCAACTTTGGGACTCTAAAACTCACGCTGTATTGTATTAGGGTCACTCCAAACTAGCTATTGTGAAAGCTTACATCATTGACTTAATTTGCCCCACTCATAATGTTTCAATCTGACGAATAGTTTGAAAGTTACATATACAGTGCCGGTCAAAAAAATAGCACCAATGACAAAATCTCTATTCATTCAATTAAAACAAAATATTATGTGCGTATTCGTTTAAAGTAAATATGCAATACTCTTATACTAAGTCTGGACCCCATAAATGTTATTACTTTTTCCGAAAATTGTGGACGGTTCTTTTTTAATGATCGATATTTTAAAAAAACTCCGAATCAGTGCAGTCAATAAAATAGCACCGAATTACAAAATTTCTTTAAAAAAATTAATAATATTTTAATTATTAATATAAAAGTGTTAAATACTAAAGGAAGCTAGTTTTTATTTATAAAAAAAATTTAATTCATTACAAAATTTCATATTTATTTTCATAAAAATATGACGTGGAAAGAATTACACTCCTCAAAAACGTTCTTTTGTAAAAAATATGATTTCTGAACATAAACCATATTCTGAAAAAGGAAAATTGGTTGGATGCGCTTATAAAATGATTGGAAATTCAGCAAAATTACTTTTGAGCTTGAAAAACTTAGACACAAGCGACGTTTGTCACCATTAGTGGTTAGGTGTTTGTAAAGTCAATGAAAGATAGACCCATTTACGATAGCTCCAGAGCTAAAAAAGGACAGCAAATGGCGAAAATATTCGTCAAAGATTACAAAACAACAACATTAACGCTTGTAGATTCGGAAAAGTGCGCCTACTCTCACTTAAGCATGCTGCAAGTCCTTTGAAGTTTGCTAACAATAACTCAGAATGACCAGCTTAAAAGTGGATCAATGATCTATGGGAAAATGAATCCAATGTTGTGTTATTTGGAGACATGGGATCACATACCTATGTCAGAAGACCCTAAAACGCGGAATTCAATCCAAAATTCAAAATAAAAATAACTTTAAATGGTGCTTATGGTGTGGGGGATATTTTCCTACTGTGGAGTGGGGTTCATATATTGGACCATGGCTCACATATTGGACTAGGACAACCGTGGATATACACTTAACGTTTATGTCCTCCAGAAAGTAATGTTGCAATAAGTTTCTAAGCAAGTGCCACTAATTTAGTTCTTTTAGCACGTCAATTACCCAAAGCATGACGGGAAATTGGCAAAAAATTGGGTCTGGACAATAAAGTAAACCTGATGGAATGGCCTGGTCCGTCCCCAGATCTAGACGAAATCGATAGTTGATGGACAGATATAGAGAAGGGAGTGTCTCGAATACAACCAACTTGTAATGAAGCACTTTGGGTGGCTGTTCAGCAACTCTGGAACTGAATTTCGAATTAAAGATCCAAAAATCTCGCGAATTCGGTACAAAAACGTTGTACAGAGGTAATTGTCAACAATGAGCACTCGACAATTTTTTTTTAATATTTAAAGATATTACAACAATGCTGAATTCATAATCCATTCGTTTTTCAAATTTAAGAATTTAATTCTAATACAAAAAGTACTGTGGTGCTATTTTTTTGACTGAGTCTTTTTTAAGTTTTTTTAAAAACTCAGAAAATTTTTAATAAAATAAAAAACCAAATTAGCCTTTTCTTATATAATATTGTTTCACACTCTTGTAAGTATCTTATGACACGTTATCAGTGACATAAGTTGAAATTGTTAAAAAGAAACCAACGAAGAAAATTCTGTTGTATCCTGGTGCCATTTTTTTTGGTACAAAAATTTGTAATTTTTTCAGATTTAAAAAAAAATTAGTAGTGCATATAAAACACATTTTTTCTTTGCAGTCGATAGCATAGGATATGTGACTTGGTCACATATTTGCCGAAACCAAATGTGTAATATAATATTTTTAGGGCAAAAAATCAGAAAATGAGGACCAAGAATACCGTAACTGACATTTTGTGAATCAAATGAACACATTTTCGAGTCGATTGAAGTATTTAAACAGGCAAGAATTCTCGCTTAAAAAAAATACGCTAAACTGACTTATTGGTCTGGCTGGACCTTCAGCCTTTTCTGCACAGAAAAAAAAGTTCATACTTGGAATAAATTTATTCATAAATGGTATGAATCTAACATGACTTTTTTTTCCAAACTTTATTCATACTATTTATGAATTTGGTCATGCTGGGTACGAACGAATTAATTTGGATTTTTTTTGGGGGGGTTTTTGGTTTTTAGTAATAAATGGTACATTATCAACGATTAGAAAAATCCGTGTGTATTTTAATTAATATCTCCCGTTTTATTAGTCTGACTACTTTTTTGATACAAAGTTATACAATTTTAAATGTAAAAGACTAAATTCGCGAATATTCTTGCTTAATTCCTTAATAATTATTTGTTAACTAGCTATACCCGGTCCGCGTTGCTGGCCCTAAGAAAAACTGTTTTATATTGCATCTTAATTTAAATATAGCGTCGGACAAAATTAAAGCACAGGTCCGGGTCCAGCTAGTAACCTTTGTTTCCACCCTCGGTTAGCACTATCTATAGAGATATTTCAACAAAATCGGTTCAGCCGTTTTTGCGTGATTTCGAAACAGACAGACATATTGTTAAGTATAGTACAAATTTAACGCATATTTATCGAATCGTGATAGTCTAAAGTTCCATGCTGCATCCTCGATTAGTACTATCTGTGCTGCAAATTTCATTGACATCAGATTTGAGGAAATCACCTTTTATTTATGAAAAACGGGAGTGACATTTTATACCCTTTTGCCGAATCGCGCTCTACATATGACCGGTACTGCGCAATAACTCCCAAATGAAATAACTCCCAAAAAAAAAATGAAACAACTCCCAAAAATTTTACATACGATTTGGGACTTATTTCATTATGAAATTAGTCCCAGTGTAGTGGGACTTATTGCACAAATTTTGTTGGGATTTTTTTCATTATGAAATAACTTCCAAATGAAAAAAACCCCAACAAAAAATAGATTGGGAGTTATTTCATTTCTTGTTAAGCATTGGGAGTTATTTCATCAATGGTGGGACTTATTTCATTTTAATTGAAAACAATATACACCTCTGTGCAATAGTTTTTTTTTGCTTAAAATTTTTTCTGCGTAGCCGGCCTTCGGCCGGGCTTAGGGATTACAAAATCCATGCATTAAACCCACCCTCTCCGCAAAGTAAAGTTTTCTAGGGTAACAGGCCTTTACGCTATCAAATTTGTTATGCCTCAAAAAGGCCTGATAACCAAAATAGCTGTGGTTTGCAGAGAGGGTGGGTTTAATGCATGGAGTATGTAATCCCTAAGCCCGGCCGAAGGCCGGCTACGCAGAAAACCTTTATTACAAAAAAACAATGGGAACTTATTTCATTTTCTTTGGCACTTATTTCATTGGGAGTTCTTTCATTTTTTTTGGGAGTTATTATTTTGATTTTAAATAACTCCCAAATATTGGGACATATTTCATTTTTTCTTTGGGAGTTATTTCATTTTTAAAAGTGTGGAGTTAATTCATTTTTCTTGGAACTTATTTCATTGGGAATTATTTCATTGGGACTTATTTCATTTGGGAGTTATTGCGCAGTACCCATATGACCTACAGTTCTGGCTCAGTTAGTTCTATCAGCAGTGACAGCTTCGGCTTATCCGTTTTTGCGTGATTTCAAAACAGGCAGATATAACGTTCAGTATAAAACAAAGGGGCGTGGCAATTTACGCCCCTTTACTTGGTTAGCACTGTATGTAGTGAAAATGTAAAGAGAATCGGTTCAGCTGTTTTTGCGTGATTGCGAAACAGGCAGACAAAGTCCAGTATAGTAAAAAGGTGAGTGGCATTAACGCCCCTTTTTACAATAGTAGTATAATGTAGCCTATAGTTCCGCACTCGGTTAACACTATCAGTGCTGAAAGTTTAATAAATATCGAATCAACAGTTTTTGCGTTATTGCGGAGCATGCAGAAATAACATTCAATTCAATACAAAGGGGCATGGCATTTTTCGCCCATTTGTACGATCACGCTCTAATTTGGCATATAGTTAGTACTCGGTTAGTACTATCTTTGGTTTAACTTTCGTCAAAATCGGTCCATCCGTTTTTTATATATAGAAGTCATTATTGGTGCAATGTAAAAATTCGATTTTGCCACGCCCCTCCGCCCACACTCAAAAAGTTAAAAATCTGACCGCACAGTGTTACTCCCTGGGCTATTTTGAATATTCCCTGAAAATTTCATCAAGATCGGTCCAGCCGTTTTCGAGTCCATACGGAACATACATACATACATACATACATACACACATCCATTTTTATATATATAGATTGAAAGAAGCTGCTTCTCTTCGTGATGATTTCTTGCTTAATGATGATTTCTTGAAGGATAAGTTCCATATTTGAATAATCAACCGAATCGGCAGGATTTCTGGAATAAAAAGTTCATATGAATAAAAAACATGTAAAGATATAAAAATGTTTATTCTCACATATATTACATACCTTTTTTCGCCAAATAATTGAATTTCGTAGCAAATTATTTTTCCCTCAAAACAAAACAAAGAAAATCTTAAACACTTTTAATATTTATTATTTCAAACAAACTTTTAAACAACAAAACAATTACCATTAACAAAACAAACTGGCATTTAAATCCTACTGATGAAGACAGTTAACTGGAACTGTCCGAATCCGGTATAGGAATACCAGAAATGTCTATAGCTTTTAGAAATTAAAATTTTTCTTCTACATTTTTCAACTCAAACCCTTATCACAAATATAATTAGAGCCTGTGCTCGATCTGTACTAACAGAAAAATCAAGAAATATAAATGACAGAAATGTCGCCATTAGGCATGTCTCCCAGAAAAATGCAATCCCCTGCATGTGTCTCAAAAATCCAGACCATGTGGCAACACGATTGCAAAAACTATAAAGAGTCAAACGAGTTGAATAAATGAATGTGGTGAAGTTGAAATTACAGCGGCTGAACTGTGGTTGTTATAATTATCAATCTATCTGTAGAAAACTATTAATATGCAATGCAAGTAGTAACGAATAGAAAAAACGAATATTTTTCCAACACATATCTAATCAATGCTTTGGCGGTGATGTCTAGAGTGCCATCCCACCAGTATTGTTAATGGTATGAAAATATTCGTGGTTCGATTCTGGACTGGGCATTGATATTAATAAAAATTCACATATTAGAAAAACAATTACCATTAACAAAAACAAACTGGCATTTAAATCCTACTGATGAAGAAAGTTAACTGGAACTGTCCGAAACCGGTATAGGAATACCATAAATGTCTATAGCTTTTAGAAATTAAAATTTTTCTTCTACATTTTTCAACTCAAACCCTTATAACAAATAGAATTAGAGCCTGTGCTCGATCTGTACTAACAGAAACATCAACAAACTTTGTTTATTTTAATTTTTTTTGGAAATTTAAATTTTATTAAGGTTGATGTTGCATGTTGCCATTGAAATATTAATCATACCACCCGTAGTACAAAAGTTGTATCTCAAATCTATGCTACAAATTTTATTAATTATTAATCATACGACACGTTGCACTTTAACTATATGATCCCGAAGTGTATGCTTTAATTTAGTTATACTCATGAACAACGTTGCGTATACTTAATATTTATTATTTGGTAGAAATGTGAAATTTTTGGCATATCGTGGACTGGCCTTTAAGAAGGTTTGTGCAGTATTAAAAATCTCAAAACGGCTTAGTGAGCGTGTATGCAAGCAATATAAGACCACAATGACGCTGTCAAACAAATTGCAAAAAAACTTGCAATCAACAATATTTTAAATACTTCACTTACAATAAGAAAATTATGTCATTTACTGTCTCTAGTTTATTTAAAAAAGTAATCAGCAAATTTCTTTTTAAAGAACAATCACTTTTTTTATTAAGGATTAACAAAATTATGTTAAAAAAATTTAATGAACCCAAAATTTTTGGTGAAAAAAATTTTGATGAAATAAAAGTTTTTGATGAATTTTTTTGATGAAAAGAAAAATTTTTTGATGTAAAAAAAAAATTGATGAAAAAAAAAATGGTGAGAAAAAACCTGATAATAAAAAATTTTATAAAAAAATTTGATGAAAAAAATTGATGAAAAAAATATGATAAAAAAAATTGATGAAAAAAAATATGATAAAAAAAATTATGAAAAAAACAAATTGATGAAAAAAAAAATTTGATGAAAAAAAAAAATTTTGATGAAAAAAAAAATTTTTTGATGAAAAAAAAAATTTTTTTGATGAAAAAAAAAAAATTATGAAAAAGAAAATTAATGAAAAAAAAATTTGATCAAAAAATGTAATAAAAAAAAAAAAAATATGAAAAAAAAACTTTGATGAAAAAAAAAATTTATGAAAAAAAAAAATTTTTATAAAACAAAAAGTTTGACGAAAAAAAAAATTGACGAAAAAAAAATTTGATCCAAAAAATTAAAAAAAAAAATGATAAAAAAATTGGATGAAAAAAAAATTTTTTTGTTGAAAAATAATTATGTTACTTTTTATACACCAGCTGGTGAAAAACGGTTTTATTCACTTCGAGGTGAATTATTATCCAAGTTACAAACCCAAGTTATGAAAATTTTTGGTTTTAAGAAATTGAAAGTAATTCTTGTTTTCTTTTTCGTTAATTGTTAGCTTATGTATATATATGGGCCGGCTTTTAGGCAGCAGCCTACCCCATACTGTGGTTGGAGGGTGTATCAAATAACCAAAAAATATATAAATCTGTGATCCGTCAGTTAAATTTCCCATGGATTTGCTCAAATACAATTTATTTTTAGCCGGGTACCAAAAAATTATATATCGAGGGCCTATATTCAAAACCCTCTATCTTCCATTTTTACGTAAATGACTTTTTGCTGGCAAAATATTCAGTAAAACGGCCCTCATCTATGGTGTAAAATTCAGAACAAAAATATTTTTTATTGCTATTTTATTTGCATTTTTGGTTTTCTCTATCTCTTACACCATTAATTTTTCTGAATGCAAAATCCTCTTCAAATAATTAATTATAAATATTTTTTTTTTAAAATAATTTCATCATGCATTACATATTTTCATACTAATTTTTGCAAGGTGAACATGAATTTGTAAACAAAATTCCAGTACCACGATTTTGATCCACTGATGCTAATTTTTTCTGAAAATTTTTGTTTGACTTTTTTGAAAAATATGGCACAAAATTTGAATGTCTTGTGTACATTATGAAACAAAAATTTTAATCTTAAAACTCGCGATGCTGATCAGCATCTGTGGACAAGAGTCGTGTTTTAAACTTTTGGTAAAAATTTGTTAAAAAAAAAATATTTTTGTTATAAGGGTTTGAGTTGAAAAATGTAGAAGAAAAATTTATTTTCTAAAAGCTATAGACATTTCTGGTATTCCTATACCGGTTTCGGACAGTTCCAGTTAACTGTCTTCATCAGTAGGATTTAAATGCCAGTTTGTTTTTGTTAATGGTAATTGTTTTTCTAATATGTGAATTTTTTATTAATATCAATGCCCAGTCCAGAATCGAACCATGAATATTTTCATACCTTAAAGATCAGCACCTGTGGACAAAAACCGCGATTTCGGAATTTTTTATGAGCCGTTATTATACCCTCCACTCTAGCGATAGAGGGAATATATAAGATTGTCATTCCGTTTGTAACACATCGGAATGATTCTAGGACCCCATAAAGTTTATATATTCATGATCCTCGATCGATTTTAAGTCGATCTAGCGATGTCCGTCCGACCGTCACTAGAAAACACGCTAACTTTTGAAAGACTTCACAGAACCTACTGATGTTTGGCACATATGTTGGTCATTTACCTGGTCAGGTTGGTATTGAAATCCAGCCAAATCGGTCCAGTGGTTCAAAAGTTATGAGCAAAAGAGTAAATTTTGGCAAGGGGTTTTCGCGAATTTACGAGATAAAAAACACGATAACTTCCGAAAAAAAATAATAAGACTGCTGAAACGTGGCATATATCTTTGCCGTTCCTAGGGTCTGTTCAAGTGGTTCAAAAATTATAAGCAAAACCCCGAATTTCAGATTTTGTTCATCTTAAATGCCACGTGGTAAACAAGTTTTAAAAGCATTGGTGGTAACTAAGCAATGCTTTTCAAACTTGTTTAGTTTTAGAGCAATGCTTTTTAAACTTGTTTAGTTTTAAAAGCATTGGTAACTTAATTACACTCGAAAAAAAATTTACACTCGAAAAAAGTTTTACACTCAAAAAAAAATTACACTCAAAAAAAATTTAATTTTTTACAAAAATTACAATATTTTGTGTACATACGTACGTGCGTATATTTTTACAGTAAAAAAAAAAAAACATTACACTCGAAAAAAATTTTACACTCAAAAAAAAATTGGTAATTTTTTTTTTTTAATGACAAAAAAAGAGTTTTTACTCAAAATAAAATATTTCTAAACAAAATTATTAATTTTTTCACGTTAAAAAATTTATTATCTTTTAAAAAATGAAAATGCATTGTGGAGGGTATTCATAGATTCGGCAAAGTCGAATTTAACTTTTCTACTTGTTATTAATAAAAAACGTTAAAAATTTCCCATGTCGTAAATGAAATGATAATAATTAATTTTTATTAAAATGCAAAAACCTTTAATCTGATAATTTTCATTCATTTTTGAGATACAAAACCCTCTATCTAGCATAAAATCCCCAATAGTGCAAAATTTTAAAAACGAATTATATGTGATTAAAAAATAAACTGTAGAATATCGAATTTTAAATACTCCAAAAATACGCGAAATAAACAGTTTTTTGGCTCTCCTGAAAAGTTGTGTTTTTTTAGATAGAGGGTTTTGAATATAGGACTCGATATTTTAGAACTCGTTAATGCCTTGTGGGTAGAATATTACCCTAGAGCCACAGGTTCGTGTGCGACAGATAAAAAAATACTGTGTGGAATTTCATCAAAATCGGACCACGGAATCGGGGGTCAAGCATTAAAGGGTTTACCAGAAGTGTGTATAATATTCGTATTAAGTCCTTAATAAAATTTTTACTTGTTTATTGATTACAAATATCAAAGGCTGAACATTAAAATAAAAAAAAGGAAATGAAATGAAAGTAGTTGTGCTTTGAAACTCAAATAAGCCAAATAGCAAACAAATTTGGGTAAAGAAATCCATCAACCCGCAAACAAACAAATGAACAAGTAAGACAAGGCAAATCAGTCTGGCTGGCATGGCAGGCCATTAACTACTACAAATATGTTTGTGGGTTGGAGAGTTGAGTATTCTTGAGTTTTTGAATTAGGGCTAACAACCCCATCATTTAGCCACCAAACTGAAAATAAATGTTTTTTTTTTTTTTTGTGTTCGGTTTTTGAAGAGTTGTCTTCTTTTGTATAAACAACGTTTTTTTTTAGCTTTTGCTTTTTTGTGTATGTTTGTATTTTGTTAGCTGTTAATTAATGAGCTTCAATCGTTTTAATGTTTTGGAAGAGATTTTCTAAACATCATGTTGATGTTCTTGTTGATCTGACTTTTTGGTTTGTTTATCATTTGTATTTTAAAAATTAATGAAATAATATTAAAAGGCCTTCGGGGTAAGCTAAGGAAATTTTTTGTTTTGTTTTTTATTTTATTAATAATTTATGAACATCTGAGAAAAAGCTTTAGGTTTAAAAGTATTTATGTAAGAACAAACATTTTAAAATTCTTTTTAATTTTGAAATAATTATTTTAAGACAGACCCACATTTAGGCAGTAGACTGTATTAGTACACATTTAGCAGTGCGGTACACAGTACGTAATTTCAGGCACGTTGCAAGGGCTCCCCCTTGATTGAAAAACAAAATGTTGTGTGAATTTAAATTCGAAAACTTTAGCGATTGTGAATAAGAACCCATTAAAAGGTGATTGCGACTGACCTATTAAGTTGCGCATTAGCTTTTTTTCGAATTTTGAAAACGTCGGGGTCAGAAAAGTTGCCTTTCAAAGGGTCGATATTAACACACAAAAATATTGTACCTGTAGGACAATGGGTTCCTTTTTAACATAATAATGTTTTTAGGCTGGTGTCTAATTTAAAAAAATTCAAAAAAATTCAGGTTTTAAAAAAGGAAATTAAGACTTACTGTTTTCATTTTCTTAAAACCAAAATGGTTTGTAACTTCGATTTGTTACTTACAAGGAAGGTCTTTCACAGGACACCCACCGATTGTCCTGAAACTTGCATACAGGAAAGAGGAGAGTAAAATTAGAGTTACCTTGTTTTTTAAAGCTGCCCAATCTCAAATTTAGCGGGTAAAAGAGGAGGGGGAAAACGGGATTGTTTTCGTTTTTTTTTTTTTCATCAAAAATTTTTATTCATCAATTTTTTTTCAACATCAAAAAAATTTTTTTCATAAAAATTCTGATTTGTTCAAAAACTTTTTTTCATCAAATTTTTTTTTTCCTTTTTTTCTCATTTCTTTAGCAAAACTACTTTTTTGCCAAGTCTAAACTTCTGACATAAAAATGTTCCATTTCTTTAACAAATATTTTTTTTACACACCCAAAAATGGAAAAACTTTTTTTTTTCACTTAAGTAATATACTCATTTCCCAAATTTGCAACTCTCTTGGTTTGGACTTCACCTTGCTTTATTATAATTTTTTTTTGTATCAAAAATTTATTTTTATTTTTTTTTATCAATTTTTTTTTCATAACCATTTTTTTTTATCTTTTTTTTCATCAAATTTTTTTTATCAATTTTTTTATCATTTTTTTATAATTTTATTTTTTTTTTTCATTAATTTTTTTTTTTTTCAATTTTTGTTCATCATTATTTATAAATTTTTTTTTTTAACAATTTTTTTTGCATCAAATTTTTTTTTCGTCAAAAATTGTTGTTTTCATCTATTTTTTTTTTTTTCATCAAAAAAATATTTTTATATTCTATTTTCCACCAATTTTTTTCATCAAAAGTTATTTGTATCATCAAATTTTTTTTTTAACATCAAAAAAAATTTTCTTATAAACAATTTTTTTTTGCTTCAAAAATTTGATTTCTTCATCAAAAACTTTTTTTCATCAAGATGGGCTTTCTACAGACAGATGGACGGATGTTCAGTATTTTGCAAAACAAAAGCAGCAAATTGCACAAAATTATTCAAAGCCTAATATCTCTACTTCCATGTTGGATAGAAAAATTGTATTGAGTAAATCTTTTATAGTTTTTAATAGGCTTTAAATTAAAGGACGCACAATGAAAAAATTTTATAAATATTTATCAGTGAAAAATTGAGCGAAAATTGAGAGTGCAAAACACAAGCAACAAATTTAAAATTTCTCAAATTACACAACTCTACAAAAATCAGAGTTGGGCACGAATCATTACCATTGAGTTTTCATTATCATTAATCTAATCAATGTTAATGATTTTTTACTTTCATTTAAAATTCTTTACACAATGTTAATGAAAATCATTTTTTCAATTTCATTTGTTTACACATTGTCAATGAAATCGATTTTTTGATTTCATTGTCAATGTTAATGAAATGCCCCATATACATTTCTTTATTAACAAATAAAAATTCAAATTTTTATGACAACTTTAAAAATATAAAAAAACTATTAATTATTTTATATTTTTGAAAAAATCGGTGGTTTTGCTACGTAAGCGAAAGGAATTGTCTTTAAAAAGCGCTTTGTTCTTCAAGAAGGGACCCTAATACCCAAGATCCGATTTTGCGCATTCACGCAATTGACCAGCCAATGATCATAACGTCGGTGCTCCAAATGGAACTGGTATGTGTTTTTTTAAATTTTTTGAAGAGTCTTTAATAACAGCCAAAATTTTTACTTTTGCGCTGTTTTTTTATACCCTCCACTCTAGTGATAGAGGGTATATATAAGTTTGTCATTCCGTTTGTAACACATCGAAATATTGGTCTAGGACCCCATAAAGTATATATATTCATGATCCTTGATCGATTTTAAGTCGATCTAGCTATGTCCGTCCGTCCGTCCGTCCGTCTGTCTGTCTGTCTGTCCGTTGAAAACATGCTAACTTTTGAAAGACTTTACGGAGGATCCTGAAATTTGACATATATGTTGGCCATTTACCGGGTCAGGCTGGTATTGCAATCCAGCGAAATCGGTCCAGTTGTTGAAAAGTTATGAGCAAAAGAGTAAATTTCGGCAAGGGTATTTTACGAATTTACGAGATTTAAACCACTCTAACTCTTGATAGACAATTGTGAGGGTGCTGAAGCTTAGCATATATATTTGTCGTTCCCCAAGTCTGTTTGGTTTTGAATTTCAGCAAAATCGGTCCAGTGGTTCAAAAGTTATAAGCAATGCCCTGAATTTCAGATTGGTTTCACCTTAAACTGTTGAAAACTCGTTAAACAAGTTTTAACAGCATGGTGAAATACCAGTTTTTTTAAAACTTGTTGTTGTTTGTTTTCCTGCCATGGCATTCAGTTTAGTTGTTAGACAAGTAAATATTTGTTCTTGTTTTTGTAACTGTATGTAACGGTGTGTAGTAGGGTGCGCCAAAAATCTTAACTTTCGATTTTATACCGTCACTCCCCCTAGAAATATTCATTTTGGTATCAAAATACACTATGCAAAAAAGTATAGCGATCGCTTAAGGGGAAAGGGTGCCTCAAACGCCTTGAAAATGGAGAAATATGTCAAATTTGACCATTAGATAAAAAAAAAAAATTTTTTGTTGTTATTCAATTTCGCCAAAAAAAAAATTTTTGTATTAGGTTTAATAAGAACTACTTACAAAAAAATATAAGCTCTCCACTACATCGCTTACCCATTTTAACTTGCGATACAAAAAAGGGCAGTTATTTTTAGGGGTACCCAAAAGTAACACTTTTACATTTTTGAAAATTTTATTAAAAAAAAATTTTAAAAATTAAAATCGCTCTCCACCAGTTTTTTATATATATTATAAAGATAAAAAATGTGAAATATTATAAATATCCGTTCGGCAGTTTTTCTTTTATAGCGACTTGAAGTTAGCGGATTTCAAGGAAAATTGATTTCTTGCTGTATTTTCTTTAATTTTGAACTTATTATTATGTTTTAAACAAAATTGACGAAATTGGCTTTGCAATTGATTTAATTGGATCATAAATTTTAGTAAGTAAGTAATTTTTGCAGGACAGCATTAACCCTTGTAAACCCGGGTCGAAGATGACCCACAGGGCAAATATTCCCCATTGTATGGCGGATTTTATATTTTTATTAAATATAATAAAATTAATCTGTAAAAATAAATGTTTTAGTCCAAGTTTATTTAAATCTACATGTGAAAAACAATGTTTTTAAATTATAGCGCATTTTTTATATACGGTGGGTGACAATACAATGAAACTTTTCTAAAGTAGATCCAGTTTGTTAAAAACAAATTAAACGTTATTATTTTAAAGTGAGTATTATTTTTAAAAATGTTATTAGTGTAATTTATAAAGCTTTAATTTAAGTTAAATAGTGTGCAGATTGAGCAAATATTAAATGAAATACGCGTGTCGCGCTGGAAAATGAAATTATTTATACACATTTTTTTTAGAAAATTATTTAAGAATATTTTGAAGTCGATTTTTTCTAAATTCAAAGAAAAAAAAGAAAAAATTGTCCATTAGCTTTTCTTTAGTCATCAACTAATTTTTTCAACAACCCAAACAAAAAATTTAAATTTTTAAATAAAGTAGAAGAAATCATGAATGCTTAATGTGTTTGATACAATCAAAAAATATTTCATCATATTTATGAAAAGATTCATTAAATATACAAAAACTTCATAAAAAGGGTTAAATTCTTTAATTGCATACACGATGGATAGCTAAAACTATTTCCATTTACTAATTTCATGAAATAGTAAAATAGCTTAAAGAATAATAGCCTAAAGAATAATATTTCCAAAGTGGGACATAATTGACCCGGGTTTACATGGGTTAAAGCTAAACTGTAAAAATTACTAACTAACTAAAATTTATGATCCAATTTTATTATTTACAAAGCCAATATCGTCAATTTCGTTTAAAACGTAGTAATAAGTTCAAAATTAAAGAAAATACAGCAAAAATCAATTTTCCTTGAAATCCGCTAACTTCAAGTCGCTATAAAAGAAAAACTGCCGAACGGATATTTATAATATTTCACATTTTTTATCTTTATAATATATATAAAAAACTGGTGGAGAGCGATTTTAATTTTTAAAATTTTTTTTTAATAAAATTTTCAAATATGTAAAAATGTAACTTTTGGGTACCCTAAAAATAACTGCCCTTTTTTGTATCGCAAGTTAAAATGGGTCAGCGATATAGTGAAAAGCTTATATTTTTTTTGTAAGTAGTTCTTATTAAACCTAATACAAAAATTTTTTTTTTTGCGAAATTGAATAACAAAAAAAAAAAAATTTTTTTTCATCTAATGGTCAAATTTGACATATTTCTCCATTTTCAAGGCGTTTGAGGCACCCTTTCCCCTCAAGCGATCGCCATAATTTTTTGCATAGTGTATTTTGATATAAAAACGAATATTTTTGGGGGGAGTGCCGATCTCTAGCATAATTTTTTTTTTACCCATACAACTTTGGCGCACCCTAGTGTGTAGTAAGTATTTTTGGAAAAAAATCAAAAAAAAGTGGAATTTATATTATTGAATGTTAGTTTGTTTTTGGTTTTTAAAGAAGAGGATGGTAAAATAAAAAAAGAGGGAAAATGTAAAATAGTTTTTTTTTTGTATTACATATACTTACATAGGTATAAAACAACAAAAACATTTTAAAAAGTAATCTTGTTACTCAAAGAAATTGTACACTAAAAAAAATTTTTACACTAAAAAAAAATGTTACACTCCAAAAAAAAATGTACACATATTTTTTTTTTTTAATGAAATGTCACACTCAAAAAAATGTTGACAGCCAAAAAAAATGTTACACTCAAAAAAATTTGATTGATTAAAAAAAAGTTTTACTCAAATTAATATATTTTTAATAAAAAATTTGTAATGCAATTTTTTTAAATTTTTTTTTAGAAAATTACTATCAGATAACATTGTGGATGGTATTCATAGATTCGACCAAGTCGAATTTAATTTTTCAACTTGTTGTAAATTAAAATTAATATAAATAGAAAATTTTCAATATTATTTAAATATTTATGAAAGAAATATTGATTTTAAGCACCGCGAAAGATCAAATAAAGCTGATTTGTAAGCCTCTCCAAAAATTTTTGAAAAACACATACCAGTTCTGGTTGGCGCACCGACGATAAGTTTTATTTATGGCAAGTTTTTCTAGCCTTTTTAGTTTGGAATGCATCGTGCTTTCTCAGCTGGACAGACCTCGATAGGATGTCTCAGATTCTGAGATATTTTTTTATAGATAAAGTCTTAGATTCTTTTTTTTTTTAGATTTTTTTTTTGAATAACAAACTACAAAAACCGTACTTCTCTAAAATTATACATACCGTATTCAAAAATTATTTAACTGATAAAAATATTTTTCCGTAAATTTTTGTAGTTTATTGTTTTAACAACTGTATAAATCTTTCAATAATTTAGTTTTTTTGAAAAACAAACGATAAAACATTTAAAACAACTTTACCTAAAAACTTTTTGAATAACCGTAATTAGTTACTGTAAAACTTTTCTAGGTGTGAGACATTTTTTTATAGAAAAAGTCTAAGATTATGAGACATTTTTTTAATAGAAAAAGTTTCAGACTCTAAAACATTTTTTCTATAGAAAAAGTCCCAGATTCTGAGACATTTTTTTATAGAAAAATTCTAAGATTATGAGACATTTTTCTAATAGAAAAAGTTTCAGACTCTAAAACTTTTTTTCTATAGAAAAAGTCTCAGATTCTGAGACATTTTTTCTATAGAAAAAATCACAGATTTTGAGACATTTTTTCTATAGAAAAAGTCCCATATTCTGAGACATTTTTTCTATAGAAAAAGTCTCAGTTTCTGAAACATTTTTTTTATAGAAAAAGTCTCAGATTCTGAGACATTTTTTCTATAGAAAAAGTCTCAGATTCTGAGACATTTTTTCTAAGAAAAATTCTCAGATTCTAAGACATTTTTTCTAAGAAAAAGACTCAGATTCCACTGCGGAACACTAAAAAATAAACAAGAGTTACGACCATCATTTCTATATATTTCGAACATGCTGAATCGAATGGCGTACTCCGTTTTTCGATGTATGGTACAGTTTTCTTGCAAAATGTCGTTAAAGATTTGCTGATTTCGAGCCAGTTTTTCAACAAAAAAATTTGCAAAGTTAATGATTTATAAATTTTATGGCATGGAAAACAAAGATATGACTTGTAGCAATATTTCTTATGCAAATTTGGTTCAAAGCTTGTTATCTTAAGCCCTTAAATTCGCGAATTTCTTCATTTTTTAGGGTTTTCGCGAAATTAACAGCCAAATTGGTCTTTGATAAAAAACTTGCTTTTAGTGAATCAAAAAGGCATCCCTAACAATACGAATAGTGGACAAAAAACAGCTATGTTATATGGACCATCATGATAAAAATTGCGAAAAACCGTTTTTTTGTATATGCCAGCATCACTTTACGAGATGATTTAAGACTCCATCTTTTAGTACATAATCTGGGATTCTTAAACAATTAACTGACCAAAAATTTGGCCAAAAAAGTTTTCATTTGCAAAAGTTATCTTAACAAAAACTATAATTATTGTAGGATTAACACTGAAATAATAGTTTTTGTTAAGATAACTTTTGCAAATGAAAACTTTTTTGGCCAAATTTTTGGTCAGTTAATTTTTTAAGAATCCCGCATTATATACTAAAAGATGGAGTCTTAAATCATCCCGTAAAGTGATGCTGGCATATACAAAAAAACGGTTTTTCGCGATTTTCATCATGATGGTCCATATAACATAGCTGTTTTTTGTCCACTATTCGTATTGTTAGGGATGGCTTTTTGATTCACTAAAAGCAAGTTTTTAATAAAAGACCAACTTGGCGGTTAATTTCGCGAAAACCTCAAAAAAATTAATAAATTCGCGAATTTAAGGGCTTAAGATGAAAAGCTTTAAACCAAATTGGCATAAGAAATATTGCTACAAGTCATATCTTTATTTTCCATTCCATACAATTTAAAAATCATTAACTTTGCAATTTTTTTGTTGAAAAACTGGCTCGATATCAGCAAATCTTTAATGACATTTTGCAAGAAAACTGTACCATACATCGAAAAACGGAGTACGCCATTCGATTCAGCATGTCCGAAATATATAGAAATGATGGTCGTACCTCTTGTTTTCTAAAATAGTGGTCACTTTTGTCACGCAGTGTTCTTAGACATTTCTTCTATAGAAAAAGTCTCAGATTCTGAGACATTTTTTCTTTTAAAAAAGTCTTAGATTCTGAGACATTTTTTCTATAGAAAAAGTCTTGGATTCTGAGACATTTTCTTATAGAAAATGTCTCAGATTCTGAGACATTTTTTTTTAAAGAAAAAGTCTCAGATTCTGAGAAATTTTTTATATAGAAAACTCTCAGATTATGAGACATTTTTTCTATAGAAAAAGAAGAGACATTTTTTCTATAGAAAAAGTCTCAGATTCTGAGACATTTCTGCTTCAGAAAAAGTCTCAGATTCTGAAACCTTTTTTCTATAGAAAAAGTATCAGATTCTGGCACATTTTTTCTATAAAGTCTTAGATTTTGAAACATTTTTGCTTCGGAAAAAGTTTCAGATTCTGAGATATGTTTTCTATAGATTCTGAGAAATTTTTTCTCAAGAAAAGTCTCAGATTCTAATACATTTTATCTATTAGGAAAGTCTCAGATTCTGAGACATTTTTTCCACCTATATAACAATTTCAAAATTTGTTATTATTACTTTATCGTTTTCTTTAAAAAAATATTTCTAAGAATTCAATGACATTTTTGTTTTTCATTATTATTGATTAATTGGTAATGATTATATTTTTCATTATCATTATGTAAAACATTGCTAATGAAAATTTCATTTCATTTTCATTGTGTAAAATTAATGATAATGATTTTTTAATTTAATTATCATTGACCATATTCAATGACAATGAAACTCTCAATGATAATTGAAAAACAACAAAACAAACAGTCCCATCTCTGACAAAAATGAACTTTTTTTTTTGCACAAACTTATAAAGAACATTTTCTAAAGTATTTTGGCCTCCTAAACACGAATCTGTCATTACAAAAGTTGTATCAAATCGCCTTCTCGAGATATATGCATTTTCATTTTTTGTGGACCAGAAAAATTTTTGAATATTGGAAAAGTATATGTTCAAGTTATTCATATTTTTTTTATTCGAATTCTCAACAAAATTTTCTAACTTTTGAAAGAAATCAGGACTAGATACGATCAAGGATACCATCAGGACATTACAAGGAAGTTCAAAATGTCCTTTTTCTGGTTATGTCCTAATAAGTATCCGAGTTTTGCAAGAATTCAAAGCAGATGTGTAAAGTATACACTCCAGTTAAGAGAATCTAGGGTTAAAATCCAAAATCCATTGAGTATATCCAGAAATATTGGCAAAAATTTTAAACCAAATCTGCATATTTTTTCATACATTTTTCCGTACCAATTTTTATAGTTTTCTGTTAAAATTAAAAAAAAAACAAGGAAGAAAGCTGTATTCGGCTGTGCCGAATTTTTAAATACCCTCCACAATGTTAACTAATTCATGATTTCGTAGACGACCTTTCTTGGCCAAAATTAAATTTTCTCAAAATTGGTTTTATAGAAAATCGTAAACACTTACAAGCAACAGAAAACATATTTTGTTTTTGTATACACTCATTTACCGTTCAAAAACAAATTTAGCTAAAAATAGAAAAAAACGTATTTTTTTAAATTTTTTCAATTATTTTTTGAGTTTATATGGACATTTCCATTTAACTTTTCATTTGTTTGAAATTTTGGTTTTATATCAAAAACTTTTTTTATTTGCATCCAAATGGCTATCTACCGAGAGAAATGCATAAAGGACTTCTAATGCAATTAGCTTACAAACACTTAAGGCCAAAAATCTTAATTTGCGGTAGTTAGCGACAATCAAACTTCAGAAATGTGGAAAAGTCGATTGAAATTTCATAAAAATTATGTACTCTTTGGCCTATTGTACTAGTGCCGTCCAACGTATTCTTCGAAGATTTAAAATATATGTCCCTACACTTGTTCAAAAAAGATGAATTTATGAATTTGATGTGCCATCAATAATAAAAAAGTTATTTGGTGGTAACGGTTTGAAATTAAAATTTCTTCATTTTCAATTTTTCTTCGTTTTTTGATCAGGAATTTTGCGCCGCTTTATACTTTTCAAAAGCTAGTACGAAGAAGGATAGCTGTCGTAATTCTCTACAGTTTAAATCCGGTCTCATGAATGTGCCCTCAATAGGAGCGGAGTACTAGCTAGACAAAGGTTGAGAGACAAATCGTGAAAGTTATCAAAAATCCACTTTTTTGCAAGGCACAATCGCAATATTATTTAAAAGTGGCCAGCACATCGCGTGATCCAAATATTTTTCGATTTTTTATAATAAAATCAATATAGCGTGTTAAAATTTTGATTAGCAAAAATTTTGCAAAAATCTGACATTTCACGATTTTTGCTTGTATTTTCACGCGAAAAGAATTTAGATTTAAAATATACCCGTCAGACGATTGCTTGTAATGCGTATTATGGATCGTGAGCAAAAATTGGGACTTAATGCAACTGTACGCTGAAAACGCCCTAATTTTGTCTCCAGATAAACCGCCAGGGCACACCCAAACCGCTAATAGAAATTAATTTTTATAAAAGGCAATTGCAGGTACTTATAAAGCTTTATCCCAAAACTGAGCGGCATTAATAAATTTTGAAGATTGTGGATTTTATGCATCTTTCAAAATTTCATTAATCAGAAATTGCATCACTTTTAAAAATTCACAATTTTGCATAATGCACAAGTTTCTTAACTAATTTGAGGGTTCTAAATCCGAGTATGACCTTTAATTTGGTCCATCGTCATTAGATTTCGTGTAAATTGCATACCAAGCATTAAGGGAGAAGCTTCTTAAAATAAAGCTTTTTAAATAAAAATCTGATTGTATATCCACGTTAATGGTCGTAATTTATCCGGATTTTATTGGGGATAGTATGAAACATTAATTAACGTCGATTTTGTTAAATTCTAACATTAATTGTAATTTTGAAATTTTTGTTTTTCAATTTAAATCTTCAAACCGCCATAACTTTCGCGCCGTCAGCGGAAAGTTCTTCACGCAAACGGATTTGAACTTACTAAATGCATGTTTATACGCGCACTAAACGATTTTGATGTGCCTTCAAAAAAAATTTTTATATTTTTTAAACCTTAAAATCAAAAGTTAAATGGAAATGTTCATATACATATTATAAATGGAAAACAAAAAAATTATAACAATTTTTAACACAAAACCGATTTCAACCCAAAAATTTTTCCCTTTTTGTATTTTTGGCCAAGAAAAGTGATGATCGAAACCATAGTGCAATTTAAATATTTAAAAACCAAAAAAAATATTTTCTAAGTATGTATAAAAATTATATAAAAATTATGACAATTATATAAAAGCAACCACGTGTATGACAAATACTATGTATTTTTTACTTCTAACAAGCGAAAAAAAAACATCAACAACTACAAAATGGCGCGATGGCACGCCATATCACGGAGGTTTTATATTGAAACTCAACTCAATTGATCAATCGATCAAGGATCATGAATATATATACTTTATGGCGTCTTAAACCAATATTTCAATGAGTTACATACGAAATGAAAAACTTATATTTACCCTCTATCACCAGAGTGGAGGGTATAAAAAACAGTATTAAGTAAATTCCAAGTTTCAAAAAAAAACTTAAAAACTAAATGTGTGCATTAAATTAGTGAAAAAATATGGTACTAACCCATTTAATGTTTTTTTTTTTCTCTCGGATTATTTTTAGTGTGCCAGTGCTAACAAAATCTGATTTTTATAGAAAATCTCACCAAGTATAAAAACAAAATCTCATTAAAACTAATGCGCTAAAGTTAATCTTAAATACATTTTTTATAAATTCTTATTTAAAAAGCAACACTTTGTTAAAAGTTTTCTTTTACGTTTAGAAACGTTTTTTTTATAATATCTTTGAAAAAGTACATAAAAACAAAATTTACTCGTATTTAGTGCGGTAGTGTCCAACAGCAATTTCTTTTATATTTTGCAATATATTTTCCTAACCATTATAAAGATGGGATGTCCTTTTTATTCATCTTTTTACAAGGATGTAAGGTAAGGAGATTACATCTACAGAAAATTAAATGAATTTGATTTACGTGTCATTTTAAAGTCGTATAATCCAATGCCAAAACCATTACCACCACCTCAAACCAAGTTGTATTATATGGAAACAACACTAACAAAGCTGAACACTGAAGAATTTAAGTTCCAATTAAGTATAAAATATAACGACATGTGAACAAACTCCCAAAATAACCTTAAAACAAATTTTTATAGCTGCTTTTGGGTTTTGTCAGTCAGATTCACTAAGATCACAAAGTATGATCCAAAATTGTTTTAAGTACAAACTTTAAACAGAATTTGAAGTTTTAAACTCCTATTGTATAGAATTCCGAGTTAGGAGTCCAAAAATGAGTTTGTAGAATTTAAACTTTTAAATCGTTGATATATATCTATATTAGAGGTGTCCTTAAAAACGAAAATCACTTTTTTATACCTGGTAGGGTCCTATATTGTTCTTTAGTATCTAAAAATGAGTGAGCCAAAATTTCGGGACAATCGGCTAAAAATAACTCGTGCCGAAAATGGATTGAAGTTTTGGGACATTCTTATAAGAACGAAAAACTCGTTTTTTCTAGTTTTTGGAAAAACATTGGTATTTGATATTTTTTGTTAAATTTTTTGTGAAATAATATGAAAATGGTACTAAATTACCTTTTCAAAACGACTAATAGAATTAAAATCGGATGAAAAATAAGCATTTTACGCATACATGCCCCAGACCATTGAATGGTTTTTAGAGCCAGAATTTCAAAATTTTCATAATTTTTAGGCAAAAAAATCGTCAAAATTTAATTTTACTTTATGATCAAATTGAAAACATGTTTAAGATTAAAAATAGCAGATATGGTAGTCAAGCTTTTTTTTTTATTTGGCGCGGGTAGTGATAAAATTTCCGCGGATTCCAAATAAAATGCGTTTTTCTACAATAATTAAGCAAATTTTTGAAAATTTGTGCTCTATTGTGCGGATCGAAGTGTAAAACGTAAATTCTGTAACTTTTGAGAAATCGGATATATGCAGATATTTTGTATTATAGAAATGTATAACGTCTCAAATTTGTCATTTCACCTCGACGAAAAGGGGTTAAAGATGCCCGAATTCTCAAAAAATTTACAGAATTTATGTATTTCACTTCGTATAATACAATACAGAAAATTGTTCCCCATATTTGCTAAATTATTTTAGAAAAACACATTTTCTTTGGAATCTGCGGAAATTATATCACTACCCACGCCAAATGAAAAAAAAGTTAGACTACCATATCTGTTAGTTTTTATCTATAACATGTATTTAATATAATTATAAAGTAAAATTAAATTTTTTTTATTTTTTTGCCTAAAAATTTTGAAAATTTTCAAATTTTGGCTATAAAAACCATGCAATGGCCTGGGGCATGTATGCGTAAAATGCTTATTTTTCATCCGATTTGAATTTCTTTAAGCTTTTTGGAAAGGTAATTTATTACCATTTTCATATTACTTAACAAAAAAATTAACAAAAAATAGCATATACCAATATTTTTCAAAAAACTAGAAAAAACGTGTTTTTTCATCAGATAAGAGTGTCCCAAAACTTCAATCCATTTTCGGCACGAGTTATTTTTATCCGATTGTCTCCAACTTTTGGCTCACTCATTTTTAGATACAAAACTACAATTTAGGATCCTACCACGTATTAAAAAGTGATTTTGAAAAATTACCTTAGTCGTTAGGACACCTTTAATCTATATATGTCTGTCCGCCCGTACACTCAAAAGAACACCTCTGTAAAAAAATTTGTTAACTCACTTTCAATTTTATATAACAAACTTTTAACAGATATTTCTACTGGAATGAATATTTTAACTGAATTCTCTGCCATTTAATTTTTGAAAACAACAAAATTTTGCAGAATTTTTACTGATTATGTGTGATAAGTTTCACAAAGTTTTGTGCAGATTTTCAGCAAATTATTTTGCTAATTTAACAGCTGTATTTAGTTATTTTATTGAAGTATTTTTTTTATGTCGGCCACGCAAAAATGCAAATCAAATGGCACTATCTGATAACTAAAGTGGACGAATATAAATAGATCACGCATAAATGCGTGTCTACATATGGGGCAAAACGCGTCAAAGGTCCACACCAAAAAACAAATGTTGTCCAATTTAAGTATAATTTTGGTAAAATAGTAGGTTAATGATAGGTATTCTAAATTACAAATATAAAATTTTTTGATGAAATATTGGCAGAGTTACAGGGTTGGAAAGTTTTGATGTTTTTGAAAAGAACATATTTTGGTGAATTTTAATTAACATTTTGATGAAACAAAAATTATAAGTTTAAAAACGACTTTTAAAGTATTTTCGACGGCCTTTAAAATAGCATTTGTGTTTTTTTTGAAAAAAATAAATTTGACCTTAAAATTCAAGGTCAAAATATTAAATTGTAATTATCTTATAAGGGTCGCACCTTTAGATTTTTTTCACTAAGCCCACTAGAAAGGTTGAAATTTTTTTTAATTTCGGTTTTTTTTAAAAAAATGGTATGTATGATACTTTATGAGAAATCAATTTTTTTACGAGTACATAACACCCAAACTGTACTGATTTCTTTATTTTTTATGCGTGCAACGTTTGTTGTCTGTGTTTACAAGGCACACTTTATCTAAGCATTTATTTTTGTTGTTGTTATTACATGCAGATTAAAGCGATTTCAGTACAATTTGAGTGTCATATACTCCTAAAAAATTGATTTCTCATAAAGTTTCATACATACCATTTTTTTAAAAAAAACCGAAATTAAAAAAAATGTCAAGCTTTCTAATGGGCTTTGTGAAAAAAATTTAAAAGTGCGACCCTTATAAGATAATTACAACTTAATATTTTGACCTTGAATTTTAAGGTCAAATTTATTTTTTTCAAAAAAACCACAAATGCCATTTTAAAGGCCATCAAAAACACTTTAAAATTAGTTTTTTAAATTATAATTTTTGTTTCATCAAAGTGTTAATTAAAATTCACCAAAATATATTCTTTTCAAAAACATCAAAACTTCCCAACCCTGTAACTCTGCCAATATTTCATCAAAAAATTTTATATTTGTAATTTATACTACCTATCATTAACCTAATATTTTGCCAAAATTATACTTGAATCGGACAATATTTGTTTTTGGGTGTGGACCGTTGACGCGTTTTGCCCCATATGTGAGCTTAAATAACACTGTGCAATAAATTTTGGGTCTTCGAGTGTATATTCAATGGGACCAACAAAAAAATAAAGCATACCGATAACTTAGCCCACTGAAATTTTTCAATTTTTCTCAAATGCGTTGTGAATAAGTCATAAAAAAAGTATTACACCTAATTCTGAGGTAAATAATAGTAAGACATGTCTTCAGTGAAATTTGATGGTGGTTCTTTTCTTATTATACATTAACACTCTATCTCCCATTTTTTGTCCTTTTTCGAATATCCTCATAGAACACCAATAAAGCATGCGTTTAAATGGCTAAAATGTTCTACAAAAATTTTCTGCATCAAATTTCACTTGGGCTTGTCGATGTTCAAAAGTTCGTGCGAAAAGTGCAAAATGCTTAAAAAGGTAAAATCGTAAATTATCATATACTATTAAATTGTTTTTTATAAAAGTCAATAGAAATAAGTCGAAAAAGTGTTATAAATCTGCTTCTGACCTAAATTATGAAAATAGATGTCTTCAGTGAAATTTGACGGCGGTTCATATTAACCCTCTACCTCCAAGTTTTAGGGACCATATGTGACCTTTTTTTCAAATATTCTCTTAGAACAAGAATAAGGCGTGCGTTTAATGGGTTAAAATCTTCTACAAAGTTTTTCTGCATCAAATTTTACTAGGGGTTATCATAGGTCAAAAGTTCGTTCGATATAAACAAAATTTTAATTTATCATAATTATTTAAATTATGTTTTACCAAAATACTTTACATTTTATACTTTACAGTTAACATCAAAATCATATCTTCTCAATTTCGCAAGAAATCGCAAAATTAAAAAAAAATAAAAAATTGGAAAAAAATTTATTTTTCGCGTAAATTAGAAGTCAAGATATTGATTTGAACAGTTTTACCACCTTTACCCACATAAAATTTAAACTGTATACAATATACACACAAAAAACTTTTTTTTCCATGAACGATTTTCATAGTATTTATGAACAAATTCATACAATTTATTAACTTTTTCATAATACTTATAAATTTTTTCATAATATTTATGAAAAATGTTAAAAATTCTTAAATTTCACATATTATGATTTATTCATAAATACTATGAAAAAGTTTATAAATATTATGAAAAAGTTAATAAATTGTATAAATTTGTTCATAAATACTATGAAAATCGTTCATGGAAAAAAAAAAAATTTGTGTGTATTTGTCGTTTCTTGATTTTTTTCCTTTATTTTAGACACTTAAGAAAAAATAAATTAAATAATATACCCAGCAAAAACATGGTAATGAGTTGTGAAAAGTAATCATTACCAAGTACATTATTTATAATGAGTACCCATTACCATTAACATTATTTTAAGCCCAAAAGTAACTACTTCTCAGTAATATGTTATAAAAGCACTTCTAAGTAATAATATCTTTTTGCACTTGCAGTTTTTAACCTTTACAATTCAATTAACTTAAAAAGTACTTAAAAACTTAATAAAAACTTTGCAATTTTTAAGTTTTAGTAAAAACAAGTTAAATTTTAAAAGTTTTAATTAACTAATTATTTTACTTCTTATTGGTAATGGGTTTTTACTCCTTATTTGTAATCCGAGGCAGTAACTACTTATTTATCTCCATACTCTTCACTAGTTATTTTTGTCTCACGCCCTTGTTAAAATAATTAGTGTTTCATTCAATAAGTAACTACTTATTAACATCTGTTTCGGATTACAAAACCCATTACTAGTAATGCCAATTTTTGCTGGGTAAAAGCTTGAACAGTAATTTTGGAATTTTTCCGGAAATCCATCATCTATAATTTTTTTGCTTGCAGTTTTGTCAACTTAAATAACCTCGAATTCAAACTGCATACCACATTTTTGTAGTTAATTGAAGTAAATGTTTTTACAGACCAAAAATAACACAAAGTAATGAATAAATAGTAGTTTTGCGAGTTTTTTAGCGATATCTCGAATTTAGCAGCTAGAATCTAAATGTTAACAGCCTTATCACCTTTAATCGATAGCAAATCAAACTGCATTTCGTGTTTTTCAACAATGTTAAAGAAACTACTTTTATTAATCAAAACAAGAAATACCCCCAAAAAGCTGTTTTTCGCAATTTCTCGCGAAAGTGTGCAGCTTTAATTTTTTTGTGGGCAGTTTTAATTTCCTCCAACATGGTCAAATCAAACTTCATACCACTTTTTTATTATTTTTCGCGATATCTCGCGAAATTTAACACCTACAATTTCGATGTCAACAGCTGTGTGACCTTTGATCAAGCACAAGTAAAACTGTATACCATGCACTCAAAATAATAACTCTGTTAAAAACTCTGTAAAATGACTGTAATCTCAATTCGACAGATATTTGACAAAGTTATCTGTCGAAATACAGATTTTAATAATATACTTTGTATTTTCTTGTAACCGAAATACAAAATTTTATCTGTAATTTTACTTTTTATTTTGTAATCTCTATTTTACAGATAATAAACAGAGTTTTTTGTTAAAATACAGATTTTATAAAATACTTATGTTTTTTTCTCGTAACCAAAATACAAAATTTCAACTGTAATTTTATTTATTGCTCTGTAATAATAAACATTGGTAAATTTTACGAGGATGTCGTGTAAAATTGGAGGATGTCGTGTAAAAACTTTCACAAAAATAAAAAAGTAAATTTACAATTTGGAAGCATTAAAACGGGCAAATTTACTCGATGGCATTTTTCAATTGTCAACACCAGATTGGCTGTTTGACCAGAAATCAAATAGTAAATAAAATAGTCAAATTCTGGTCGCTTTTATCAATATTTTACAGATAATTCTGTAAATTTACAGTTTTTTTTTATCGAAATCATTTTACAGAGTTTTCTTCGTAAAATAACAAAAAATCTTGCTGGTTGGAAATCTATGGTATTTTCTGCTGGCTCAGCAGAGTATCTCTGTAATTTAACAGAGTGATTATTTTGAGTGTGTTTTTACGAAATTTTAAAGAAACCTATCTAAAGATGAAAAACGAAAACAAAAACAGTAAAAAATTAATTTCGCGATTTCTCGCGAACTAAAGAAGATAGGATTTTGATATTTACTGTTTTGTGACCTTTAAATAAGTACAGTAAAAACTGTATACTCAGTTTTTGAAAATATTTAAAAAACTTCAATGTCAAAATTTAAAAAAATACAAAAACACTAATTTCACGTTATCTCGCGAATGCGAGCAGCTACGATTTCGCTGTTAACAGTTTTGTGACATGTTGTAATTTACAAAACGGAACTAGGATATTTCCCAAGAATGAGAAGTATCCTAGCTTACAAGAACTTTAGAGAAAAGGATATTTCTCCTGGAGGAAAAATATCCTTTTAAGAAATGTGTTAGTGTTTACCTACTGTTCTGGTGCGGGTGTGTACCTATTGTTTGTCCGTTCTGCGCGGACGACGCCTGAACCGTCAGGCTAAAGAGCCCCCTTTAAGATAAAAACAAAGGACCCGACTTTTGTGAGGGACTAGGGAATTTGCATACTTACCTATGTAGCATATCCAATAATAAAAGTTGATCCAATTGCATCGAGAATCCAAAATCCCATTTTATTAAGTCTTTTCACTCTATTTATACTTAAAAATAAAACTTAATACTAGCTTAAAACTAGGTCAATAAAGTAAATGCTGCATTAGCAGTAATTAATAAAAAATGAGTTACCTATTAAACCAAAAATTAATAAACAAAAAATATTAATAAACAACAATTTTAAATAACCTAAATATAAAATAACTAAAACCTAATCAATAATTATTTAAACCTTATATGTTACTGTAAAAATAATTAAAAATACCTTAACCCTAAATCTGACACCTAACATTCCTCCCCTCTTTTCAGGAACGATTTCCGCATCGTTCAACTCCAACAACTCGCTCTGAACACCCGCACTCACCGAATTCCTCCAGCACTCGACTCTGTCATGAGTTATTTCATGAAATGGGATTTCAGCATACTGATGCTCCTTGGCCAGACTGTAGTTTGAAACACTTGCAACATAGATCCTCTTCACCTGTTATTGTAATGGACTTTGCATATTGTTAGCTGAATGCCTGCTGTAGCCGTGCTAATTTTGCCGATTTGTTGACACCTCCCAAAAGTATCACTGGTGGCACCACCTCATTCTTCTTGTGGTTTAGGTTAAATGTTTCAGATCGATCAGAATCTTTTAGCACGGCTACATCTTGTATTGGTATTGTTGTACTTTGCCTTCATTCGTAATGCGTTTATTCTTTTACAATTTCAAAAACAGCATTTTAAAATTTTCAAACGGCAGATTATAAATAATGTTTAGACATCCATTTTTATTTTCTTTAACGGTAATATACATCAATATAGGTAGGTCATCCATTTTCATTTTCTTCAAGTGTAATACCCATATCTTTTCAATTTCTCATATGAAAGACCTTTATTTTTGAAAATTTGCTCATTAAATGAAACATACGGGTGGATTCAAATAATAATAAAGTTATTACTAGGGTCCAACATTATTGGTTCGATAACAGGATACTTCAGCTAATCCGATACAGCCAATAAACGTCATTCATTTTTTTTTTTTTTTTTTTTTTTTCTTCGCTGGTTAAGAGTTCCTCGTTGTATTGCGGCAATCAACTACGGATGATATGACTTTACGGAGGAGGATGTTGTCTCTGGATGTGTATAACTAAATATATCTTATTTAATATTTTAATATGTACAAGTCTTAAACTAAATATAAAAATATAAATTCTCAATACAAATTGACTGTTATTTTAAAAACTTAACACAAAATAATAACTATTTTTTTTTTTTTTACTATTTCATTTATTCTGTCTCTTTCTCTCTTTTCAAATACTTTTTTAATAGCATTTTCTTTTTTAATTTTTTTTTTCTATATATTTTTTTTTTTTTTTTTTCCTTAATATGCGTTTTGTTTTTGATTTTTCAAATATTTTTTTTTTTTTTTCATAAATATTTCCTTTGTTTTAATTGTAATAAAGTTTTTTTTTTCATATCTTTAAATTTTTTTTTTTATATATGTATTTCCATTTTTTTTTTTTTTACAAAAATTTTTTTTTTTTTTTTTTTTTCTTCTTCTTTTTTTTTTTTTTTATATTTTTCTTTTTTAATTGTAATAAAATTTTATTTTTTTTTTTTCATATCTTTAAAATTGTTCTTTTTTTATATATGTATTTTCATTGCTTTTCTTTTCCCTTTTTGTTCTTCTTTTTTTTTTTTTTTTTTTACAAAATTTTTTTTTTTTTTTGTTAATATTTTCTTTCCATGAAAAGTAATGTTTTCCTTGGTCCTACTAAGCGATAGTACTGTTTCCACTGTCAAATAGGCATCTGCTAAAAGAAATGAAGAAAGAAAAAATCTTGCAACATATAAATAATTTGCCATATATATATTCTGTTTTCCTGAAGTTATAAAAATCAACACCAGTCCAATCCTGTACACCTAAATCTGTAGCCTACTGAAGTATCTGGCAGGAACCGATCATGTTAACCTAGCCACTCCAATATGCCACCGATCGATGATAAAATATAATCCGTACCATGGCAGCCTTCCGTTACCGTAGGAGGGACGCTTTTTGTTACTCTCTGAAATCGCACATTAGTTGTAGTTTCCGTGTTCACTACCGAGAAAAAACTTCTGAAGTCATTCTGTATTTCCACTTCATATTCATATATATATTCTTCATATAGCATAATAATAATAATACCGTACACCGTTGTGTACTACTCATCAGGAATATCTAATTCCAATCGGAGGTACGCTTATCTTCCAACATCTTGGACGAGAATACTCTTGTACCTACACAGACCCAGGTATCTCACGCATCTCATAGTGCGATGAGAATAGCGAAACTTGAGCCTGGCTCCGTCCTTTAGATGGTTTTCCTCCACCACCTCTTCCCTAGCGATTAAAAGTTTACGGTTGCCAAACTACAATCATTACGATTTCGAGCAACAACGCTCTAGGGCCCGTGGAATGCACGTAAATGGTTGTTATGCCATTTACGGTTCTTTCCCTTAATACGCACCGTTGTAGTCACTGGGCTATTTATAGCCGTGACCTCGTACGGACCTGTCCAGACCGGTGAGAACTTGTTCTTCCTCGTGTTATTCCTCACGAGCACCATATCGCCTATTGTGAACGACACGGGATTAGCCCGTTTGTCATACGCTGTCTTGGATTTTTTCTTTGCCTCCTCCTGATTTTTTAGCACCAGCTCGTGTGAGCGCTGTAGCTGAAACTTCAATACCTTATTCGGATCGTCCGGATTGTATAAGGGGGCACACTTCCCCGACAAGTTAGTTGGTAGTTCAACATCAAATCCGTACAATGTCCTGAATGGGGTTTGGCCAGTTGACGTATGTATAGTGTTGTTATGGACATGCATGGCAGGGGCCAGCCATTGATCCCAATTGCTACCATCCTCCTTAGCAAAACTCCGTAGATATTCCGCTAGCGGTCGATGGCTTCTTTCCAATGAGCCATTTGCTTGAGGATGGTAGGGAGTAATATTTAACTTCTTTATCCCCAGTAACTTGCAGGTATCAGCAAATATTTTTGACATGAAATTTGTGCCATTGTCCGTTACGAGAACGCGCGGAACACCGTATTTTGCTATGATTTCAGTAAAGAATATCTTGGCAATCGTGCTAGCTTCCCCGTCGGGCATGGCCGCGCAAACCATATATTTTGAGAAATCGTCTTGAAAAGACAAAATCAATTTATTCCCGGAACTCGTTTCTGGAAGCGGACCTACCATATCCATGTATACTTTTTGGAAAGGAAGACTTGGTGTATCAGTTAGGACCATTGGCATTATTGTTTGGCGTGAGCTCTTGTTGCGCTGACAACTCGCACACTGACGTACATATTTCTTTACGTCCCTGCTCATACCCTTCCACCTAAACTGCCTCTTCAACCTGCTGTAAGTCTTCCTTGCTCCCAGATGACCGCCCAGTGGGTTGTTGTGAAAATCCTTTAGTGCCGTTGCAATGTCCTTTTTGTCCCGAAGAACTACATACCCTGGTTCGATTGCAGCTTCCTGTTCTGTAGTGTTTGTTTTCAACTCAGTGTTTGGAGTGGTGACCAGTTCCGCTGAAGGCGTTTTTGTGTTCGCAGTTGCGACCTCTTTCGCTCCCTCTGTTTCTTGTGCTTTAGTCCTATATCGTGTTTGGACCGTGAACACTTCCTCCTGTGAGTATGGTATCCTGCTGAGTGCATCTGCATTCTGATTTTTCTTACCAGGCTTGTACCAAATTTCGAAGTCATACTCGGATAACTTATGCCGGAATCTGGCCAACCTGGAGGTCTGATCCTTCAAATTTGCTATTCCCTTAAGAGGTTGGTGATCAGTAAAAATCGTGAAATGACGGCCGAGCAGATATGGGCGGAAGTTCTTCACAGCCCATACTATCGCCAGAAACTCCTTCTCTATAGTGGAGTAACGTGTTTCCGCATCGCACAATGCGCGGCTGGCAAATGCGATGGGACGATCCTCGCCATTGTTCCCTTGTGAGAGCACAGCACCTATGGCACCACCACTTGCGTCGGTCGTCAAAACGAATGGTTTTGAAAAATCGGGGTAGGCCAGAACCGGTGGCGATAGAATCGCCTCCTTCAACGTTCTAAACGCCTCTTGACACTCGCTGGTCCAGCTGAATTTGCAATCCTTCCGGAGTAACTGGTTAATTGGTAACGCGATTTCGGCCGTTCCCGGGATGAATTTTCTATAGTAGTTTACTAACCCTAAAAATGATTGCACCTCCTTACGGTTCCTTGGTGCCGGAAAATCCCTAACACATTTTACTTTCTCCGGATCCGGAAGTGCACCCCTCTCTGAACACTTGTGCCCCAAGTATACAATTTCGCGCCTGAGAAAGTTGCATTTTTCGGACTTCACCTTCAGATTATTTTCCCTAAGGAGTTGAAGCACCTTACATAGCCGAGCCTCGTGTTCCACGAGACTGCCACCATACACCACAATGTCGTCCAAGTAAACGAAGCATTCAATGCCCTGAAGTCCCGTCAACACGTGGTTCATCAACCTCTGGAAGGTCGCCGGTGCTCCCGTCAACCCGAATGGCATTCTATTAAACTCAAAATGCCCTAACGCCGTACTAAAAGCTGTTTTCTCTCTATCCTGTTTGTCCATTGCTACCTGATGGTAACCGCTGGCTAGATCAAGTGTTGAAAAATACCTGCTGTTACCCAGCTGCTCCAGAATTTCATCCATTCGCGGTATTGGAAATACCTGCTTGAGGGTGGCATCGTTGAGCTTGCGGAAATCCACAACCAGCCTCCAATTTTTAACCCCATCTTTCCCAGCCTTCTTCGGAACCAATAGTAAGGGAGAATTCCATGGCGACACGCTATGGGAAATGATTCCATCCTCTTCCAATTTCTTTACCTGTCGATTTATCTCCTCCCGGTGTACCTGGGGTAATCTATACTGCTTCTGATTAATAGGCTGTTGTCCCGCTTGAACAGGAATCTTGTGCCTTACCACATTAGTGCATGACAGTTTATCCCCCTCTAGCCAGAAAACATCATGATATGCCGCGCATATACTCTCTATCGATGCCCTCTCATCAGGATTTAGCTCATTGTCTGTTCTGATCGTTTCTAATATCCTGCCAATTCTCCCCCTTACATCCACCTCGTTAACGAGCGATATCCGTCCCTCAGGTGGCTCCTTGAAATTATGAAAGCCACTAAACTGGGGCTTGAAGTTGCTTCCTAAGATGAAATCTTCATCCGATGCATTAAGAATGGGTACACTCACCCTCCCATTCCTTACTTTTGTCAAAACGGCCCCTAGATACACTCCCGGTGCTAGTTCCCGTTTATCTAGCACCACCTCCGATTGCTTTGAATAAAGCTTTACTGACACAACTGAAACCGATCTCGCTTTCGCAACTGTAACTTCGCTTACAGCATTCACACCTTCCGATGCCGCCACGCCGCTTAACGGCACGAGAGGCAAGTTCCACTCCCCCTTGGTCGACATAATCCTCAAGTTAAGGTTAACCGTGTCCGTTATGGACCGCCCCCATAAATTATCCCTGCCCAGTATACCATCGGCCGGCACATTGTTCCCAAACTCCATACAATTCATGATGAAGGATAACCCTAATGCGTCCGACGGTGAAATCTCCACCGTCCCCTTGGTCCTAGAAAATCCCCCGAATGCTCCTCGCAACTCCTTGACCA
Source organism: Pegoplata infirma (assembly GCA_963921195.1). Taxonomy (NCBI): domain Eukaryota; kingdom Metazoa; phylum Arthropoda; class Insecta; order Diptera; family Anthomyiidae; genus Pegoplata; species Pegoplata infirma. Next base: position 190,128,179 of record OY992536.1, read on the forward strand.
CCGTCCCATCCAAACCGACACCCTTTATAAGACTACTCTCCTTAACGAGGCTGGTGTCTGCCCCTGTATCCACCAAAAGTATCAAACTCCCACTTTTCGCCTGTGGACATTGTAGTCTTATAAATACCGAATCCATTGAGGCCGGCTTGGAGGAAATCCCACCTACATTCATACTCCCCCTAGAGGACTTGACAAAAGCCGCCCCTGCCGACCTACCCCACTTCTGTGAATTTCGATGTATTAGTCTGTTTGAGTGGGTCGGTGGTCTTGCCCGTTTCCCGACCTACTGGTTCTTTGTGGGCAAACCACCGCTCTGTGCCCCGGTTTGTCACAGACGTAGCACTTGAAAATTCTGCCGCCCGTACGTCCGGACCTCTTGTTATAGCAAGACTTGGTCTCCTCATGCCCGTACTCCCGACACTCCACACAATATGGGGAATTTTTCCTTTCCCAGCATACGTCTCTCGTATGCCCGGGTTTCTTGCAGAAAGAGCACGGAGGCCCCCTGCTTCCCTGACCTGTTCCCGAATAGTTGGCCGTAATGTCCGAGGTCCGGCGTGACACTCTTTGGTCCTCATCGGATTTTTTCATCAGCTGCTCGACGGCGGCCACCAATCCCGAAATCCTGTCATCCACGGTCTCGCTGTACCGTATGCTACTCGCAGGAGGATCTTCCCCCCTCCACAATGTTGCGTGTGCATCTAGAGCCTCCTTTAATAGACCCTCCAAGTCACTGGCCGAACTAGCAAGCATCCTGCTTCGCATCATCGGATCCCTCAACCCAGTTACAAATGAAGACTTGACCTTCTTGTCAACTTCGGCCTTCATTATACCATCAGAGACCCCCTTGTATGCATCCTTGATGATGGCATCCGTTGTGTCCGCTAGGATTTGCAGACGTCTAGCGAACTGCTTTATTTCTTCATCCTCTCTTTGATGTGCCCCCGAGATCTCTCTCATGACTGCATCCAACGATCTCGTCTTTAGGTAAGTGGTTTTGATCAGGTTAACAAGTTCATCCACTGACGTGAAGGAACGCAGCCTCACCAATTGGTAGGCATCCCCATAGAGTCTCTGTTTTACTACTGCCAGAAACTCTTCCATCTTATCTAACGCGACCCCTCTAGATGCAAGTTTAACTCCATCAACAAATTTGTACACCTCCATTTGGAGGGTAGCCGATTGTTCGCCACCAAATGTGGGAACCACAGCCTGAATGGTCTTTAGCATCTCAGTGGTCGTCATCCTAGCATCTACTGCCATCCTTCGCTCCTGTTTTCGTGCAAGCGGGCTACTCTCTGCCAACGTTTCCTTCTTGGCTAACCGCAACTGACACTGCAAGTTTTGTATATGCTCGTTCGCCTTATTCAGATCGTTGAAGCAAACCTTTCCCCACTTGTTCGGTGTACTCCCCGTAGAAACTGCCTTCCTTAAGGTCTCGTTTTCTTTATCCAGCTCCTCAGCTGCCTCCAAGTTCTGCCTTATTTCTTCCTTCAAGGCAGAATTGTGTCTTCTCAGGGCTTCAAGCTCCGACCTTAGTTCTTCTATCCTCTTTTCACTACACTCTTCTCGAGTATCGACAAGTCTGCAAAGCTCACCCAAAACCAGGTCAGCCTCTTCCAACTTTGTGATCCGGTGGACCCCTGAGATTTTATCCCTTAGAAGATTAAGGGTCTCCTGATTCGGACAACGCCGACTTATTTCCACCCAAAGTCTTTCTATGAAAAACTCCACCTGGGCCCTTAAATTCGATACCGTCTGCCTAGCCCTTTCCAGCTCCTCCTGGACCGTTTCCATACAGCTGAGCTGACAAACAAGTATCACAATAGGGGTGGTCTGCGTCCAGAGCTAGTTCACCAGATGGCCAAGAAATGTCCCCAAACACCCGAAAACCAAATAAAACTTCTCCCAATAAGGTGATTCACAACGATCACAAATCAACCCTATAGCGATTTTCTTAAAATAAAATCCCAGTTCGTGGGGACCAATAATCAATGACCCGTACTAAGGAGAAACAAACAGTCTATTTCATATCAAACAACAACATTATTTAGCAAAAATCATTCACTAACAAACCAAACAAATTAAACATACATACTCCAATGACAATACCCAAAGTATGTGCATTAGCTTTAACCAACAAATAAAATTTGGTGACGAAAATACAAAACAAAAAAAAACAAATAATAAATAAAAAACAATTTCCGTAGAAGTTATTAAACCTGAAAACAATTGAATTAATATATTTCCCCTTTCCCTATTATGTTTCAAATACCTCTTCAAATGAATAGTGCGATGCAAATTAATTCAACCAATGCTATTAAAATACCCCCACTAAAACCTTCGCACAGCAAAAACAAAATTGCATCATTAACAAGAAATGACCATGACCATCTCAACAAAAACAATTAGCAAAAATATGAATTCAAAAAAAAAAAAATTACTCAAATTACCAACCAAAAACAATAAACAATTAAGAAATTTTATTTTTCAAAATATGCAATTAAGATACTCCAATTAAAAAAAATATGACACCTTCTTAATGAACATAGCAACAAACAACAAAAAACTGACAAACTTAAAATTTTCAAAACCAACTTTAACTGAAATTTAAAACTGATATTTAGCAAAAAAAAATGAAGCGCCAATTAAATTTAAAATCATCTTTAAAATTGAGTTTCACAAAACTTTTTTTTTTTTTATAATAAAAAAAAAAACCTAAGTAAAGTCTCAAATTTAAGTTAAACAATTGTAAAAATAAAATTCTAAATATTTTATTTTCTCAAAACAAATAAAATAGAACCAGGAAAATAAAGAAAAAATTTAAATAAACAAAAATTGAACGAAAACCAAAATATCCAAAAATTCCAGAATGCTTTAAAATCCTGAAAAATACAGGAACTGTCCTTTGGAGCAAGGACGAAAACCGGCTGCGCCAATGTTGTAATTTACAAAACGGAACTAGGATATTTCCCAAGAATGAGAAGTATCCTAGCTTACAAGAACTTTAGAGAAAAGGATATTTCTCCTGGAGGAAAAATATCCTTTTAAGAAATGTGTTAGTGTTTACCTACTGTTCTGGTGCGGGTGTGTACCTATTGTTTGTCCGTTCTGCGCGGACGACGCCTGAACCGTCAGGCTAAAGAGCCCCCTTTAAGATAAAAACAAAGGACCCGACTTTTGTGAGGGACTAGGGAATTTGCATACTTACCTATGTAGCATATCCAATAATAAAAGTTGATCCAATTGCATCGAGAATCCAAAATCCCATTTTATTAAGTCTTTTCACTCTATTTATACTTAAAAATAAAACTTAATACTAGCTTAAAACTAGGTCAATAAAGTAAATGCTGCATTAGCAGTAATTAATAAAAAATGAGTTACCTATTAAACCAAAAATTAATAAACAAAAAATATTAATAAACAACAATTTTAAATAACCTAAATATAAAATAACTAAAACCTAATCAATAATTATTTAAACCTTATATGTTACTGTAAAAATAATTAAAAATACCTTAACCCTAAATCTGACACCTAACAGACATTTAATCTTGAAGAAATCGAACTGCGCTTACACTTTTCGTCGACGCTAAAGTGCAACCTAAACATCGCTGAGGATCACCGTGTCCAGAGCCACCCTTAAGATAGTTGGAGGTAGAACCCAGCAAAAACTGACATTACTAGTAATGGGTTTTGTAATCCGAAACAAATGTTTATCACTACTTACTTATTGAATGAAACACTAATTATTTTAACAAGGGCGTGAGACAAAAATAACTAGTGAAGAGTATGGAGATAAATAAGTAGTTACTGCCTCGGATTACAAATAAGGAGTAAAAACCCATTACCAATAAGAAGTAAAATAATTAGTTAATTAAAACTTTTAAAATTTAACTTGTTTTTACTAAAAAATTCCGTAATTTTTATTAAGTTTTTAAGTACTTTTTAAGTTAATTAAATTGTAAAGGTTAAAAACTGCAAGTGCAAGAAGATATTATTACTTAGAGGTGCTTTTATAACATATTACTGAGAAGTAGTTACTTTTGGGCTTAAAATAATGTTAATGGTAATGGGTACTCATTATAAATAATGTACTTTGTAATGATTACTTTTCACAACTCATTACCATGTTTTTGCTGGGAAGCAGTTTTATCGGTGTAATCCTTGTATCGAAGCCCCCTTAAGAAGTGGAGATGTGGCCTAGGTATGTTTGTAAAAAATGTTTGAGATGGAAAATGGGCTTCCATACGCAAACAGCATTTTTATAAAAAAATGTTCCTACCGCTATAACTTTGCCAAGAGTGCCTCTTGTGGGAGGAGTTAAATGTTTGACCAACTCCCAGTAGTTTTTCAACCCCAAAATTTGTTTAGAACATACTTACCCTCTATCTTTAACCCTTAAGGTGGTCACCATACAATTATTGTTTTTTTTTATAACTTTGTTTTCCTAAATCCGCATTTAAACATTTTAAATAATTAAAAAATCTTAAATTCGTCGATTTTCGTAAAAAAGACGCGGGCGCGACATCTTATTTTAAAAATACCCAAAAAAAACCGAATGTTTTTCTTCAGGCCCTGAAGATTTGGAAAAAATGTAAGGGGCGTTTCTTTTTGGGATATACTATCTCATTTATTATGCTTTTTGCACTATATATATGGGCATTCCATATCAAATCGGACACTTTGAAAATTTTTTTTTTTAGATTTTCCAAATTTAATTTGTTAACAGTTTTAGTACTCTTCGAAAACTCCTTCGTGGTAAATTTTCAGATTTTTTTGATGACCCGTTCAAAAGATATCGAATTTTTAAATATTGGTAGTTTGTTCCTTTACTCAAACTTCATTTACTCATAACTTCTTGAATAATGGTCCAAATTTCAAATTTTTTCGTTAAAAATTTTTGTTTTTTTACGTACTTAAAAAAAAAATAAATCCCAAAAAATTCTTAAAAGCGCTCTATTATGCGTTTTTTAAGTTTTAAAATTTAAATCTCATTTTTGAAAATGTTTGTACTCTTCGATTCTTTTGAAATTTTTTTTTGTGTAAAACTTCTATCGATTCTACAAATTTTTTGCTTAGGAGGATCGTGGGATAACGATTATTACTATTTTTTAAAATTTTTTGAAAAAATTTGATTGAAATTTTCCAATCTTAAAATCATGTCTACTGCTCCAATGGTGCGTCATAGAGGGGTAATTTATAAGACCAACCCCCAATTTTTACGTCTTAACATTTCTTTGGAACAAACTAATACCCTGTCTCCAATTTCTAAGGGGGCTCCCACACAAAACGGCATGTTTTAAAATTTGCTCCAACCGCTCTAACTGAACTAATAGTGCCCTTAGAGCAATAAATTGTATGACCGACCCACAATATTTTTTTTAGTACAAACATTTTCTCTGAACTTACCTACCCTCTATCTCTAGTTTTTAAGGCGGTCCCCATACAAATTTTTTTATTTTTTGTAAATTTGTTTTATTTAATCAGGGAGTGGAGATAGGGCGTATGTTTGTTTTACAAAAATGTTGTAGGGTAAAAATAAATGGGGGTCGGTCTCACTAATGACCCCTCTCGGACGCACCATTGGACCGGTGTCCGCTTTGACATGGAATGCCCCATATACAACTTTATCATTATTTTAATTATTTTGTTTATCCAAGCCCACAAAAGGGGGCTGACTAAACAAATTGTAAGTGACATTTTCAACAAATTTTTGACAAACCAAAAAAAAATGGTTTTATTAAATTGCTGACATCTTCATACAATTTTTAAAAATATCTTCGATGACATGTCAGCAAGCAATTGCTGACAAATTGCTAACATGTCATTGGGGCCATTTTGAAAAATTGTATGAAAATGTCACCAATTTCATAAAAGGAGAGTCAGCAGTATGTCAGCGGTGATTTTATTTTGCCAACTGCGAATTAGTCAAGTACTTATTGAATTTCGGAAAAAAAATTGATTTTAAACTACCGTGCACCGCGACGCGTCGGCCTTTAATACCTTGACTACCAGACACGTTTCAGCACCGTCTTTAAAACTCCAAGACAAATAACACTGTGCTTCAGTGAAAAAATACATCTGATGTGACATAGTATATGTTGTTAGTCTTGTCGAGTAGATCACAAAACTGCTCAATAAACTTGTCAAACACCCTCAAATTTTAGAGTTATTGTCAAAAAACGTTTTTGTGGGACATTTCTCACTAAACCTTGTGTAATTCAGAAAGTTTTCAACCGATTTTAAATTTTTTAACTGTTTTTGATAGAAAAAAGGATGGAAGGAGGCTTTCCATGTGTGTGAATTGGTCTACACATATAAGAAAGATATTTATTGATTTTTTCAATAAAATCTAATTTTTTGTTATTTTTTGAAAATTTTTCAAGTTTATCAATTTTTTTCTGCTATAGTTCGTTCAACAACCTTTATATTTATAAACGTATTTTTAAAGAAAATTTAATTTTGAATTCGATAAGCTTTATCCTGAAGATCTCGGACAACAATTGGCAGAGTTGTGATAATTTTTCTAAAAAAGAAAATTAAGATTTTGCAGGATATCGCCGTTCAAATATCCCAGGCAAAAAAAAAATTATCATAAGAGGTCATATTTTTAAAGGTTTCAAATCTGGCCTTCAAATTGCTCTATCTCGTCAGGTTTTAGAGATATTTATCATAAATTGATTTATCAAAAACCTAATAAAATAGCGCAATTTCAAGGTCAAATTCGAATTCAGGAGGCCAAAAACCTTTAAAATAATGATACGCGACCTCTTAGTATGTTCGTTTTTTTTTTATTTTTTTGCCTGGGTTATCCGAACGGCAATTTCAAGCAAAATCTTAATTTTCTTTTTTAGAAAAATTATCACAACTCTGTCAATTGTTATCCGATTTTTTCGGCATTAAGCTCATCGTATTCACAATTAAATTTTCTTTAAGAATACGTTTATAAATATAAATGTTGTTGAACGAACTATAGCAGAAAAAAAATCGATAAACTCAAAGAATTTTCAAAAATTAACAAAAAAAATTAGATATTGTTTAAAAAATCAATCAAACAATTAACACACATGAAAATCCCTATCTTTCTTCTATCCAAAACAGTTGAAAAAGTGAAAATCGGTTGATGAATGTTTAAGTTACACGTGGTTTAGTGAGAAAAGTCCAAAAAAATCGTTTTTTTGACAATAACTTAAAAATTTGAGGGTATCTTGCAAGTTAGATGGGCATTTTTGTGATCTTTTCGACAAGACCTACAACCTTAACTACCTTATTTTAAAAGTATTTTCGATTTTGTGTTTTTGTAGCACAGTGTAATTATCCAAATTTAAAATTCCCAATCTTGCATTCGAAGGGCTTTTCTAGCTTTGTGGCAACTTTTATGACGGCTTTCTCGGGTCAAATGCTTGCTTTTTGGGTAAAAGGCAAATGGGGTAAAAAAAAGTGTTTTTTTTTGCCACGTTTTTCTTCTCCTCCGTGTGACCACAAAAAAAGGATTCCACACTGTGGATTTAATCCTACTTTATTTCCTAACTTTATCACCATAGTGTATTGAGAATAATTGTATGTGTTTGTCAAATAATCGACATTGGCAGAGTGTTGTATATTTATCCTAACTACGTACATACTACTGGCAAAACTCAAGCTGTGTTTTTAGAATTGGTTTCTATTTTTGGTAGTCGAGTACCTTTTAACATTTTTTTTTGTTTTATAACATTGTTGTTCATAACAAAACACCTGGTGTCCAGTGATTTAATTTGCAAATTAATACGAAATTAGAGTGAAAATTTCAAATAATAAAAAACAACAACAACATTTGTGTAAATTTAAAAGTATTCTAGAAACAAAATTGAAATTTCAGTTAGTACATACTTTATTAATGGGTCAGCAAGCATGATGAATGGTAAGAAGAGATGAGAAATGAGATTTTAAATAATATTTTTGGAATTATGTAATTTTTTTAACATTTCAAAGTAGTTTGACTTAAAAAAAACTTGGGTTTTTGGTTAGCTAGTAACTATTTTGTTTAATATTAACTATTGGAGTTAACTAATTAAAAAAAATAAACAAATTAGGATTTTTTAAGATATTGATAGTTAGGACAATCCGTTTTTGTTGCTCTCAAGCCATTTCCTTTTTTTTTGGAAAATAATAACTTTAGTTAAATTTGGTTGGCGATATTTTTACTGGAGTTAAAAGCATGTTCTTACAACTGTTCATTCACTAAAGTATTTTCCATTCTCCTGATATTTTTTTGTGGTATTATTTTTGTTATGACTGCAAATGCTCACTTCATAAGAAAAACGTTTGACATTTTAACTTCACCCAGTCATACCCAGCAAAACTTTAGTAATGGGTAGTGATTATATAACACATTACCAGGTAATGTTTATACCTTATTTGTAGCATTATTTTAGGATGTCTTACCAAACATTTGTTCCACAACGTATTATTTTCAAGTGAAAAATAATGCATTCCTAATAATTTGCTACGTAATGCATGATTATTGGAAAAAAGGTATTTCATATTTATTATTTCTAAACATTAAATCATGTATGACTTATATTTGGTTACATTATGTACTATTTCAAAGTTTGAAATAATGCATTATTTATAATTGGATGCATAATGCATTACAATAACATAAAAAATAATTATTATATAAAAAAATGCATAAGTTTAAACTAGAGATGGGCTCACGACAGGAACATATTATCTATTTACACTCACTTACCATCACGTGAGAAAATTTAATACGAAATTACTTTTTCACTACTCGTAACACCCCAGCAAAACTTTGGTAATGGGTAGTGATTATATAACACATTACCAGGTAATGCATATAACTTATTTGTAGCATTATTTTATGATGTCTTACCTAACATTTGTTCCACAACGTATTATTTTCAACTGAAAAATAATGCATTACTAATAATTTGCTACGTAATGCATGATTATTGGAAAAAATGTATTTCATATTTGTTATTTCTAAACATTAAATCATGGATGACTTATATTTGGTTACATTATGTTTTATTTGAAAGTTTGAAATGATGCATTATTTTTAATTGGATGCATAATGCATTACAATAACATAAAAAATAATTATTTTATGAAAAAATGCATAAATTTAAACTAGAGATGGGCTCACGACAGGAAATTTCTAACGACACACACTCACGAGCATATTTTATCTACTTACACTAACTTACAATCACGTGAGTAAATTTAATACAAAACTACTTTTTCACTACTCGTAACACCTTATATGTATATTATCTTCTGGTATGCTATATTATTTAATTTTTCGTAACCTATAAAATATCATATATTTTACACCTTACTCGTATTCTTCGTTATAAATTTATGACTTATTTTATACCTTACTGGTATTCTTTGTGATAATGTGGATGCATTACTTTGAGTCTCATCGCCTGTTAAAATCATCAATGCTGCAATGTATAAAATAAAAGATCCTATACCTTATTTTATACCTTATTTGGTAATCTAAGTTTTGCTGGGTATAGTTAAATTTGTGAAATACTTTTTTTTTTGTATTTTATGAACCTTGATTTTGTATTAAATTAAACACCTGTGGCCGTTCTAGACAATTTGGTATTTAAAAAATATTTTTTTTTCTGCCGACAATATGACAAAATTCATTGTCAACTTTAAATGGTAATTTGATTCATTGTGTCAAATTAAAGAAAGATTTATAAATTTGATTTATTTTGTACAATATTTATTCATGTACATTAGGCCGTATTGATTTTTACTTTTATTTTTTGTTTGAGCTAAAAGGCGTCCAAAATGTTTCTATTGGGTGTCAAAATGGGCTCTAGGCAAAACCTCCCAAAGAAAAATTGCCCAAAAATGAAAATTAAAATTCAGCCAAAAATTTTTCATACAAATGTGTGCCATATTTCATATAAAAAGTTATTCAAAATTTTTGGGAAAATTTTCATGGTTTTTGGGCAAAATTTCGAAATTAAAAAAATTGGGAGATTTTTCTTTACAAAAAATTACCCAAAACTAATAAATGAAAAATTTGTCATTTTGGTTTAAGTTTTTGCCAAAACCTGTAAATGTCAAAGCCAACGAAAGCGCCGCAGACGAAAAATTTTAACCACAAATTTTAACAAAAAATGGCACAATTTGTTGTAAAAATTTTTCGTCTGTGGCGCAAAAAAGTTTTTCTCCGATTTTGAACATTCAGGCCGATTTTTATTCTTCTAGACTTAAATAAGTTTTGTTTTAAGGACAATCCGAATAAATTTACCCGGCCGGCGATCAAAGTTCATGAACCCAAACATAAAAAAAACAAGTAGAAAAGTTAAATTCGACTTTGCCGAATCTATGAATACCCTCCACAATGCATTTTTTAAAGGGTAGTACATTTTTTAACGTGAAAAAATTTACAATTTTGATTAGAAATATTTTATTTTGAGTAAAAAAATCTTTTTTTGTCATTAAAAAAAAAAAAAAAAATTACTAATTTTCTTTTTTGAGTGTAAAATTTTTTCGAGTGTAATGTTTTTTTTACTGTAAAAATATTTCTGAGTGAATGCACGTACGAATGTACACAAAATATTGTCATTTTTGTAAAAAAAAAAAATTTTTTTGTGTAAATTTTTTTTTGAGTGTAAATTTTTTTTTGAGTGTAAAATTTTTTTTGAGTGTAAAATTTTTTTCGTGTGTAATTTTTAAGTTACCAATGCTTTTAGAACTAAACAAGTTTAAAAAGCATTGCTTTAAAATTAAACAAGTTTGAAAAGCATTGTTTAGTTACCACCAATGCTTTTAAAACTTGTTAAAACACGTGGCATTTTAGATGACACTAATCTGAAATTCAGGGTTTTGCTTATAACTTTTGAACCACTGGACCGATTGAGCTGAAATTTAATACCAAACAGACCCGGGGAACGGCAAAGATACATGCCAAGCTTTAGTAGTCTCATTATTGTGTTTCGGAAGTTATCGTATTTTTTATCTCGTAAATTCGCGAAACACCCTTGCCGAAATTTACTCTTTTGCTCATAACTTTTGAACCACTGGACCGATTGAACCACTGGACCTGACCAGGTAAATGACAAACATATATGCCAAACTTCAGTAGCCTCTGTAAAGTCTTTCAAAAGTTAGCGTGTTTTCTACGGACGGACAGACAGACAGACAGACAGACGGACGGACGGACGGACGGACGGACATCGCTAGATCGACTTAAAATCGATCGAGGATCATAAATATATATACTTTATGGGGTCCTAGACCAATATTTCGAGGTGTTACAAACGGAATGACAAACTTATATATACCCTCTATCACTAGAGTGGAGGGTATAAAAATAAATCGGTTAAACGGTTTTCGAAGTATCGCTATTTAAATTTGCAAAAAATGTGGGATTTTTCCAACGTTCGAGATTTAAAAAAAGAAATCCAACATTTCTTTCCATTGAAATACTTTAATCAGTTGCATTTTAAAAATATGACTTATTTTATACGCTTCAACCACGTGCACTGCACATCGTGCAGTCCAAACCAAAAAAAAAAAACAAGTAGAAAAATTAAATTCGACTTGGTCGAATCTATGAATACCCTCCACAATGCCCTTTTTAAGTGATAGTAAATTTTCTAACTTGAAAAAAATAAAATTTTTGGTTAGAAATATTTTATTTTGTGTAAAAAAACTTTTTTTTATTAATTTTTGAAAAAAAAAAAAAAATATTTTACTAATTTTTTTTTTGAGTGTAAAATTTTTTTTTTATGTAAAATTTTTTTGAGTGTATTTTTTTTTTTTTTTAGTGTAAAAAAATTTTTTGTGACAAAAATACCTTGTAACATATTTTTTGACTTACAAATGTTTTTAAAACATGTTTAACGGGTTTTCCACACGTGAATTTAAGGTAAAACTAATCTGAAATTTACGGTTTTGCTAATAACTTGTGAATCACTGGATCGATTTGGCTGAAATTTCAAACGAACAGGACTAGAAGTACGGCAAATATATGTGCCAGACTTCAGCACCCTCAGAATTGCCGTTCGAAAGTTACCGTGTGTTTTATCTAGTAAATTCCAGAAAAACCCTTGCCGAAATTCACTCATTTGCTTATAACTTTTGAACCACTGGACCGATTTCGCTGGATTGCAATACCAACCTGACCAGGTAAATGCCCAACATATATGCCAAACTTCAGGAGCCTCCGTAAAGTCTTTCAAAAGTTAGCGTGTTTTCAACAGACAGACAGACGGACAGACGGACGGACGGACATCGCTAGATCGTCTTAAAATCGATCGAGGATCATGAATATATATACTTTATGGGGTCCTAGACCAATATTTCGAGGTGTTACAAACGGAATGACAAACTTATATATACCCTCTATCACTAGAGTGGAGGGTATAAAAACTAGACCCCTGTAATTTGGCACAAATGTTTAATGGTCATAGGCAGATAAGGTTCCAAAATGGGCTAAATTGGACCAATAGAAAAAGGTCTGCCTTAAAGAATTTAACACAAATATTGGAAACACACAATTTTTTACAGGTTTTTTGTATTTCTGTTTCAAAAATCCAAAAAAGGAATTATTACATAAGAGGTTCCTTGAAATGCTAAAAAATATGGGGAGAGGAAATGCCATTTTTTTTTTTTTGGCCCGCCCTTTTTTAGGGGTGTATATGAAAATAATATGTAACAATTGATAAAATTGTAATGCACTCAAAAAAACCTTGTAAAATAACAAGAAAAATTAACTTTTTTTTTTGCTACCTCCTACTCGACAAAAATTCCTAGTAATTTTACAAGCTTTTTACCAATAATTTTTTTTAACAAGGTTTTTACCAATAAAATTGTAAATTTACAAATTTTTTGACATAAAATTTACTAGGAGGTTTCGTAATCTTACTAAATTTTTTGGTACCTCCTATTTTACGAGGATTCCTAGTAATTTTACAAGCTTTTTACCAATAATATTGTAATTTTACAAGCTTTTTTATCAATAAAATTGTTAATTAACAGTTTTTTGGTGTAATTGAAATAGCAAGGGATTCTCGTGAGTTTATTAGTTTTTTTTTTGTAAAATTATCCTGAAAATTTGTAAAATTAAAAAAAAAAAAATTGTAAAATTACAAAAAAATTTAAATTTCGATCCAAATTTGTTTGTTAAAAAACAAGGAAAACTGTCAAATATAGGTAAAATGAGATTACGAGACTTCTCGTAGTAATTTGACAAAGTTTTTTTTTGTGTGTATTTAAGCATAAATATCATACTAAAGGAATTTGTAAGTTAGAAAAATTGAGTTTAAGGAATAACAAATTAGATATACCCAGACAATTTTAAATTACACCGTTCTACACACTTTTGTACACATGGACCAGACCGACAAATTCTGAAAGTAGGGCTGAAAATAACATACACGTGTCTCCCAGTTTTTCTAGATCAATTCACGTTTTTGCGAAAAAAAGCCAATAAAAAAAGTTGTGATTTTCCACAAATAGTGGGAAATAAGTCGAAAAATTTATTAAATCTACTTGTGAGCTATATAATGTTTAAACATGTCTTTAGTGAAATTTAGTGCCTATAAAAAAAGTCTCAGATTCTGCGTCCTATTTTCCTATAAATAAGTCTCAAATTTTGAAACCTTTCTTCAGTAGAAAAAGTCTCAGATTCTGAGACTTTTAGAATTTGGGAATTCTTCTACAAAAATCCGAAAACAAAAATGTTAGAGGATCTAAAAAGTTTTGAAGTTTTTTGTAGTTTTTTCTGTGGAAATGTCTCAGACTCTGTGACCGATTCTAAGACATTCTGAAAAAGTTTTCCAAAATAGTTTTTCAAACGTTAGATAACATATATTTTAAAGATTTCAAGATTTTATTCCTATGCAGTAGACAAACATTTTTTATGTAAACCAAATTATGATCTTGTAACATTTTTCTATACAAAAAAAAAATAAAAAATTCTAAGTCATTTTTTATACCAAAATTCATAATAATATTAACAGATATTTTTCACAGAAAATTTTCAGATTAAGTCACATTTTTCCTTTAAAAATTTAAAAATTTTTCCTATGAAAAATTTTTGGATTTCAATATTTTTTTCCTTCGGAAAATTTTTTAGAAAATTTCCTTCTTTAATTTTTTATTCTTTTTCTTTCTATTCCATTCTTTTTCCTATTTTTTTTTCTTTCTGAAATTTGCTCTAGGGGGGGGGATTTCCCCTCCCCCCCCCCCTTGTACCCGCGCATGGGTGTAACACAATTGAATAAAATATGATACTTTACAATTTTAGTTTTTTAAGCATTTTTCTAACATCTTACAAACTTTTGGTCTTTGACAACCCCTAGTGAAATTTGATGCAAAACATTTTTGTAGAACATTTTAATCCTTTAAACGGACTATTTAATGGTTTTCTAGGAGATTATTTAAAATAAGGACAAAAATTAATCCTAAAAATTGCAGATACAAGGTTATTCCAAGAAAAGAACCGCCATTAAATTTTACTGAACACATCCATTAACACTATTTTTCTCAGGAGTAAATTTTCTACATTTTTTTCGACTAATTTCAACTTTTTTTGTGAAACACAATTTAACATTATATTTTGTTTGCATTTTTCGCGAAAAAACGTGAATTGATTTAAAAAACCTGAGAGACTGGAATATTACACCGCTCAACAAATCAAAGGTTTTTGGCTCCGATTTGAAGTTTCATATAAAATTTTAAAAGATTTTGACTCATTTTTTGACAATTTTTCCATCATGTCTAGAATTTTAATTATTCGCAGTTGAAAATGAGAAAAAACGCGATTTTTGCTTTTTTTGAAGGCCTGGTATAAAACGTTGGAGTAGAATTGAACTATGATCTCAAATATATGATCAAAAAAATTTGAAGTTGTTGCACTATTATTGGCCAAACATGTATTTTAAAAAAACACTTTGAAAAAAAATTAGAAAAAGCACCATTTTTGAAAGGCTCTAATACAAAAACCAGATGATCAATCTTTACTGTGATGAGCTCGAAATTTGGGCAAAAGCTCATTATTTCTTATAGACTTTTAAACCCATTAAAGATTTTTTGGAAAATATCAAAAAAAACTAAGGTTACCTTTTTTTCAAAAATGGTAATTTTAACAGTATCATTTTAAAACGCAAGTGTAACCCAAGCAAACGCAATAATTAGAAAAAAAAATGTTTTCTATGTTGAGGCCATAGACAAATTATACTTTTGCGCTTTATAACAGATTTGTATTCCACTGAATGGCTGCTGTGCAGGCTTTTAAATAATGTTAAAATCGTAATTTTTCGCATTTTCAACTATGAATAACTAAAAATCTGGACGTGATGGAAAAATTTGGAGAACAGATTTGGAATCAGGAGATCAAAGTCTACTAAAATTGATCACCAGAATTCAAACAGGAAAATGAGTGTTGAGCGGTGTTATTTTTATATCCACTTCCTGACCTGAGTGAATGTTTTCTAAAGTGCCAAAAAAATGTTTTTCTATATTTCGCGAAAATGCGAATTGATCTAGAAAAATCGGGTATTTTATTTTTGGCCGTATTCTCAGATTTTTTTAATCCGGTTCATGTGTACAATAGGGGTGTTCTTATTTTTTAATATCGTATTTTTGTGTTGCACTGGGCAGAATTTTGTTCCTTTGTACTAAAAACTTAATAATAAAAAATTTGGAGCTAAGCCGATAACTTTAAGTGGACGCGGAAACGACCTGAAGTTTGAAAAACGGATTACAAGGGGAAAAATGACTTTTTACTCATTTTCTCAATGTTTTCGATATTTAGAGTTAGGTTTGAATTCAAATAGTTAGAGAATTGTTATGTGGAGTACATTACCTTTGTAATAAGGCAATAAAAACTAAAATCGGTTAAAAATCACCCAAGTTATTACAACTGCCCTAAGCAACTAGCTTGTGGAAGACCACTTGATCAAAGATTTCGAGTTCAATTTTTGAAATTGATTGAAATTATCTACTATAGCAAAATTTTTTTATTCTTTAAGTCCCAATGTACTATGGTGATAGGTATTTTTCATATTGTGTGATGCTAACTTGTTTAAAATTAATTGTAAAAAGTCTAAAATTTTCAACCCTGTTTTCAAATCTCCAATTTTAAATTTTTATTTTTTTTGGCAAAAAAAATTTAAAAAATCGATCATTGGACTATTGGATTTTGTTAAGCACATATAAGGGAATAAAAGCTACAAAAATTGTAGACATTTCATTATTCATTAGGCTAGTTCAGCGATTTTATTTCGGCGGATTTCGATATAATAGTGATTTTGGTAACTTTTTTAGCTTTTAGTTAATTTTCTTATTTTTTTTAACAAACTTCATATGTTTTCTACCGAATTATTGCAGCATGATATAGAATACTTCAATTCCTGTAATAAGGGCCAAATTGAGATATGAAAAATTGACCCAGTTACAGGTCAAAGGTCAAATTTTAGAAGAATTTTAATTTTTAAAGATTAACAGATTTTTCGAGCGGGTATTAATGAAACTCCTTGATGTTATTTTAATATATCTAAAAATTAATGGTTTATTAATAAAATTCAGAACATTAATCCTTAAGTGCTGTTGGGGTCTATATGACCCTATGAAATAATATACTTATATTTTCGCCATTAATTAAAAAAAAAAATATAGACCCCAGTAGCATTTAAGGGTTAATTTTCTGAATTTTAATAATATACCATTTATGTTTAGTCATGTTAAAATAACATCAAGGAGTTTCATTAATACCCGCTCGAAAAATCTGTTAATCTTTAAAAATTAAAATTCTTCTAAAATTTGACCTTTGACCTGTAACTGGGTCAATTTTTCATATCTCAATTTGGCACTTATTACAGGAATTGAAGTATTCTATATTATGCTGCAATAATTCGGTAGAAAACATATGAAGTTTGTAAAAAATAAATAAAAAAAATTAACTAAAAGCTAAAAAAGTTACCAAAATCACAATTATCTCGAAATCCGCCGAAATAAAATCGCTGAACTAGCCTAATGAAAAATGGAATGTCTACAATTTTTGTAGTTTTTATTCCCTTATATGTGCTTAACAAAATCCAATAGTCCAATGGGCGCCATGAAATAGCTCCCAATGAAATAAGTCCCAATGAAATAACTCCCAATGAAATAAATCCAAAATAAAATTAAATATCTCCCAAACCAAAAAAATGCAATAAGTCCCAAGAAAAATGAAATAAGTCCCTAACAAAAAATGAAAGAAGTCCCAACGAAATAACTCCCAATAGAAATGAAATAAATCCCTATTTTTTTGGAATATTAAATTTTTAACTGTTTAAATCACAAAAACACTTTAATTGTATCTCTTTTAAAAACAAATCTCTGAAGTGCCTACAATCCCTTGTCAACTTTTTTGGGATGCAGCTTACTGACACATTGATTAAATTTCTTTAAATGTTTGAATGATATCAGTATAATATCTGGTAAAAGCAATAAATTTTTAATATCTAACTTATCGCAGGTCTAGCTGGCGCCTGCGAAAAGAACAGAAAATAAACTCCATAAAAATATGAACTCAAATTAAAAAAAATATATAAATTATCTTGGTTAAAACAGTTAACAAGCCACGCATAAAACTTGAAAGCAGATTTCTGATAGACTTTTTGAGCTTCCAGGATTCTGTATAATAAATGTGGTAAGAAAACGATTATATGTTTGAAAAGATTTGAATGCATATGGGTGTGAAGGAAGCGCCGCAGGCGAAAAATTTTTACAAGAGATTTGAACAAAAAATTAAAAAAAAATCGCGCGATTTTTTTTTTAATTTTTTGTTCAAATCTCTTGTAAAAATTTTTCGCCTGCGGCGCTTCCTTCACACCCATATGCATTCAAATCTTTTCAAACATATAATCGTATTCCAACAACATATATTTCAAAATAAAGATAACAGTGAGTGGGTTGTAAAAGACGGAAAGTCCATTTCGCCTACACTTTCCATTTCGCCTACACTGACTGTTCTAGTTCGAGGTCATTAACTTTCCCCGTTATAAATTAACTTTTCCTGAAAATAACTAATTTTTATTATTATTAATTAAAATTAAAGAAACTTGAAAATTCAAAAAGTTGAATTTTTATTTTCATAATTTACTCTCAAACTGTTGGGAGTTATTTCATTAAAATAATTTGGGAGTTATTGCATAATGAAATAACTCCCAAACTTAAAAATGAAATAACTTCCAAAAAAATGAAATAATCCCCGCAGATTTGGGAGTTATTTCATTATGAAATAACTCCCAAATCGTATGGAAATTTTTGGGACTTATTGCATTATTTTTCTTGGGACTTATTTCATTGGGAGTTATTTCATGGCGCCAGTCCAATGATCGATTTTTTAAAT
Organism: Pegoplata infirma; assembly: GCA_963921195.1. Lineage (NCBI taxonomy): Eukaryota > Metazoa > Arthropoda > Insecta > Diptera > Anthomyiidae > Pegoplata > Pegoplata infirma. The sequence continues at coordinate 190,146,552 of OY992536.1, forward strand.
TTTTTTTGCCAAAAAATATAAAAATTTAAAATTGGAGATTTGAAAACAGGGTTGAAAAATTTAGACCTTTTTATCATTAATTTTAAACAAGTTAGCATCACACAATATGAAAAATACCTATCACCTTAGTACATTGGGACTTAAAGAATAAAAAAATTTTGCTATAGTAGATAATTTCAATCAATTTCAAAAATTGAACTCGAAATCTTTGATCAAGTGGTCTGCCACACGCTAGTTGCCTGGGGCAGTTGTAATAACTTGGGTGATTTTTAACCGATTTTAGTTTTTATTGCCTTATTACAAAGGTAATATACTCTACATCCCAATTCTGTAACCATTTGAATTCAAACTTAGCTTTAAATATCGAAAAAATTTAGAAAATGAGTAAAAAGTCATTTTTTCCCCTTGTAATCCGTTTTTCAAACTTCATGTCGTTTCCGCGTCCACTAAAAGTTATCGGATTACCTCCAAATTTAATTTTTTTAAGTTTTTAGTATAAAGGAACAATAATTTGCCCAGTGCCAAGCAATTAAAACATTTTAAATTTTTCCCTTACTGTTAAGAACACCCTTAGTGTACAACCAAAATTTTAAATTTGTCGGACTGTGTTATATTTGGACAGTTTTAAAAACACTTATACAATTTTAAAATACATTTGGACAACTTTAAAAACATTTGGATAATTTTAAAATTTTTCGATAATTTTAAAATACATTTGGACATTTAGAATACAAAATATACAATTTTTAAATTCATTTGGACAATTTTAAATTATATTTGGACTACATTTGGAAAATTTTAGAATATATTTCAACAATTTCAAAAATCATTTTAACAATTTTAAAATATACCTGGACAGTTTTCAAAAACATTTCGACAATTTTAAAATACATTTGGACAATTTTAAAATACATTTGGACACATTCAAAATATATTTGGACACATTTAAAATATATTTGAACAATTTTAAAATATATTTGGAAAATTTCAAATTACAATTGGAAATGGTGTAGTGTCATCATAGGGTTTTTTAAAATGTTTGTTATGTATTTTTTTTTTTAATTTTTATCATTTCTCTCAAACTAATTTCATTTAACTTTAAATTAAATTCATGTACCACATACTAAAAAAAAAAAGACATTAAATAAAATAGGTCACTTGCAAACTCACAATCGTATGTACAATTGAGACGTCTGCACAAATAATTTATGCTAAATTAAGTCATGCTTTAATTAGCCTGATGGCAAAAGTTTAAAATTTAAGTAAATAATTGTTTGTTTAATGCAATTTCATACAGAAACTACTGCCATTAACAAATTTTACAGAAGGCCAACAATTTATTTGTGTTATTAGTAAACATGGCTATATCGCCATAATGACTCCATGGAGCATATTTAAAATACACTTTAATTCAATTTAAGCCAACACAAAAACAACAACAAAAATTGGAACACCGTCCTCTTAAACACCACAATTTTCTTGTTTTTTTTTTTTTAATTTCCAACAAATTTCCTCTTACAAAGAAAAAAATACACAGAAAAAACAATTTTTTTTTGGTACAACCAAAGTACCAATTTAGTTTAAATTGTCTACAAATGCTTAAGCCTGTTGGGCTGGTCGACTGCCTTTATGCCAGCCTTTATATATGCCCTGCAGTTGAAAACTTAACTTTGAAAAAAAGAGAATAACGCCACAGACGTAAACTTTGTGCGTCCATTTGACGGTAAAACAGTAACAGCAAAAAAATAATAAAAAAAAACGATAAAAAATCGTTTTCCTTCTTTTTTTATTTTTTAAATATTTAGAGTCCTTTGTATAAAAAAAAATTCTGTCGCTGTAAATGTCCTTTATTTCTGTTGATTTAATTTTTAAAGGCGGTAATGCTTTTACAAACGACCCTCTTTTACTTTATGTATTTTACTTTTGTTGTTGTATTTTTTTATATTTCATTTTTAAAAGCTCTTTTGTTAGTTATTTTTTTTTTATAAACGGTTACTTGAGCTCAAAATAGCTAAAATCTTGTCTAAGGTACTTAATTCGCGCTGAGGCATAAATGAGATTATATCAGAACATAATTAAGATGCAATTTTAAAATTTTGTTTTTATCTGTCTGGTTTTATAAAGTAATTCATTTGTTTTTAGTTAACATTATTTCACAAAGACACAATTTTTGCAAAAAAATTGAATACATTTTTTTTTAATTTTCAATTGAATTTATTTGTTAATATTTACTAATTAAAAAACCATTTACTAGCTTTTTTAAATTTTTATTATTCCAACTAAAATAAATCGAGATATTGGTTGCTTTGGGGGGGCCAATTTGAATGTTTCAGGGGGATAATAAGCAAACTTTTATAATTTTCTTTCAATTAAAAAAAAAAAAAACAGAAAAAAACAACAATTGGAAAAAATTGTATTTTAGGTTAAATTAGCAGTTAGATAATGATTTAAGCTGTGTTTTGTCAATTACAAGATCGTTAAATTCAAACCACATACCATACATAATATAGTATATGAAGCACTAAAAAAACCTTGTAAAATTACAAGAAAAACTTGTAACTTTTTTTTGTTTGCTACCCCCTATTTGACAAAAATTCCTAGTAATTTTACAAAGATTTTTACCAATAATTTTGTAATTTTACAAGGTTTTTACCAATAAAATTGTATATTTACAAATTTTTTGACACGATTAAATTTACAAAGAGGTTTCGTTATTTTACTAGGAATTCTCGTGAATTTACTAGAATTTTTTTGTAAAATTATCTTGAAAATTTGTAAAATTATAAAAAAAATTGGTAAAATTACAAAAAAAAATGTAAATTTCGATTTGTTAAAAAACAAGGAAAACTGTCAAATACACGGAGGAACACAAAAAATGCTCAGACTTGCGACCCAACTTTTCTAATAGTTTTTGGGACGTAGATTACGAATCTGCACACCAAATTTTAAAGTTACCCAAGCAGAAATTGACGACGGTTCTAAAAAAAAAGCGTTCTGAAAGCACTGTAACAAAAAAAATCATTCTCAAAACGCTATTTTCAAACGCTTTGCGAGCGTTTTTGAAAAGTGTTCTGAAAGCTCTATAACAAAAAAAAGCAATCTCAAACGTTTTTTTGGAACGCTTTGCGAGCGTATTAGAGAAGCGTTTTGAGAGTTCTTTAGATTTTTTTTTTTTTAAATTTCTAAGTTCCGAAACTATTTTTGAATAACAATTTTTTGTCACTTTTTTTTGTTTTTTAAGTAAAAAAAAATTATCAAAAATGTTCCTAGAATTTTTTTTTAGTTTTCTAAGTTTCGAAAAATTTTTTGAAAAATTTTTTAAGTTTTTTGAAGTACAAAAAAAAAGTTTCTTGAAGTACAAATTTTTTTTTTTTTCGGATTTCACTTTGTATCAAATTATTATAACCGAACTAAAACAGAAATTCTTTACTTTGGGTTTTTAAAGCGCTTTGATGACTTTAAAAAAACGTTCTCAAAGCACTTTTTAACATCGCTTTTAAAACGCTTTAAACCTAGCGTAGATCGATGTTATCATTCGGATCATCTGAAGACGCTTTGAAGTTGGTATACAGAACGCTCGTACAACCGTCCACAACGTATTTTTCTGACTGGGTAGCTTTAGTTTTTGAGATATTTGCAAATTTATTTTTATGGAAAAATCCACTTTTTTCAACATTTTTTTTAATAACTGTTTTAAAATGTTACTCTCACTTTATATTATTTTTAAGTACGGACCTTGGGTATTATAATTAGCATGCAAAAAATTTTGTGTAATGCAAAAAAAAAATATTCCGAATTTTTTGGAAAATTACACTTTTTTGCATTTTTGTTAATATCTTAGGAGCATGCAAAAAAATTTGTGTAATGCAAAAAAAAAATATTCCGATTTTTTTGGAAAATTACACTTTTTTTGCATTTTTGTTAATATCTTAGGAACCAGTCGTCTGATTTTTAAAATCTTAACGGTCTTTTGTAGAAAACTCATTGGTCTTTTGTATAAATAAGTGATACTGAATAGGTAGTGCGAAATTTTTGCAGAAAAAAAAAATTTAACAAATGTTTTTTTTTTTTAATTTTTTTATTTCCTTTAAAGACCTTGCATACCCGACTTATCTTAAATTAAGGTCAACATGCTTTTAAAATAGTAAAAAAAAAATTCCGTGTATGTTAAACAGTTTTATAATTCCCTGAGTAGGAACATTAGCTGTTCTTAACAAGAATTTATAACAAAATATAAAAAAAGCAGATTAAGAAATAAGAAATGCAATTATCTCAAAATCTAAGGCTAATTAATAAATTTGGTGTCCTTATTCGTATTCTACGTCCTTAAAACTCTTAGAAAACTTGGGTCGCAAGACATACACATTTTTGTTTTCCTACGTGTATTTTGATGAAATCCCATTTCACAAAATTTTCAATTTTTGTCCACATTTTTCAACTTCTGTTTGCATTAAAAAATAGAGGAAACATTAAGTAACCAATTTTTGTCCTAAAATAACTATAAGATGTTAACCAAAGGTCCACGTACAAAGTTTAAACAATCTCTTATTAGAAGTGCAAATTTTTGCGATTTCTAAAAAAAAACAATTTTTACATTCCAATGCATGTCAAATGAGCCGGGAGACCAATTTTTATAAACAAAAAAAATTTTGCAATTTAGTTTAATACCTGTTGTTTAAGGTTCCATTATAAAAGATTTTCTTTTAAAAGATTTAATACTACTAATAATCGCTTGAATTGTAAAAAAATTTAATTTTTTTACTTTTTTCAAAGACTGCAATAATTTGTTAACTTTGACAGCTCACCGAAAAAAAAGTAAACAACTTAGTTTATTGATTTTGATAACTAGCGTTGCAGAATTATATCTACTTTTACCCCATACCAAAACTTATAACAACAACTTCATTTATAAATTTCAATTAGTCGCCACTTTGGTACCATTTGAACCCAATGTGCAGCGGTCAAAGTTGGGAAAAATAACGTATTTCGACGAAAATTCATATCCGAATTTTTTGACCAAATCTGGCTCAAAAATTCGGAAATTTGCCGCACTTTATTGAAAAAATATTTAAAAAATTCCTAAACCGCGATTTTGGTCCCCAGATGCTGATTTTTAAATATAAAGACTATTTTTTTATCCAAATTAGTCTCAAAAGTTGGAAAATGTTAAGTGTGTTATCTAAAAAATATTTAATAAATATAAAAACACGATTTTGGTCCGAAAATGCTGATCAGCATCTGTGCACCAAAATTGCAAATCAGCATTCTGGACCAAAATCGCCTTTTTATATTTTTTTTAATATTTTTTTAGATAACACACTTAATATTACCCAACTTTTTTTTATCTAAAAAATCATTAAAAAAAATATAAAAACACGATTTTTGTCCGAAAATACTGTTCAGCCTCTGTGGACCAAAATCGTAGATCAGCATTTTTGGACCAAAATCGCGTTTTTATATATTTTTAATATCTTTTATATAACAGACTTAACATTTTTCAACTTTTGAGACCAATTTGGATAAAAAAATAATTTTTATATTAAAAAATCATCATCTGCGGACTTAAATCGCGGCTTTGGATTTTTTTTAAATATTTTTCGAATATATTACGCAAATTTTCCGAATTTTTGATCCGGATTTGGTAAAAAAATTCGAACAGGAATTTTGGTCGAAATTCGTAATTTTTTTCAACTTTGACCGCTGGTTGCCGACTGAAGATGTCCTTGCGAAATTTTTTCATAAATTTTCTCACAATCAGCTCTACCGTGGCCATCGTTTGGCAGGTATTACGACATGAAATTCGAAAATTTAAATTTGACGGGACGCCCTATTAACTAATGAATAAATAGTGGTTTAGCGAGTTTAATTTAATTTCAACGGACGGGCGGACATCGATAGATCGACTTAAAATCGATCGAGGATCATGAATATATATACTTTATGGGATCCAAAACCAATATTTCGATGTGTTACAAACGGAATGACAAACATATATATGGGGCATTCCATGTGAAATCGGACACTTTGAAAAACTTTTTTTTTAGATTTTCACAATTTGTTCACAGTTTTTAGTACCCTTCGAAAACTCCTTCGTGGTAAATTTTCAGATTTTTTTGATGACCCGTTCAAAAGATATCGAATTTTTAAAAATTGGTAGTTTGTTCCTTTACTCAAACTTCTTTTAATCATAACTTCTTCAATAATGGTCCAAATTTCAAATTTTTTTTTCAAAATTTTTGTTTTTTTACGTACTTTCTAAAAAAAAATCCCAAAAAATTCTTAAAAGCGATCTAGTATGCAATTTTTAAGTTTTAAAATTTAAATCTCATTTTTAAAAATGTTTGTACTCTTCGATTTTTTTGAAATTTTTTTGTGTAAAACTTCTATCAATTCTACAAATTTTTTGCCCAGGAAGATCGTGGGATAACGATTATTACTATTTTTTAAAATTTTTTTAAAAAATTTTATTGTAATTTTCCAATCTTAAAATCATTTCTACTGCTCCAATGGTGCGTCATAGAGGGGTCCTTTATAAGACCGACCCCCATTAATTTTTACGTCTTAACATTTCTTTGGAACAAACTAATACCCTATCTCGAATTTCTAAGGGGGCTCCCACACAAAACGACATTTTTTAAAATTTGTTCCAACCGCTCCAACAGCCCTAATAGTGCCCTTAGAGCAACAAAATGTATGACCGACCCACAATATTTTTTAAGTCCAAACATTTTCTCTGAACACACCTACCCTCTATCTTTTACTGTTAAGGCGGTCCCCATACAATTTTTTTTATTTTTTGTAAATTTGCTTTATTTAATCAGCTTCTACCGGTCCAATGGTGTGGCTGAGAGGGGTCATTAGTGAGACCGACCCCCATTTATTTTTACCCTACAACATTTTTTCAAAACATACCTAGGCCCTATCTCCACTCCCTAAGTAGGCTCCCATACAAATAACAGTTGCAGCAAATTTTATAAAAATGTAATTTTGTATGGGAGCCTACTTTGGGAGTGGAGATAGGGCGTAGGTATGTTTTGAAAAAATGTTGTAGGGTAAAAATAAATGGGGGTCGGTCTCACTAATGACCCCTCTCGGACGCACCATTGGACCGGTAGAAGCTGATTAAATAAAACAAATTTACAAAAAATAAAAATAATTGTATGGAGACCACCTTAATAGTTAAAGATAGAGGGTAGGTGTGTTCAGAGAAAATGTTTGGACTAAAAAACTATTGTGGGTCGGTCATACATTTTGTTGCTCTAAGCGCACTATTAGGGCAGTTAGAGCGGTTGGAGCAAATTTTAAAAAATGTCGTTTTGTGTGGGAGCCCCCTTAGAAATTGGAGATAGGGTATTAGTTTGTTTCAAAAAAATGTTAAGACGTAAAAATTAATGGGGGTCGGTCTTACAAAGGACCACTCTATGACGCACCATTGGAGCAGTAGAAATGATTTTAAGATTGGAAAATTACAATAAAATTTTTTCAAAAAATTTTAAAAAATAGTAATAATCGTTATCCCACGATCTTCCTGGGCAAAAAATTTTTAGAATTGATAGAAGTTTTACACAAAAAAATTTCAAAAAAATCGAAGAGTACAAACATTTTCAAAAATGAGATTTAAATTTTAAAACTTAAAAATCGCATACTAGAGCGCTTTAAAGAATTTTTTGGGATTTTTTTTTTAGAAAGTATGTAAAAAAACAAAAATTTTGAAAAAAAAAAATTTGAAATTTGGACCATTACACTGTGCTACAAAAAACACAAAATCGAATATACTTTTGAAATGAGGTAGTTAAGGTTGTAGTTCTCGTTGAAAAGATCACAAAAATGCCCATCAAACTTGCCAGACACCCTCAAATTTTAAAGTTATTGTCAAAAAACGATTTTTTGGGACTTTTTTCACTAAACCACGTGTAACTTAAACATTTTTCAACCGATTTTCAATTTTTCAACTGTTTTCGATAGAGGAAGGATAGGGCTTTTTATGTGTGAGAATTGGTCTATACATATAAGAAAGATATGTATTGATTTTTTCAACAATATCTAATTTTTTTGTTATTTTTTGAAAATTTTTTGAGTTTATCGATTTTTTTCTGCTATAGTTCGTTTAACAACATTTATTTTTATAAACGTATTCTTAAAGAAAAATTAATTGTGAATACGATGAGCTTTATGCCGAAAAAATCGGATAATAATTGACAGAGTTGTGATAATTTTTCTAAATAAGAAAATTAAGATTTTGCTCGAAATTGCCATTCGGATAACCCAGGCAAAATAAATAAAAAAATAAACGAACATACTAAGAGGTCGCGTATCATTATTTTAAAGGTTTTTGGCCTCCTGAATTCGAATTGACCTTGAAATTGCGCTATCTTATTTAGTTTTTGATATATCAGTTTATGTTAAATATCTCAAAAACCTGACTAGATAGAGCAATTTAAAGGCCAGATTTGGATTCAGAGCGCCAAAAACCTTTAAAAATATTGTACATGACCTCTTATGATAAAATTATTTTTTTTTGCCTGGGATATCTGAACGGCGATTTCCTGCAAAATCTTAATTTTATTTTTTAGAAAAATTATCACAACTCTGTCAATTGTTATCCCATTTCTTCAGGATAAAGCTTATCGTATTCAGAATCAAATTTTCTTTAAAAATACTTTTATAAATATAGAGGTTGTTAAATGAACTATAGCAGAAAAAAATCGATAAACTCGAAAATTTTTTAAAAAATAACAGAAAAACTAGATTTTATATCTTTCTTATATGTATAGACCAATTCACACACGTGGAAAGCCCCATCCTTATTCTATCAAAAACAGTTAAAAAGTTTAAAATCGGTTGAAAATTTTCTGAATTACAAAAGGTTTAGTGAGAAAAGTCCCAAAAAAACGTTTTTTGACCATAACTCTAAAATTTGAGGGTGTCTGGCAAGTTTAATGGGCATTTTTGTGATCTACTCGACAAGACCAACAACCTATACTATGTCACATCAGAAGTATTTTTTCACTGTAGCACAGTGTTATTGAAGAAGTTATGATTAAAAGAAGTTTGAGTAAAGGAACAAACTACCAATTTTTAAAAATTTGATATCTTTTAAACGGGTCATCAAAAAAATCTGAAAATTTACCACGAATGAGTTTTCGAAGGGTACTAAAAACTGTGAACAAATTGTGAAAATCTAAAAAAAAAGTTTTTCAAAGTGTCCGATTTCACATGGAATGCCCCATATACACTCTATCACTAGAGCGGAGGGTATAAAAAAGTTTCTTTGAAATTGTTGAAAAACACAATCTCAAAAATTTACCCTGTAAACAAAACGATACACTCAAAAAAATAACCTGGTAAATCGCCTGGTAAAATGCCTTGTAATCCCGTTCTACCAATATTTAACAATTTTCCTTGTTTTTTAACAAAAAATCTTGTACTTTGCTCAAACGAGAACTACAGTTTTATTGGTAATTTTACAAGTTTATTTTCGTAATTGTATTCTACCATTTTGAAAAGTTATTTTACAAAAAAAACTGTAATTTTACAACAAAGTTTTTATTACGAGGATTCTAGTTGAATTACAAAAAAAAAACTTTATTATACAAAAATTATGTTATACGACGATTTAAGTTGTTTAACAAAAAAACTATTTTTTTTTGTATTTTTTTTTTTTTATTGAAAAATATTTAAAAAAAAGTTGGAAAAATAGGGAAAAATTTATTACGAGGATTAATTTAATGAGGAGTAGTTAATTTACAAAAAAAAAAAACAGTTATCTTACAAAAAATGATTTTATTGCGATAATTTATGTTGTTAACAAAATTTTTATTTTTGTAAATTTACCATTTTGGTTTGTAAATTTACCATTTTTTTAAACATTTTTACTATTTTTTCTTGGAAGTTTACCATTTTTTTTTTGTATTTTTCCGGTTTTAAAACCGGTTATTTTACCAATTGTTGGTGCATTCAAGAGAATAGTCTCGTAAAATCACGAGATTTATTGGTAACTTTACAAGTTTTTTTTTTAGTGTATAACATCGATTCGCCGGTTGTATTGCCGATACGATTAATGTTATTACGACAATTACCGAATTCGTATCGCCGGCGATACACCTTTCGGGAGAAACTGTTAAGCGACGGCAATACATCCCGGCGATACGAAAACGATTCGTCTTGGCGATAAAAGGGCATAATCACCAGATAATCGTATAAACGAAAAATAATAAGTTTGTATGTATCGCCGGAATATCACCAAAATTATAAACCGGCGATACAGCTATGTATATCGATTCCCTGAAGCTGAAAATATACATTTTTTTTTCATTCATATTTTGGTCATGTAAACAGGACTAAAAACATTTGCATTCACTTGAAAAATATATCAGCAACATCCGCTGAATTTTTTATTTTATCTTTGAACGCACATTTGTGTTTTTCGGCTAAATTTATATTCTTTTAAAGATTTCTTGTTGTGCTTAATAAATTATTTTATTTTAAATTTGACAAAGAAATAAAAATTTTCAATATTTTGTTTTGTTTATCGCCAAAATATCGTTCGTATGAGAAAACTACTACTTTTTATACAATATCTTTTCGGCGATATATCGCCCTATTGTTTGCAGGGTACATTCTTGTATAGTTTTGTATGGGCTATCGATTATTTTTTTTTTTTTAAATTTTCAGAACCCGTTTTGAAATTTTTTTTTTTTTAAGTCAATTTATAAAAAATCTCGCCACTTTTGTTGTTTTTTTTTTAATTTTTTTAAAGATTAGATGTTTGTCTATCCACACAAAAAATTCAGTCATGTGTTTTTTGTTTTTTTCGAGAAAATCGCATTCGAATTTTGAATTTCATAACAATTTAGCAATTTGCTTGTATTTTCTTGTTTCAACGTAGCGTACAACGTAGTACTCATTCGCTACGTTGAAACAAGAAAATACAAGCAAATTACAAAATTATTATGAAATTTAATATTTTCTCAAAAAACGAAAAACACATGTCTGAATTTTTTTGTGTGGATAGACAAACATCTAAACCTAAAAAAAAATAAAAGTGGCCGGATTTTTGATAAATTGAGTTCTTTAAAATATGAAAAATTTCAGAACGGGTTCTGACAATTTTCGAAAAAAAAAGATTAAGCAAGAGCCCATACAAAACTATACAAGATTGTAAATTTTTGATATTGTGGTGCACTTCGTTTTAATTTGATAAATATTTAAACTAGGTAACACGACAAAAAATTTTACCTTTTTTCCAATGTTTGGCCACGCCTCCTAAGCCTAGTTTTTGAAAAATTGAAAAACCAAAAACGCAATTTTCCTAATTACATATAGGGCTGTTATAACAACCTATTCAGAAATTCACGGGGAATGCCTCATATTTTGCTCATTTACTAGGTCAGGTTGGTGTTGCAATTTAATAAAATCAGTCCATAAGCAGACGAGTGAATTTCTGCAATTTCTAGTCAAAATTGTTAAATTTATTAACATTTGAAAATTTACTATCACTTTAAAAGGGCATTGTGGAGGGGAATTCATGAATTCGGCCAAGTCGAATTAAACTTTTCTACTTTTTTTATCCTACTACAAAATGTTATCATTATAGTTTTATTAGCTTTGTTATCTGCTAGAACTTACATGGGCCGTTGTTATTCACATGCCTCTTATTTTTTTTATCATGTTTATACATTTTTATTGTGTATGACTTTTTTTAAGTTCATTCCAAAAAAAATACAAATGAAAATCTCAAATAAGTACTTTCATACCTATTTCTCAATAGAAAACGTTTTAACATGTTCCCACAATAAATATCCATTGATTACATTTTTAGATTCTTAACTTTGTCCAACATAATTCTGCAACAAAAAAAAAAAAAAGACATTGAACTAAATTCTAAGCAAACATTTAACAAAAGAAAAACAAAAGAATGTCAGTATTTCTATGTATTATTTGGTAAGCTTTACCTAAATTTGAAATGGCAAAAGTTCTTAACAAAAATGTTAGGATTTGAGAGGAAAGGATGGATACAAGTGGTTAAGTGATGAGTTTACATTGGTTGAAAACCAAAAAAAAACAAAATATTTTATTTGAAAGTCGAGTCAAGCCATAACCAAACTAAACAAACATAAGAAAATCCTTTTGCTTACACTAAGCTTTCCTATTAAGGCATGTGCAAGTATATAAAAATGTTCCACCACAGATTTGAAAGGGATCAGACAGTTGAATTGTTAAGTGGAATAAAAAGTCCATTTCAAAAAAAAATATAAAATTGTCACTTTTAATATGTAGAAACACCAAATAAATATAACCATAAAAAGCTCTCCATATTTTGAAATACATGAAAAATGAGAAAAACAAAATTTCTACCAATATACAATTAATAAAACTTGTTAAAGCTTTTTGTAATTAAAAAACTTTGACATCTTTTTTAAAAATGAGAATTAAACATTAAAATTAACCCTAATGAATGTTAAAACTACTAGAAACCAAACAAAAATTGAAAGAATTTGAATTATGTTTATAAATAGGATGACCATTTATAATCAGAAAATTAATTAACAATTTATTTGAAAAATCTATTTTTGAACAAGAGTTCAAAACTATACAGGGTGTACTATCTTTAAGGTCGATATGCGAAAATGGATTAAACGAAAATCAACAAAAAGTAGGGTGACACGAATAATGACTTTTTTCGAATTTCGTCAATCGTCGGGCAAATTATTTTTTGTTATGATCTAAAAACTCTATGTTGAAATTTCAGCCAAATCGGACAAAATTAGCCCGTGCCTGTGGGAGGTTAAAGTTTTGCCCCAAAAAAAAAAAATAATTATTATTTTATTGATTAGCTTATTAACGACTAAAAATTTCATTTTGGTCGGATAAACACGTCCACTTCAAAATTGAGTTTAAAAAAAATGTTTTACACTCGAAAAAAAATTTTAAACTCATTTTTTTTTTTTGTACAAAAATAGCAAAAAAAATGTTTACTTAAAATAAAAATTTTCTGGTTAGAATTTTTGAAAACGTTAAAAAAATGCCTGCGAATTTTGTACTCTTGACCAAAACATTAAATCATGATAATGTTTTGCGGAAGATTTGGGTGTACTTGCCAAAGCAAAGCTTTTTTAGAAAAAATAATGTTATATTACTTTGCTATTCCATGCAAAACGAATTGAAATATAAGTCGAGAACCCTATAAAAAACCAAAAGAGCTGTACATTTCGTAAGTGAGTGCGAAAAGTTTAGACTTGGTGAAAAGTTTAGACTTGGTGAAAAAATAGTTTTGAAAAAAAAAATATTTTTTTTTACAATAAACAAAATTATGTTAAAAAAATTTAATGAACCCAAAATTTTTGGTGAAAAAAAATGTTGATGAAAAAAAGTTTTTGATGAATTTTTTTGATGAAAAGAAAAATTTTTTGATGTAAAAAAAATGATGATAAAAAAATATGAAAAAAAATCGTTTGGTGAGAAAAAAATTGATAATAAAAAATTTTATGAAAAAAAATTAATGAAAAAAATTATGGAAAAAAAAAAATTGATAAAAAAAAATGATAAAAAAAAATTATGAAAAAAAAAGTTTGACGAAAAAAAAAAAAAATATGAAAAAAAAAAATTTGATGAAAAAAAAGTTTGATAAAAAAAAAAAAAATTGATGAAAAAAAAAATTGATGGAAAAATAAATTTGATGGAAAAAAAAATTTATGGAAAAAAAAACAAAAATTTGATGAAAAAAAAAAATTTGATGAAAAAAAATTTTTTTTTGTTGAAAAAATTATGTTACTTTTTATTCACCAGCTGGTGAAAAACGGTTTTATTCACCACGAGGTGAATTATTATCCAAGTTACAAACCCAAGTTATTTTTGTTTTAAGAAAATGAAAATAGTACTTCTTGTTTTCTTTTTCGTTAATTGTTAGCTTATATAGTCAAACTGAGGTGGCGTCCTGCAACTTTTTTAAAATTGGACACCAGACTAAAATAATTATCATGTTTAAAAAAAGTTGGGCAGTTGGTGTCCTACTCTTTTTATTTTTTTTTTTACGACGAAATAGCCGCCTTTATTGATCACGGCATATAAAACTTTTTTTCCACTTTCAAATACTTTTCCATTACTTTTTTTGAGCATTGAAGGATTGAAGGTTTGTTAGCGTTAATTTTTCATAGTAAAGAAAAATTACCTCGATCTATAATAACCCTACTCAAAATAAAATATTTTAAAGGTCGAACAAAAAAAGTTTTATTTTAATAAACCAACAAAATTTTCTGTTCCAAATAATCGGTTCCGGAACGCATCAAACTACTCTGCAACCGGTTCTAAGTACTTAACATTCCAGAATCAATGATTTTTGTTTGATATTTTCCCGAAAGCAATCGTTTTTTAGAGCAAGCAGTTTTTTTTTTAAATAATTTTACATAGAAAATTTTGTTGTGATTACCGTAGAATATATTCAATAATCTATTGAACCAGGAATTTGTTCCAAAAAATTTTCCTGGGAAAATGTATTCTTTATTTTTTCATAAAAATTAATTAGAATTTGATTTAATAGGCATTCAACGCCAAATGTCCCGCTACAGAAAAACATGTGTCCCGTAAATTTCTGAATAGGTTGTATGAAAAGACCTATATGCATGCGCGGGTGCAAAGGGTTGGGGAAAGGGGGAAATTTATCCCCTAGACCAAATTTGAGAAAGAAAAAAAGAGAAGAAAAAAAGAAAAAAAGGAAAAGAACAGAAAAGAAAGAAAAAAAGGAAGAAGGAAATTTTCTAAAAAAATATTCTAAAGGAAAAAAAATTCGAAATCCAAAAATTGTTCATAGAAAAAAATCAAAATTTTTATAGAGAAAATTTAAAAATTTTCAATAGAAACATGTGATTTAATCTGAGAATTTTATGTGAAAAAATGTCTGTCAATCTTATTAAGAATTTTGGTATCAAAAAATGGCTTAGAATATGTTTTTTCAGAGAATCTGAGACTTTTTTTATAGAAAAAGTTACAAACGAACTCTCAAATTTTACAAATCCTTAAACATTTTCTTTATCGGAATTTTGGAGAAGAATTCCCAAAGGTCACAGAATCTGAGATTATTTCTATAGAAAAAGGGACTTATTTTAAGGAAAAGGTATCAAAATCTTAATCTTCCCAGCAAAATGTTCGATTCCAAAGAATCGGTTGTGGAATCAACTATACTACCCTGCAATCGATTCTACTATGCATTGCATCATCGATGATTTTTGTTTGAGATTGTCGCGAAAGCAATACATCCTTTTCCTCTAAACTAGAACACTTATCTGTTCTACGGAATCTATTCTAGAATATGTTGCATGTAGTGGTACATGAATGGATTCCGCGATTTTTTAACGGTTACATATCTGTTCCATGTAATGCATTATGGATTGGTTCTGAATAATTAAATGATATTTTTTTTTACATTTTTTTTATTTATTTTTCTTCCTTAAAAACATTTTAAAACTAAATACACAAGTAAGTATATAGTATAAATTAACAATTATTTTATCACAATAATCTTATCAAGAGAAAATCTATGGTCTTATGTATTAAGGAATAAAACAACCAATAAAAAAGAAGGCACATTTTTTCTAGAGAGAAATTGTAAGATTCTGAGAAATTTTTCCAATAGAAAATGTCTCAAATTCTGAGAAATTTTGTAGTAAAAAGTAAAATGTGTCAGCTTCAAAAACATTTTTGCTATGGAAAAAGTCTGAGATTCTGAGCGTTTTTTCGTACTGAAAAAATTTTGGATTCTAAGAATTTTTTTCTATTTTTATTTAAAAAAAAAAAAAAATGTCTCAGATTCTGAGAAATTTTTCTGCAACATTCTTCGTGTAGAAAAAGTCTCAGATTCTGAGACAATTTTTCCTATAGAAAAGTCTCAGATTCGGAGGCATTTTTTCCTATAGAAAAAGTCTCAGATTCTGAGACATTTTTCCTATAGAAAAAGTCTCAGATTCTGAGACATTTTTCCTATAGAAAAAGTCTCAGATTCTGAGACATTTTTCCTATAGAAAAAGTCTCAGATTCTGAGACATTTTTCCTATAGAAAAATGTCTTAGAATCTGAGACTTTTTCTAAAGGCAAAATGTCTCAGAATCTGAGACTTTTACTATAAGCAAAATGTCTCAGAATCTTATAATTTTTCTATAGGAAAAATGTCCTATTTATTCTCAGATTCTGATCATTTTGCCTATAGAAAAATGTTTCAGATTCTGGGATATTTTGCCTATAGAAAAAGGTGATTCTGAGACATTTTGCCTATAGAAAAAGGTCCAGATTCTGAGACATTTTTCCTATAGAAAAAGTCTCAGATTTTGAGACATTTTTTTCCTATGTCTCAGAATCTGAGACTTTTTCTATAGAAAAAATGTCTTAGAATCTGAGACTTTTTCTATAGGCAAAATGTCTCAGAATCCGGGACTTTTTTTATAGGAAAAATATAAATTTTCCTATAGAAAAGGCTTAGATTTTGACACATTTTTGCTATAAAATTCGCCACATTTTCCCTTAAGAAAAAATATCGGACTTTAAAACTTTTTGTACCTATAAAAAATTATCTTAAACTGTGGATACATACATGGTACAACCTGGATCATTCCTTAACAATGAATATAATATCCCAAGCTTTTAGTTTTGAGAAAATGGATAGAATATGCTTCTTAATATTTCCATCAGTACAGCCGACAGCAAAAATGTACATAAATTTTTACAATCTGAAAGAAACCATGAAACAAATTGTAAGTACCACGTAGATATACCAAATTAAGATGTGTACTTACGGTTTTTCTGCCATATGTATCGAGAATGTATTTAAAAGCACAATTAGTGCTGCGAAAATCCATAATTTTGTCACCAAAAAAATAACAAATAAATTGTTTTTTTTTTTTTATAAATTTTATTTTCAGTTTGACATTTTTTCCAAAAATTATAAGTTTTTTTATCGATTCCGTGGAAACAGTAGAGGAATGGAGTAACATTACTGGGGAATCTATTCTAGAATACATTGCCAAAGAAACGATTCCAAAAAATTTTGCTGGGTTTGTTTAAAAGAAAAAGGTCTCAAAGTCTGAAAATTTTTATTTTATCAGTATTAGTCTTTTTATTGTTGAAAAGAAGGTTGCAGAATCTGAGATTTTTTCTATTGGAAAAAGGTCTTAAAATCTAAGACATTTTTTTTTTAGGAATAAGATCTCAGAATCTCAAAGTTTTAGACTTTTTCTATAGAAAAAATGTCTCAGAATCTGAGACTTTTTTTTTTGGGAAACAGGTCTCAGAATCTATGACTTTTTCTATAGGAAAATGTCTCAAAATCTGAGACGTTTTCTCTAGAAAAAAAACTAAGATTCTGAGTGTTTTTTTATATAAGAAATAGGTTTCAGAATCTAAGACTTTTTCTATAGGAAACGCGTTTCAGAATCTGGAACTTTTCATTTGGAAAGGGTTTAAGAATCTCAAAATTTTTCTATGGAACAATGGTCTTTGAATCAGAATCTTCTGAAGGAAAAAGTTCTCACAATCTGAGACCTTTTATAATGGAAAATTTCTCAGAATCTGTCGCTTTTTCTTTAGGAAAAAATGAGCCAATTTTAGACTTTTTTTATATAAGAAAAAGCTCTGAGAATCTGCGTCTTTTTCTATGGGAAAAAGGTCTGAGAGTCTGTGACTTTTTCCTTAGATATATGTGAGATTCTGAAACCTTTTCTATAGGAAAAAGGTCTGAGACTTTTTCTTTAAGAAAAAGGTTTTAGAATCTAAGATTTTTTCTATAGGATAAATGTCTGAGACCTTTTCTATAAAAAAGGCCTCAGAATCTAAAATTGTTTCATTACGAACAAATCTAATAATCTGGGACCTTTTCTATAGAAAAAATATCTCAAAATTGCTTTTAACCATGAGAATTTCTCTATAGTAAAAGGTCTCTGAATCTGAGATTTTTTCTCTGGAAAAAAGTTCTTAGAATCTAAAAATTTTTCTATACGAAGAAGAAGTCTTAGATTCTGAAACATTTGCCCTATACAAAATCATTTATTTCATCATCTGATATTTTCGATGTAGAAAGATTTGATCATGAAAAACAAACCTATATAATAAATTTTATGATTTTATAGCTTTTCCATCACTTTTTTTTTGTAAAAGAAACGTATCCCTGTCTTTGATCGCCCGACAAAGCATCATGATTTTTTTTATTCGAAGTATAAAAAAAACCAAAAGTATAAAAATAACCAAAATCTGTACCCGCCACTGCCTACATATAACTAACAAGGGAAGTATCTCAACCCTTATGAACCGATTTGCCTGAAACTTAAAATATAAGTCAAAGAGACAATTCTAAGGTTGGGGTGTCTCGGCTTATCGGCCCTATCGGGGATTTAGGCGTTCAAAATATGGGTCAAAAAATGGCGAAAAAATCGTTTTTTGGATTTTTCAGCAATTTCTTTTTAAGAAACTATATGATATTTTCATATGAGAAGAAAGGTTTTTTTAATGCCTATCCAATGGTGACATAATCTTGTAAAAATTCGGCTTCTTTAAATATTTTTTTCAGGAAAATATGTAAATTTTGGGGGTACTTATGTGAAGACATAGACCTACGATATCCATATGGATAAGAAATAATCTTTATTAAATTTAAGTCGACCCGTATTTTTGCCCTAGATGATATTCCTGTTAGTCCGGAAGTTATCAAAATTTTCCCGAAGGTCCACATGGTTTCATAAGGGGACAACGAAATTTTTAAACACCGATATGGCCGATAAGCCGAGACACCCCAACCTTAAAATCGTCTCTTTAATATATATTTTAAGTTTCAGGCAAATCGGCTCATAAGGGTTGAGATACTTCCCTTGTAAGAAAATTGAGTGGTCAAATATTGGAAAAATGGTCAAATTTATGACGAGTTCCTTTGTTTAAATATTTATCAAGTTAAAACGGAATACACCACAATCTCAAAAATTTACATTATTGTATAGTTTTGTATGGGCTATCGCCTAACATTTTTTTTTTTTTTTTTAATTTTCAGAAGTTATTATTTTGAGTGTATTTATCCGATCTTAGTTTATCCTCCCTTAAAAAAAAGTCCAATACTTAATCTGGTTACCTTATTCATAAGTAACTAGAACAAAATTTTATATTCATTAATGTATAAAAAAGAAGCCACCTTTACACTTTATCATTTCGGTTATCAAAGAAAAAAAAAAATAATGTAGTATTATTTACACAGGTGCCTTTGTATAAATAATTCTGTAAAATCACAAAAACAAAAAAAAAAAAAAACAATGAGGAAGAGAAAGTTCGAAAATACACTTGCTTTCTGCTCGACTACACTTTCAAAAACTTTTTACACATTTTTTTTTGTGTTCGTTGCTTTTTTCCGGAGATCTTAACAAAAACCCACAAAAATCTGCGAGTTCATGTTTTGATAAAGAATCTACATTATCCATTATGATGGTATATAAAAAGAACAGCGACAGCAACAGCCACAGCAACAACAAAAATATCGTCATGAAGGATAATGATGCCACTGATACGGAGGAGTAAACAGAAGTAAAAGCGACCTCTGTAATACCGTGTCAATGCACGAAAGTATCTTGTATCTACATAACTAACTAAGCGTATAGTAGTAGTCGTTGTGGTGTGTGTGTGTATGCGTGTGAGGTTTTGAGTTTTTAATGCGGTTCAAGGGAAATTTGGATTTTGGAGTGATATAATCTTTGATAAAAATAGTTGCACTCATATGATATTTAAACTTTAAATATGATGTAAACTTTTAAAAAACAACTACATTTCGGTTGTCACAACTTATTTGCTAAGTCCCAACCATACTGCGGTTGCCAACTAAGGGGCCGGTAACGACAACCACAAAAATGAGATTTACCGTCAATATGACAACTGGAATTGTTTTAGTTTACCAGAGAAATTTCACAAAAAAATTTTTGATCCGACTATGATTTGTCCTTTGAATTACACTGTGGAACAAATTCAGGTTAGCAAAAGTTAGGTCGATTCTGAGAGTGAGGGTTTACAAGGAATTCTCGTGACACTACTAGAATTTTTGTTACCTCCTATTTTACGAAAGTTTCTAGTAAAAATTATGAGATTTTTTGTAATTTTACAAGTTTTTTTTACCAATAAAATTGTAAATTTACCTATTTTTTGGCGCAATGTAACTTACTAGGAATTCTCGTGGATTAACTATATTTTTTGTAAAATTTTCTTGGAAATTTGTAAGATTACAAAAAAAAAATTGTAAAATTACAAAATAAAATGTAAATGTCGATCGAAATTTGTTTTTAAAAAAACAAGGAAAACTGTTAAATATTGTTAGAATGGGGTTACGAAACTATTTTCAGTAATTTTACAAGGGTTTTTTTTGCGTGTATTTAAATCCAAATTTCTCCTGAACCTTTGTTTACTTATTTCTCTCAACTTATTATGTCCACACTTTTTTTTAGGTTTTTTTTGTTAGTGTATGAACAAATTTAGTAGTTAGTTTTTTTTTTGGTTTTCTTGTTTTTGTGATTTTCTGTATTTTCTTTTTATAACTTTTTAGACATCAGTTTGATATCAGTTTACCACACTACTATCTACCTTTTTTTCTGAGTGTGTGTTTGTATGTGCCACACTTACCATTACTTGATTCTACACTTTTTTATGCCTTTTTAAATTTGGAATTTATTTTTTTGTTGTTGTTGTTTGTTTTCATAAATAGTAGTAGTGAAATAAACTTTCCTCAAAAGTTTGTTTATTACAACATGTAGTGAAAGGAATAAAGAAAACCAACATAATTTTACTGCACGAGTTTACTTCTTTATATTCACATTTTTTGTATATTTTTGTTTAAAATGAATAGGTATGAAAAATTGAGGTAGGTATAGGCCGGTTATGATATACCTTTAACAAAATTTTTCATCTAGAATGAGTTTTGAAATTTAAAACAAATATGAGGAGCTTAAGGCACATTGGGTGAATTTGGGATTTTTTTTCGGAGGGGCCCCAAAAAAATTTAAATTTTTGTTTTATCAAAAAGCTTACAAATCAATAACTATTTTGAAGTATTTGCTGAAGTAACGTATTACCTTGAAATACATTTTCAAGAAACTATATGATGTTTCCATTTGAGAGAAAAGTTTTTTAATACCTATTTAACAATGGCATAACCTTGTAAACGTTCGGCTTTACTAAATATTTTTTTTCACGTAAATGTGTGAATTTTGGGGAGTATTTATTTGAAGGGCTTACTGCAAGAACTCGATAAGCAACATTTTATTTTTTGATGTTTTTTGCCTTCTACTGATGTTCCTTTGAGAGATTTTTGGCCGAATTTTTGCTTAAACCTTTCGTACAAGTATCTTGTGTATGAAAGTTCTTCAAAAGATCTATTTTCTACATAATTTCAAAAGTTTTAAGGCAAAAACCACCATAAAATGAAATGTTGCTTATCGAGTTTTTACAATAACCCCTTCATATGAAGACATAGACCTACGATATTCATATTAATATGAAATAATCATTAATAAAAAAGTCAACACGTATTTTAGCTCTATACGATAGTCCTGTTAGTTCAAAAGTTATCTGAATTTCACCTTAGGTCCATATTGTTTCATAACGGGAGCAACAACATTTTTAAACACTGATGTGGCCGATAAGCCGAGGCACCCTAACCTTAAAAACGTCTCTTTTTTAAATATTTTAAGTTTCAGGCAAATCGGTTCATAACGGTCTGAATACTTCCATTGTTAGACATTTTTCTAAGATTCTGAGATTTTTCCTATAGGAAAGCCTTTTCTATAAAAGTCTTGCATTTGTTAACAGATTTTCGACAGAGAAAGTGTAAGATTCTGAAAATTTTTCAAATAAAGGTATTATGATTTTAACAAAATTTTCTAAGAAAAAGTATCAAATTTTGACACATTTTTCCTAAACAGTCTATCAGACTTTTATATAGGAAAAATTTTTCTGAAGACATTATTGCAAAAGTAAATGTCACAGATTCTTATTTTTTTTTTTAGTTTATGATAGAAAAAGACTCAGATACCAAGTCAGTTTTCGTATAAAAAAGTTTTCGATTCAAAACTACATATTTACTCTTAAGAAAAAGACACAGATTTAAAAATATTTTGTCTTTAGAAAAAGTACATTTTTTCTACAGAAAAAGCTTCGGATTCAAAGACGCTTTCCTACGGAAAAGGTCAAAGATTCTAAAATTTTTTAACATGATAATGTTTTTAGGCTGGTGTCTAATTTTAAAAAAGTTGCAGGACACCATCTCAGTTTGACTATATAAGCCAGTGTTGCCATTTTTTAAAAAGAAAGAAACCTACACATATTAAAAAAAATCCCCTTTCTCCCTACATTTAAAAAAAAAAAATCCCTACATTTATCCCTACGTTTTAGCAGCTAAAATTTTTAAAACAAAACAAAATTTTATTCACTTATTTTACATTTAATTTTAAATCAAAGTTAAAATACTAAGGCTGGATTACTCAATGCACCGTTATAAAATAACTCTCCTTTAAATTTAACTTTTTCATACAAATTTTGACATAAGGCTCCGTTAAATCGGCAGTTAGCAGCTAACTTTTCATTGAGTAATCCGCCCTAAAGCGAGTTTTTGATAAGTCAATTATATTTGTTTTAAATTTAAACGAAGTTAATACTACAAATTTTGTTCAAACTCTGATTAATTTTTAATAAAAAATAAAAGTTGTTTTATTCGAACATTTAAATATTAGATTGTGAGTAGGCTTAATCTAGCTCGAGGACATTTTTCCTTTTCTAATTAACATAGAATAATTTTCAAATAATAATATATAATAAACCTCAACTACTTAAGGAAAGTAAATTGTTCGGTTTTGATATGAAAATCTGTCAAACTCTGTCAAAAAACATCAAATTTAAACTGGCTTTACAAAAACGTAAAAAATTCTCTAATAAGGTATTCTGTTCAGAACAGAATTTAAAGTTATTGACACAGCATGTAAACATTTTTTATTTCAGATAAATATACAGAAAAAGCTAAATTCAAGAATTTTTTTTTTAAACAGCTGAAGATCAAAACATAACCAAACATGTGACACTACACATTTATATTTTGAAACATTTTTTCACCGGTGAACAAGTTACAGGTCTAAAGTAATGTTGCCAATTTTAAAAACAAAATTGTTGGTAATATTTTTTCTTTGTCAAAACGTTTTATATTTAAAAATATCATTTCTTTTTTAAAGAGTACCTAAATAATTCAAAATACCTAAATTTTGATCAAAAAAGAAAATCTGTCCCTTTTTCCCTACGCTATCGTTTTTTATAAAAAAAACCCTATTTGTAGGGATTTCCCCCTACTATTGGCAACACTGATATAAGCTAACAATTAACGAAAAAGAAAACAAGAATTACTATTTTCATTTTCTTAAAACCAAAAATTTTAATAACTTGGGTTGTAACTTGGATAATAATTCACCTCGTGGTGACTAAAACCGTTTTTCACCAGCTGGTGAATAAAAAGTAACATAATTATTTTTCAACAAAAAAAAATTTTTTTTTTTTCATCAAATTTTTTTTTTTTCATAAATTTTTTTTTTTTTCATTAAACTTTTTTTTAATAATTTTTTTTTTTTTATCAAATTTTTTTTTTCATTAATTTTTTTTTTATCAAGTTTTTTTTCATCAAATTTTTTTTTTTTTCATTATTTTTTTTTCATCAAATTTTCTTTTTCATCAATTTTTTTTTTTTCATCAAATATTTTTTTTTCATAATTTTTTTTATTTTATCAATTTTTTTTTTATCAATTTTTTTTTCATAAATTTTTTTGTTCTTTCATAAAAATTTTTTTTTTCATAATTTTTTTTCACAAATTTTTTTTTTGTTCATCGAATTTTTTTTCCATCAAAATTTTTTTTCATAAATTTTTTTTTTCATATTTTTTTCATCAAATTTTTTATTATAAATTTTTTCCTCACCAAAAATTTTTTTTTCATATTTTTTTTACATCAAAAAATTGTTCTTTTCATCAAAAACTTTTTTTGATCAAAATTTTTTTTTTTCAGCAAAAATTTTGGGTTCATAATTTTTTTTTAACATAATTTTTTTTTAACATTTTTTTTTTACCAAAACTACTTTTTTACCAAGTCTAAGGTATTCGCATAAAAATTTTCCAATTGTTTATCAAATTTACATAAAACAAGTGAGAGTGTTATATTCTTTGGTGCCGAATCTTTTATACTCTCCAAAATGTAAAAACACTTTTTGCACTTATTTTTGCACTCACTTATGAAATGTACAGCTCTTTTGGTTTTTTAATGGGGTCCTCGACTGATATTTCAATTCGTTTTGCATGGAATAGCAAAGTAATAAAACATTATTTTTTCTAAAAAAAACTTTGCTTTGGCAAGTACACCCAAATCTTCCGCAAAACATTATCATGATTTAATGTTTTGTGCAAGAGTACAAAATTCGCAGGAATTTTTGCGAAAACTTTTGGTAACATAGATTTTTTGTTAATCTGTAGTTCAATGGGAAATTTAACTGACCGATTTTGTTAATTTTCAGTTATTTGATAAATCTAAATTAGAGATGGGCGCGTGAGTGGATTTTGGCTCACACTCACTCACGCTTACGCAAAAAAAAATCGAATCACTCACTAATCACTCACGCAATTTTTTTTTTTACACACGCTCACTCACATTCACGTGAGTAATAAAAAACTTACTCACGCTCACGCGTGACTCACGCCAGATTCAATCACGCTCACGCGTGAGTCACACAAAATCTACTCACGCAATAAAATTTTCTTACCAAAAAGAAAAAAAAAAATCCAAAAAAAAATTTTTTACAAAAAATTAAAAAAAAATTGGGCAAATCAAAAAATCTAATCACGCAAAAATTAAATGACTCACTCACTCAGATTTTTTTTCAACTCACACTCACTCACAATCACGTGATTGACATGAAAATCACTCACGCGTGATTCACGGGAATCACTCAAATCACGTGACCAGTGCCCATCTCTAATCTAAATGATATAAAACCATACATATATTTTTTATTTTTTAGATACATCCCAGCAGAAATAAATCGAGATTTTGGCGACACAGCATCTGTTTATAGCATACCGTAGCGCATCCAAAGAGCGCTCTTAGGGATGCAGTAAAAGGAAGGGGAAAAAATTTTAATTTTTTTTTAAGATTTTTTATATAAAACTTATAATGTGTAATTATTTTTTGATAAAATTTCACACTTGCTTTCCTTTTTAATATTTTTAACACTTTTTGAATAAAAAAACATGAGTTTTAGACAAAGACACATGATTTGACTGCATCATTATTGCGCATTAATCAGCGCTGCAAAGAGCGCTTCAATCATAGCATCTTTGACCGCTGTTCCCAAAAAAAAATCCCATAAAAATGTGAAAATGAAAATTTCCGATATTTTTTTGATGTTCACTTCCGATTTTTTTTTTTTTTCATTTTGTTTCACATAAATAAAGTTTTGTAAAGTAAAACGAATGAATTTTTTTGTTATATTTTTTTAAATTTTAGTTATTTGATTTCAACTTTGAATTTACAGCATCTTTATTTTGCTTAAATCAGCTCTACAAAGATACATGAATTCACTGCATCTTTAATCTGCTTAAATCAGCGCTAAAAAGATACATGAATTTACAGCATCTTTATTCTGCTTAAATCAGCGCTCTAAAGACACGTGATTTCAGTGCATCTAAAGAGCGCTGTTTCTGTGTATCCAACTAGCGCTCTAAAGTGGGACATCGCCTTAGGGAATCATGCATGAATTCAGCGCAATTGGATGCGCTCCTTTACTCAAGTTCCCCTTCCAAAAGCTGCTGAACGTTCAGCAAAATTTCTGCTGGGATACTTTGGAAGATATGGGCGTTTAAAAAAGCTTTTTTTTTGACAATAGTGACTTTTTGACAGTTTTTTTTAACATTTTTGTGCCCGGAAACTGTAAATCGTACGAAAAAACTTATAAAACAATATTGTATATAAAATTATCAAGATTTATAATTTTATTTTTTTTTTTTTTTAATTTCAACAAAAAATTTTTAAAATTATTTTTGAATTTCCTTTTTTCCTGGGAAGGGCACTATGGATTTCCAAAAGCAAAGATTTGTAATAAAATTTAGAATGCCCTTTTGCCGCTGTTAAAATTTCAGAGAGGTGTTCTTTCGTATTGTTTAACAATAAATTTTCAAAGTTTGTTAGAAATTTGATTTTTTTTTTTAAATTTTGCAAAAAAATGAAATAGTTGGGGTTTGACATTTATTTTGTGTTTTTTTACTCGAAAACCGTTAGTTGTACAAAAAACTTTCAGTAACAATATTGTTTTAAAAAATTATGGAGATTAAAAATTTAGAAACAAAAAAAAAATCAAAAAAATTCAACAAATTTTCTTTTTAGGAAAATATTGGAATGTCCTTTTATCCTGTTAAGGACACCATTGATTTCCAAAACCAATTTTTTTTATTACGGCTTAGAATGTCCTTTTAAAGCTGTTAAAATTTCAGGGAGGTGTTTAAGCTAAATTTTTGATTTTTTGCCAAATTTTTGAAAAAATCAAATATTTGGATCTCGGACAAATTTTGAAGATTTATTGCTCAACAATACGAAAAAACAAGTCTCTGAAATTTAAGAAGCATTAAAAGGACATTCTAAACTTTAATACAAAATTTTGTTTTTGGAAATTTATGGTGTCCTTCCCAGCGAAAAAGGACACCCAAATATGGTATGCAAAATATTTTGTTAACATTTTTAAAAATTGTATTTTTCTTTATAAATTTTAAATCTTTATAATTTTATAAACAATATCGTTTTTATAAGTTTTTTCGTACGACTTACGGTTTCAAGCACAAAAATGGTAAAGAACTGTCTAAAAGTCAATATTGTCACAAAAAAAAAAACGCCTTTTTTAAACGCCCATATTTTCCAAAGTATTGATCCAAAAAAAAATATATGATTTTTAATCATTCCCGAAGCTTTATCAAATAACCAAAAATTGACAAAATCGGCGATTCACTCAAAAAATTATGTAGGTAAATTCCAGTGAATATTCACTTAAAACAAATGAAATCTTATTTAAACCATTCCACTGTTTTTTCATTTAAAATAAAAACATATTACAGTCAATTTTAAATGTTATTTTAATGACTAACCAAAACATTAAAAAACTAGTGAATATTCACTTATTTTGTATTGAAAAACAGTAAAACTATAGAAGAAATTTTTTACTGTCGAAATTGAATGTTACAGAAAATTCCTTTTTGAAACAGTAAATTACTTTTTTTTTTTTAACTACAGAAACAGTAGAAAATAAGAAGTCCTTATTAAAATTAATGATTTTTCTTGTAAAATAATTTTACTGATTACTTTTTAAAATAACCTACAAACAGTTAATGACATAATTTTCTTAGTGTTCGTTAGTTAAATTTCTCAAAGATTTGCTCATTTATTTTTTTAAATGATGAATACATTTAGCGGTTAAAAGATAAAAAAATTAACATCTCTGGAAGTCGATTTTAGTTTCAATGAATATTTAAATTTAAAATATTTTTATTTTAAATTTTAGCAAGCCCACTTAAGCCTTCATTTACTTTATGTAGGGTACTCTTAAAAAAATTTACTACTATAATTTTTTATAGTCATTTTGTTTTGGGGTTTTTTCATATTCATCATCTTTTTAGCAGTTTATGTGAAGATTGAAGTTTTTACTATTTTTTTTTTTTTTGTTGTTGTAAATATTGTTGTTTTTTATATTTCCATAGGCTTTAGTGGCAAATAAAACAAACGTCCAAGTTAGACCAACCCTCTATAATTTTTTTTATATAAACTGGCAGCTAGTCAAGAGTTGGCTTAAGTTTATTCAATCTTTCCACTCCCCCTTAGATTTTGCCATAATATTGGCTTAAGTTTTTGTGTTTTACGGGTTTTTCTTCTTCAATTTCTGTATTTTTTTTTCTTTTAATATTCTTATGGTCTATTAAAAAGTTGTAAACTGCCTAAGTTTTTCTACCATCTTTTCATTTTTTAACAAAATTTATGTAAGTGTTCGTATAATAGATGTTGGACTATTACTTATTTTATTTTGGGCTCGTTTGTTTAGTAACAAAAAAGGCCAAAATTAAATTTTCACAATAAGTGAATAAAAAAATAAATTTTTCATACAAGAGCAACTGTAAAAAAAAAATATATATATAAACTTAAGTAAACGAGTTCGACAGTGGCCAAGATTTACTTTCATCAACTATTTATTTACATTTATTTTCTGTTACAAGAAAAACAAACGTTCCAGAAATTAAAAACAAAAAAAAGTAAAACGTAAAGACCTTAAATAAAATATTGATTGAAATTTAAATATTTGATTGAAAGTTAATTTAATGACGATAATTAAGGTAGTTAATTAATTAGGAGTAGAGTGAAAAAATATTGGTCCGTGGTATGTCGTTTTGGGAAAAACTCATAATTCTAATTATGGTTTTTTTAACAAATGAAGTGTTTATTTATTTCGGCAAGTTTTAAACTAACTACATCTATCCTACTCTCCTAACTGTCTGAGAAATTTCATTTGAAATAACCAGACTTTACCCCCTATTACTATAGGGTGTTTTTTTTACTGCTACCGAACTTTATATTAAAATAAAGTAAGGAAAAATATTTTTAATACCAATCAAACGGACTTTATTGGATAGATAATTTTATGACATTAATGTTTAAAAATGTTTTGGAGCCATATCGATACGAAAAATGGCTCGTACATGGAGAAATCTGAACCTCTATTTACACACAATTTTCAAAGAATTTGCGGCCGTTTTTCGAATTTTACCAATAGCTCTTCGAAGGTTTATTTCCAGGTGTTTAATTGTCTCTAATTTATCGGAAAAGACAAGTTACTTTACATAGCTCCACAGAAAATAATCCATCTATCCTACTCTCCTAACTGTCTGAGAAATTTCGTTTGAAATAACCAGACTTTACCCCCAATTACTACTATGCATATACGCACCAATATTCCCGGTTGTAGGGTGTTCGAACCCTACTACCCATAATGAGTGTAGGGTATTTGTGTACATAATGAGTGTAGGGTATTTGTGTATATAGACCAAAACCAACACTGTATAATACAAAAATGTACATGAGGATTTCCGATATCCTCCCACCTTACCGCCCTATCAGAAAGATTTAAAAAAACTTAAAAAAGGAACCTCCACCCATTGGAGTGGTTATGCCGTGAAGGCTCCTATTCGGCAGTTTCCTGGAGCGCTTTCGTCCCCTGCCTTGGGGAAGAAGCCACCCTTCCTTCGTCAGCACTCTTCGATTTTTTAACAAATTTAAAATTATTTGGGTGATACAATTTTGATTAATATCACTTGTGTATAACCTTATTTCTGGTATTCCCATATATGGGTGAAATCAAAAAATGTCAGTGTTTTTGAGCCAAAATTGTACAAACAAAAAATTTTAATTTTTGGTAAATTTTTTTATTAAAATCGATATGTTACATCACTACTAATATAACTATAAAATATCTCTTCTACAAATTTTTTTGGTGACGGAGTTTACATTCACCTTAGAAAAATACATTAAATTTTTTGAATTTTCTTTGAAAATATTTTATTGTTATTTTAAACACTTATTTATGTAATTGCTAACAATTTTTGTAATTAGGATTTTTTCTGGTTTTTGTTATTAAAGATTTTAAAATTATTTTTTATTTTAATAGGACTTTTCTAAGGAAATGTGAAATAAATTTATTATTATTTCTGTTAAAATAAGTTTTTTTTACTTTTTTGAATGATTAGTGTTAATATTTGCGTCGGTTTTAACAACTTCATGAGGTTTTTTAATGCAATCTGCAAAAAAAAATAAGTTGACGGAGTTTACAGAGACGGAGTTTACATTTCGTCACTTTTTGTCCTTTTTTTCGAAAACTATTTGTCGGAAATTGGTTTCCGAAAAAAAATCATTAGATGTCAACTAGATACGTCAAAATATGACGATATTTCAGATGCACGCTAAGTAGTTTTCTTGTAAACGTGGAGACGGAGTTTACAGCATTTTTCGATTTTTCATTTATGATTTAGCTTTTCATACAGGGAAATTAACATGCAGGGAGCAAACTTGAAACCAATGATGCAAAATGATACTTTATAGCCTCGGGTTTAATAAATGGGGCAATAACCTATTATTTTTCTAAACACAATACGTCAAAAACAACAAAATTGTCAGGTTATATGGGTAAAAGACATAGTTATGACTATACAAAAATATTTTTTAAGAACGTCAACATGCCCTCTTTAAAAATGTAGTCAATTATTTAGAGTTTGGGTTATTGGTTTCTAAGACATAACCGGTTAAAGTTTAAAAATTGAAAATGTTACTGGCGACGGAGTTTACATTTGGCCTACAAAAATGAAAATAACTTGTTTAAAATAGCTTACTAGTATCCGGATTGTTGTTAGTTATACATATAGAACGCCAATCTATGCGACGTTGTACATTAAAAAATATGCGAATACTTTAACCCATGTATGAGATATTACACGATTACATGGTTTGGTTGACATTTTTTGATTTCACCCATATATATTACAACTCCTTAATGGCTAACAATAAGTGGGTAGAAAAACACTCAAAAGTCAGAGGTTCGTGTGCAACAAATACAAAAAAGATACCACGTCTACATAAATGCTCTAAATTTAAACTATGTGCAATTTTGTCAAAATCGTACGACGAGATCGGTGGTCAGATGCTAATGGGTTAATAAGGCTCGTAATGAAATAATATAAAAATTCTAAAACAAATATATGTTATTATTTCCTTAAAAAAAAAATCATTTCATATTTAATTTCTTCTTTTTAAAAGTTTATGTATTTATAACGACTTTTACTTTATTTACTAGTGTTTATATGTATTTAAATTTTTCATTCTTAAAATTATAATAAAGTTCGCAAGTCTTAATATATTAGAATTTTCCAATGTAAATGCACATAAAAATATTTCAAGTTTATTTACATGAAAATAAATATATTTTTTTTGCCATTATAAATCATAAATGAAATAGGAAAAATGGGTCTACCATAAAATTTTTGATTTTAAAATAAATACCTACAAAAAAACTTTGTTATAACAAATTAAAAAGATGCCCCAGCAAACAAGCAGACTCACTTAAGACTCCAAAATGGGCTCGAAAAAAATATAACAAGAATTTCAAATTATTGTATAAAAGTGGTTCATTCTAAAGAGCCTTCTTTTAAGACTCCAAAGTAACTACAAAAATAGATTCAAAAACGGGAAATTTTTTCCATACTATGGACTATCTTTGGAGTCAATTTGGAGGCCATTGAAAAAGAGTAATTTTAGGATTTTTTTAGCTGCTTTTATAAAAAAATAAAATGCGAAAATTTTTGTTTATTTTGAAAATCTTTTTGATTTATCTCACATCACTTCTAAATTAAAAAAAAAAATAATTGTATACATAATTAAAAACAAAACACAACATCTACCAATACCACTGATATTTTTTTTTTTCACAAATTTTCTCAGTATTCATTTTTACTTTACATGTATGTTTATTCACGTTTTTAATGGCATTTGCACAAAAATACGTTTTGTAGAAATTTATTTTCTGACTTATAATTTATTTTAAAAGAAACAAGTAAGAGTGTTAAATTCGGCTGTGCCGAATCTTTTATACCCTCCAACATGCAAAAAATAAAAAAAATAAATGCAGGGACGCTTTATTTTTTTTGGGCAGGGTTGGAGGGGGGTGTCGTGGTAATTGAGGGGTGGCAAATTCCCTCTCGAATATGTGTTTAAGAATTCATTCTTATGCTTTTTGCACTAAAGAAATGCAAATTTATCATAATTTTTTTTTTTTATTCTACGCCCATAAAAGGGGGGCGGACCGAAAAAACGAGATTTTCTAATTCGCAGGGTCCAAATGCAGGACTTTGAACTTCTTGTACATAAAAATGTTGCATTTGTTAAACAAAAAGGCAAAAAAACATGTAAAAAAATTTAAATTTTCAGTGGTTGGTTTAGTTCTTCAGGGGGAACTTTTTTCCCCTGGTCCGATTCGTGCCAAACTTGAGGAGTCTAGCTCGTTTATTTTGGACTGTATCGTGTTAGCTACAGACGGACGGTCAGACTGACGGACGGACATCTCTAGAATGTCTTAGAATCACTTAGGATCACTTAGGATCACTGATCAATAATATATACACTTTATGGGGTCCCCGACCGATATTTCGAATCGTTACTCACGGAATGACAAAGTGTACCACCATACTGTGGTTAGAGGGTATAAAAAATTATTGCACGCCCATAAAAGGGAGGCGGACCGAAAAAAACGACATTTTCTAATTCTTTGGCTCCAAATGCAGGACTTTGAACTTCATGTAGAACAAAAACACAAAAATATCATGTAAAAAAATGGAATTTTCCAGAGGTTGGTTTAGTTCTTCACGGGGGAACGTTTTTTCCCACTGGTCAATTTTTTGGAGATCTTATGGATGGCTCAAAAAATATTATAATTTTTAAACTTTTATGAGTCACTTTGGACTAATTTTTTTTGACGAAACAATTTTTAAAATGTTTAAGGGTTCTTTTGGGCTCAAATTGCTTGGTTTAATATTGAATCCAAAAATTGAGCGTATTTGGAAAAAATATTTGAAAACTCACCCAGCAAAAACTTGGTAATGACATTATATCATTACCATTCGAATTACTTAGTAATGACAGAAAATTACCTTTAATTTGAATCAGAAGTAGTTATAACTTTTGAATTTCCCCTTACACATTTCATTACTTGGTAATGGAAGTTTTTGCTGGGCAAATAAAAGGTGTTATTTTAAATCTTTTTTGACTCGGAAAAATTAAGGTTCCAAAAATAATAATTTTTTAGATTTATTTAAGAGTTCTAAATAAGGAGAGCTCCGAAGTTTGTTGGATGGGTGTCTAAAAAGTTGTTACAATAACAATATTTTTTTAGGAAAAAAAAAAATATTATGAAGTACTCTATGACCAAATTTTATTCCGAAATATCTGTCTAGGACTCCTTAAAATATATGAGGCATTCCATGACAAATTGTACACTTTTTTTCTTTAGATTTTTCCAATTTGTTTACAGTTTTAAATAACTTTCGAAAACTTTTTTCGTAGTTAAATTTATTTTTTTTTGTTGACCAGTATTTAAAAACCGAATTTTCGAAAAATTTCTTTTGCTCCTAACTACCTAGCAAAACTTTGGTAATGGGTAGTGATTATATAACACATTACCAGATTATGCATATAACTTATTTGTAGCATTATTTTATGATGTCTTACCAAACATTTGTTCCACAACGTATTATTTTCAAGTGAAAAATAATGCATTACTAATAATTTGCTACGTAATGCTTGATTATTGGAAAAAATGTATTTCATATTTGTTATTTCTAAACATTAAATCATGGATGACTTATATTTGGTTACATTATGTATTATTTGAAAGTTTGAAATAATGCATTATTTATAATTGGATGCATAATGCATTACAATAACATAAAAAATAATTATTTTATAAAAAAATGCATAAGTTTAAACTAGAGATGGGCTCACGACAGGAAATTTCTAACGACACACACTTACTCACGAGCATATTTTATCTACTTACACTCACTTACAATCACGTGAGTAAATTTATTACAAAATTACTTTTTCACTACTCGTAACACCTTATATATTATCTTCTGGTATGCTATATTATTTCATTTCTCGTAACCTATAAAATATCATATATTTTACACCTTACTCGTATTCTTCGTTATAAATTTATGACTTATTTTATGTATAAATTCCTGGGATTCCTAGTTGGAACAAAGGGCCAGTATAAATGTTTTCCATTGACTTCTTTCTACAGCTGAGTAAATCCATATCAACATAGCAAAAAAAATTGAATTTTTGACGTCAATCGACCCAAATTTCGTGAAATTCGGTATAAATATATGTAGGGACTTACTCGACTAATACTCAAACAAAGTTTAAGACTTTTAACTTCCGTAGTTTTGGAAATATGACGTTTCAAAAGTCAAGAAAATCTTTTAAAGGGTTAATTGTAAATATTAATATCTTGAAAAGTATTTGAGCTATATCACTCCCAGATAGCTTTTTTTAAAGGCAAAACCATCACTTTTAATATATCATTTCGCGAAAATTTTTATTTTGTGATCTTTTTTGTATTTCTGAACAATTCGCGATTCGCAAAAATATATCAAAAAAAGCGACATTTTTAAAAATCTGAAAAAAATATATGTTAATGGTTTGAGTCTTAGCTACAAGGTCTAAAAATTTCGCGTTGGTGAACGTATTAAGTCCAGAGATATTAATGAAAATGTGTTGCCAAGTAGGAAATTTTTTCCAAATCTCATAAATATTTAATTATTATTTTTGAATATTTTTGCAAATATATAAAATAAAACGGTGAAAAAAGTAAAGTTGATGGTAATGTACGAGTACTACACATGAATACAATGTAACATAACTTTTTATCAATTACACTACTTAACAAAAGTCAACTTTTTTTGTAAAGACTTCTAGAACACATTTTTGAAAGTATTTGCCTTGCACGAATCTGTCATCATAAACATTTTATCGAACTGTCTTCTGAACATATAGGCCTTTTTAACAGACTAAACCCTCAAACCCAAAAAAAAGGTAATAATAAATGTTTCACATTGACATACCTCATATTATTTGTTCGTTTAATATTTTTGTATGCTTCAGCTGCAAAAACTAAATGGGCAAATTTCGAAAACGCGATTATATAAAAATGACAATGGATTCGCGTTTAATGGATTCACGTTAAAGAGGGCAAAAGACTTAAGAAAATGTATTTTAAACAATGAAAATTACAAAATAAAAATATTAGGGAAAAAAGTATATGCAAATAATATATGCAAATTTTGCTAAAATTTTTGAGTTTTTGCAAAGATTTTCGGATAAACTCAAAGAATTTGAAATAATATGCATTTTGAATTTATTTATATAAAAAAATGCAATATAAAGTCATTCGTTGGTTTTTATCGGCATGGACCGCAAAAATGGTCTTATCTCGAAAAGGGGATTTTATAAATTTTTTATGATGACAGATACGTGTTAAGGCGGTCAAAATACTTTAGCAAATGTATTCTAGGGGTCTGTGCAAAAAAAAGTTGATTTTTGTAGAGTAGTGTAATTGATAAATATTCATGTTATATTGTATCTATGTGTAGTACCCGTCTGTACCATAAACTTTACTTTTTTCACCGTTTTATTATATGTATTTTCAAAAATATTCAAAAATAAAAATTAAATATTCATCAGATTTGATAAAAATTTCCTACTTGGCAACACATTTTTATTCATATCTCTGGTCTTAATACGTTCACCAACCCAAAATTTTTACAGCTTGTAGCTAAGATAACAGCCGTTAACATATATTTTTTTCATATTTTTAAAAATGTCGCTTTTTCAGATATATTTTCGCGAATCGCGAATTTTGCAGAAATAAAAAAAATTTCTAAAATAAAAATTTTTGCAAAATGTTATTTGAAAGGTCATGGTTTTACCTTCAAAACAAGCTATCAGGAAGTAATATAGCTGAAATACTTTTGAAGATATAAATGTTTATATTTAATCCTTTAAAAGATTTTCTTGACTTTTGACACGTCATATTTCTGGAACCACGGAAGTTAATGGTCTCAAATTTTGTCCGAGTATAAGTCTTATAAGTCCCAACATATACACAAAGTTTCATCAAATTCGGAGACATTGAAGGAAATCAGGGGTTCATGTTGAAAAATTTTAACTCAGCTGGCCTTTTAGCTTCTCTCCATGAAGTTCTGGCTGACCGCAGTTCAATTTCTGGATGCATTACTTTGAGTCTCATCGCCTGTTAAAATCATCAATGCTGCAATGTATAAAATAAGAGATCCTATACCTTGCTGGGTACTTCAAAGGCGTGTTTTTTTCGAGTTTGTTATAAACTTTCCATACAAATTTAAGTAGATATACACTTCGTAAGTAGGGATATTTATATATTCTAAAAAGTTAAGTATTTAAAAAAAGTGGTGCCAAATCTTAAAATTTTCGTTTTTGTCAATTACCAACACTGTTCTTTATGTCGAAAAGTCAAAAAAATAAATAAATAAAATTCCAAAAATTAGTTTGATTATTTTAAATTCTTTACAAAAAAAAATAGAAAACTATTACAATAATTTTATTAATTCTATAAATTCAATAAAAAGAAATATTTATACATTAAAATGAATTGATACCAAGTACATTTTAGAAATTAAAAGTGTTGCCAGAATTTTTGTGATAAGTAGTGATACGGTTTTTTTACTAGTAGTTATAGTTATACATAAAAAACTCTAAAAAAACACGCCTCAAAAATGGTCCAAATTCAATTTATTAGTTTTTGTATTAAATTTTAATTTAAAGTAATCTAAAACTTCTTAAAAGTGTTCAACACTAAAAAAAGTTTGTAAAATTACAAGTAAAGGGTCTTGTGATTCTATTTTACAAATATTTTTGTCTTTTTACAAAAATTGTTTTACAAAAATTGTTGTATATTTAATAAAACGAAAACTACAGTTCGCTTTGTAATTTTACTATTATATGTTGGTAAATTTATTTTACAAATTTTTAAGGAAATTTACAAAAAAGGGAATTATTTTACAAACTAAAAAAATATTACAAGGTGTTTAGTTTTTTTACACAAGAAAACTGTAATTGTACAACAAAATTTTACTTGGTGTTATTTTGTCTTCCTACCAAAAAAAATGTTTTCTAATTTTAACAGTTACTTAAACATCCAATCTACAGTATCCAAAAAGTTTTTTTCCGATTTTTTAAAAATACTTGTGAAAATAATTGAAAATTCAAAAAAAAATTGTTATTTTTGGACTAATTTTTCCTGAAAATATAAGAAATATCTTGTGTAGCCTCCTTCGCAATTCTTATATGTTCTACTTAAGAAAAACAAAATGACGATAAAAAATAAAAAAGTGCAGCTTTATACTTAAAAAAGTTTGTTAAAAGTGTTCAAGTGAAAAAAAAAAATCATTTCAGGTTGTTGAAGTGCTACTCCAGCTGCCGAAGAAGGAAAAATAAGATGCACCAATCGAAAAAACCTTTAAATTTACAAAACAAATATGTAAATAAACCAAATTTTTTGTTAATTTACAAAACAAATATGAAAATTTAAAAAACTAAATTGTATACTTACAGAAAAAAATTGTAATTTTACAAAAAATAAGTTGAAAATACGAAAACAATATTGAAAATTTATAAATTATTTGGTTAAACTACTGTTTTTACGGCAAAAAATAAGAAAAAATGGTATATTTACAATACAAATTGTAAATTTTCCACTTTTTTTTGTAAATATACAAGTTTTTTGCCATAAAAAACAGTAGTTTAACCAAACAATTTGTAAATTTACAATTTTGGTTTTTGATTTTCTACTTTATTTTGTAAATTTACAACTATTTTTTGTAAGTTTGCAATTTATTTTGTAAATTTCATTTTTTTGCAAATTTACAATTTTTATTGTAAATATAAGTGTTTTTCAATATTTTTTTGCGGTAAAAACAGTAGTTTAACCAAATAATTTGTTAATATACAATTTATTTTTTTCATTTTCTATTTTTTCTTTGTAAAATAACAAGTTTACAATTTTTTTTTGTAAATTTACCAAATTTTTTGTAAATTTCCAAAAAAAAAATTTCATCTCGAAGTTAATATTTTACAAAAAAAATTGTAAATTTACATTTTCTTTTGTTAAATCAATTTACAAATTATCCCCGTAACATTACGGGGATTCTTGCTAGTACATATTTTACAAAACCTGCCCCGTAAAATCAAGGGAATTTTATGTCATTTTACAAACTTTTTTTTTGAGTGAAGTGTGCCATTTTTGAAAATTAAAATTTGATTTTCATATTTGTAAATGTTTATACTCTTTGATTTTTTTGTAAATTTTTAGTGAAAAACTTCTATAAATTCTACAAATTTTTTGCGCACTAACATCGTGTAATTGCGATTTTAACTTTTTTTTTAAGATTTTTTAAAAAATTTAAAAATGCAGTTTTGTAATTTTTAAATCACGTCTGTGGTGGAGCAATACTAGTGCATCCTTGAGGGGTCAGTTACAAGACCGACTAACATTAATATTTATTTATATACTCTATTTTGTAACCAAACTAACAGTCTGTTGGAGTAAATTTAAAAATTTACTTCAACCGCTCCAACTGCAATAAGAGTTCCCCTAAAGCAGTCAAATGTATGACCGATCTTCCGACTCTTAAGGCAGTCCCCATACATTTGTTTTATAATTTTTTTTTTTATTAAATCAACTTCTATCGGTCCAATGTTGAGATCTTGAGGGGTCATTTGTGAAATCGACC
Source organism: Pegoplata infirma (assembly GCA_963921195.1). Classification (NCBI taxonomy): domain Eukaryota; kingdom Metazoa; phylum Arthropoda; class Insecta; order Diptera; family Anthomyiidae; genus Pegoplata; species Pegoplata infirma. The sequence continues at coordinate 190,184,990 of OY992536.1, forward strand.
ACCAATAATTTTTACCCTCCAAAATTTGTTCAAAGCTATACGAAAGGGTTAAGGAAAAGAAATTTCGAGACTTTGTTTTTAAATTTTGTGAGTACATCAAAAATGCGAGGTACCTATCGCAAGAAATATTTTTTTTACATATAGGAAAGTTATAATGAAAAAATTGTATGTAAGTTGTCAAGGTAAAAAAAGTGAGTGTTAAATTCGGCTGTGCCGAATTTTTTCACTAGAGATTTATTCACGTGATTGTGAGTGAAAAAAATGCGTGAGTAAAATTTTTTTGTGACTGAGTGTTAGTGAGTCCATTTTTTTTGCGGGAGTTTGCGTGATTTATTTTCGTTTCATATTTCTGCTCGTCACGAATAAAGCCAACAAATTTGGTAAATTTCGTCCCAAAAAAATAAAAAAAAAAAGTAAATTTGGCTAAACTTTAAATTTTTCTAATAATTTGGTTAGATTTTAAAAAATTTAAATTTGTTCACCCTTTCACTACCAATTTTTTTTGGCTAAGAATTTCTTGACTAAAATTTGTGAAAATGTAGATCAATGCTAACAAGGGAAGTATCTCAACCCTTATGAACCGATTTGCATGAAACGTAAAATATATATAAAAGAGACAATTCTAAGGTTGGGGTGTCTCGGCTTATCGGCCATATCGGGGATTTAGGGGTTCAAAACATGGGTCAAAAAATGGCGAAAAAATCGTTTTTTGGATTTTTCAGCCATTTCTTTCTAAGAAACTATATGATGTTTACATATGAGAAGAAAGGTTTTTTTAATGCCTATCCAACGGTGGCATAACCTTATAAAAGTTTGGCTTCGTTAAATACTTTTTTCATGAAAATATGAAAATTTTGGGGGGTATTTATATGAAGACATAGAGCTACGATGTCCATATGAATACGAAATAATCTTTATTAAATTTAAGTCGACAAGTATTTTTGCTCTAGAGGTTATTCCTGTTAGTTCGTTAGTTATCGAAATTTTCCCGGAGGTCCATATGGTTTCATAAGGGGACAACGAAATTTTGAAACACTAATATGGCCGAAAAGCTGATACACCCCAACCTTAAAATCGTCTCATTTATATATATTTTAAGTTTCAGGCAAATCGGTTCATAAGGGTTGAGATACTTCCCTTGTAAGTAAAAATTTGTTGTTTATTTCGTTGGTCTACTGCGCCCTCTAGCGGAGATATATCCAATCAAACTTAAAGCTTCCATATGCAATATCTTCCGAACGAATGAACATTTTTCCAAAGATCGAATTTTGTATTTTTTGTATTGATAACTTCTACAAAATTCGCATTTAAGAAAGCATGTACGATTATTATTCGATTTTTGAGAACGTTTTTAACGTTTATATTGTTTTGCAATTTTTTTACGTTTTTAAAAAGATCCATTTTGCCAACAAATTTTGCGTGTAGAACACACCGGATTGAACATTTTTTTCCGAACACATCTATCGCAAAGATAACTCTTCAATGATCAACCTTGTCCAAACAAAACATAAAAATGTTGTAGGGTTAATTTTTAATGATTTAATGTGTACACTGTAGTGTACAAGGGAGTGAAAGGGTTAATTTTTTTTGTATAAATAAGAGTTTTGTGAGTGTGAGTCAATGTGAGTGTGAGTGACGCTTGTGTGCACGTGAGCTGTCTTAAATTTACTCACGTGATTGTAAGTGAGTGTAAGTAGAAAATATATGCTATTTAGTGAGTGTGCGTCCCTAAGGTACTACGCGGCAATCTCTACTTTCCACAACTCTCCAAAAAGTAAAAAAAAAAAATAAAATAACGTTTTTTGGGAAGGAGTAAGGGGGGGGGGGATCGGCGGTGGACACCTACCCCTTTGCGATACATATCAACAAACTAATTTATTTGGTTTGGATTATATCGTGCCTTCCACAGACAGACGGACGGACATCGCTAGAATGTCTTAAAATTGGCCATGGATCAATATTATATATTTTTTATGAAGTCCTAAACCGATATTTTCTTGCGTTACACGCGGAATGGCAAATTGAGCAGGCCATAATAGGCCAATCAAATATATAATTAAATTTTTATTTATTTCTAGTTTCTGAGTTCGTTAACATTTTTGGATCCCATTTGTTTAAAGGCACGAAAAGGCAGCTAGTTTTAGTTAAATCTTTTAGATAATAAGTTAAACTTTAATTCTATGTCAAAACTAGATCGGAGGAAAACGGCGCCAACAGTTAAAATCCCAGTCAAAGTTGCGTAGGTTAGCAAAAAAATATTATATATTTCAAATGAATTAATTTCAAATTTGTTAACAATATATACAAAGCTCATAACAAAAATAGAATCTGGACAAGATACCCTAACCAACAAGGTATTACAATCCTAAAAATAATAATTATAAATATTAAAAATACGCACTTGAATATAGTATTATTTTACCTCCCCAAATCTTAAAAGTCGAAAGTTGTGTGTTCTGTCGCCATTTTCGAATACTTCTGTTGACATAATAACTATGATTTATGAAAATAATTATTGCTTGACATCTTAGCTTTACGATAGAACTTGTTTTATGGTTAATTTCAAAGATTTGCAAAAATCAATTACGAGATGCATTCACCTCATATTGTCCACTGTGCCACGGGTTAATTAAATCCGATAGGCCTCATATTTGTACCACATTAGTTTTAGACCTAGGAAAATAAAAATTTAATTTAACACTTTTGTTTTAAAGTTTGCTCCCGGGAATAATTTCAAACTGTTGAATGTCCTTAAGATAAATATGTAGTTAATTAACACTGTCTCGGTAACGTTTTTTTTTTTTTTTTTTTTGCTGGGTATACATCTTAATTTCTGTAAAAAAATATAAAAATATATATTTAAATAATATGTTATGATATAAAAACAATAACAACAAATGCTATAACAACATGAATTTGATAGGATTTATAATTTAAAATAAGCAACATATTTTGTTTTCTTTTTTTTTTTTTTGTAAGAGCAATCTGTATCTTACAATAACAAAAAAATAAATTGAAAAATCTTTATGTAAGTACTTGTATACACACTCACAATCAGTCTGTATTACAAATTTTATATAGTAGAGTTGTTCATCTACTTTTTGCAAATAAAGAAAAATTTAGTTATTTCAAATTTATATTTGTGTTAAAAAACCTACAAAGATAAATACTATTCAACCACCTTAAAGTATAAAACAAACTAAACAAAATTTTATATTTCATATTTTGATATTACAAAATACAATATTTCACATTGTTATATATACAATCACTTTTCCTCCCTAAAAAACTCTTACTAAAATAAAAAAAAAAACGAATGATAAGTTATCTTTAAAATAACAACAAGATACAGTGTTGGTTAAAGTAATAGAAAAAGTTTTTTTAATTAAAAAAAAATTTAGGGGTTTATTGGAACACAGTCCTTTTTAAACAAATTAAGGTTTAGTGAAAATGGTGACGAAATCGGCTAATGAAAAAATTGTAACGGGTTATTGCAAAAATTGTAACTTTCACCTAATACCTTCACTAAGGCTTCCCAAAAAAAGGCTTTTTTTCAAGAATAACACCGCTCAACACTCATTTTCCGGTTTGAATTCTGATGATCAATTTTATTAGACTTTGATGAGAAAAATGAGAAAAATTACGATTTTTGCATTATTTGAAAGCCTGTACAGCAGCCATTCAGTGCATGGACGTATACAGGGCGTGGGCACGTGCCCCCCCCCCCCTTTCAAGTACTTCTAGTTAAAACTAAATATAAATAGGCGATGGCAAACAATTTTGGGAGTTGTGAACCCCCCCCCCACACCCTTTCAAATTCCTGGATACATCGCTGATTCAGTGGAATACAAATCTGGAATACAAATCTGATATTTTTCAAAGAAAAACTCCAAAAAAATAAATATTTTACAAAATTAAGGGTCTGTGTTATTTTTTGTATAAACCGGAAGATATCTTGAATGGGTTTAAAAGTCTATAAGAAAGAATGAAATTTTGCCTAAATTTTAAGCTCATCGCAGTCAAGATTGATAATTTGGTTTTGTTTTAGGGCCTTCTAAAAATGGTGCTTTTTCTAATTTTTTTTACAGTTTTTTTTTAATGAATTTTTTTATCATATTTTTGAGATCATAGTTCAATTCTACTCTCACGCTTTATACCAGATTTTTATTCCACCCAGCGGCTGCTGTGCAGGCTTTCAAAAAAGGCAAAAATCGCGTTTTTTCGTATTTTCAACCGTGAGTAATTAAAATTCTAGACGTGATGGAAAAATTTGGAGCACGGATTTGAAATCAGCGAGTCAAAATCTTTAAAAATTTTATATGAAACTTCTAACCGGATCCAAAAACCTTCGATTTGTTGAGCGGTGTAATTAAAGATTTTTGAGATTTTTTTTAAATTGTTCTGAAAAATTTTTGAGATCGCACAGGTCGAATCTTTTCAAAAAATCAGTTTCCAATTTTTCTATTAAAAAAATCTGAGAATTTTTATATTGAAAATCTGATAATTCTTCATAATTCTTCTTAATGACAATTTTTCTTAAATTTTCAAGAAACTCAAAATTTTTCTTAGGAAAAAATGTTTTTAAATCTAAAAATTTTAAAAGTAAAAAAAAAAGGAAAATTAGAAGAAAATTTTTCTATAGGAAAAATGAGAAAAAAAAATAATTTTTTTATACAAAAACTGTAACAGAATCTGAGACTTTTTCTATAGGAAAAATCTGTTACTTTTTTTAGAAAATTTGAGATTTTTTTAAAAAAAAATGTAATAGAATCTGAGACTTTCTACAGGAAAAAATTAAACAAAATCTGTAATTTTTTCGTAGGTAAATGTCTTGGAATTTGAGATTTTTTTATATTTAGAAATGTTTCAGAATCTAAGTCTCAGAGTCTTTAGACTTTTTAATAGGATAAGCTGAGACCTTTTCTATCGAAAAAAAAGGCTTAGAATCCTAGAAAAAAATTTCTGATTTTTCGATGGCAAAAATGTCACAGAATTTGTGAGGTTTAATATTAAAGAAATGCCTGAGATTTTTGTACTCTTGCCCAAAACATTAAATCATGATAATGTTTTGCGGAAGATTTGGGTGTACTTGCCAAAGCAAAGTTTTTTTAGAAAAAATAATGTTATATTATTTTGCTTTTCCATGCAAAACAAATTGCAATATCAGTCGAGGACCCCATTAAAAAACCAAAAGAGCTGTAAATTTCGTAAGTGAGTGCAAATATAAGTGCAAAAATGTGTTTTTATATTTTGGAGACCAAAGAATATAACACTCTCACTTGTTTTATGTACATTTGATAAACAAATGGAAAATTTTTATGCAAAAAGCTAAGACTTGGTGAAAAAGTAGTTTTGGTAAAACAAAATTATTTTTTCTTTCACGAAAAACAAAATTATGTTAAAAAAAATTTAATGAACCCAAAATTTTTGGTGAAACAGTTTTATTCCCCACGAGGTGAATTATTATCCAAGTTACAAACCCAAGTTATTAAAATTTTTGGCTTTAAGAAAATGAAAATAGTAATTCTTGTTTTCTTCTTCGTTAGTTGTTAGCTTATATACTCAAACTGAGGTGGCGTCCTGCTACTTTTTTAAAATTAGACACCTGCCTAGAAACATTATCATGTTAAAATGTTCTGGAATCTAAGATTTTTTCGATGGGAAAAATAATTCAAGAATCTAAGACTTTTTCTACAAAATACATGCGTTAGGTTCTTAGAATTTTAGAAAAAATATCCCAGAATCTGAAAAACGTCTTAGATTCTGAGATTTTTTTTTTATTTAGAAAATGTCTCAGAATCTAAGACTTTTGCTGTTGGAAAGATTTCTGAGACTCAGACTTTCTTTAGAAATAATGCCTAAGAAGCTGAGACCTTTTCTATTAGAAAATTGCCTCAGAATCTAAGACACTTTTTAAGGAAAAATTTCTTAGATTCTCTTATAAAAATGTGTCTCGAAAAATGCTTAAGAATCTTAAACTTTGTCTTAGCAAAAGTGTTTCAGAAAACTATACTTTTATTTAGAAAAATGTATCAGAATCTAAGAAATTGTCTAAAAAATGTAAAAAGCATTAAGTCTTTAATGCTTCTAATCTCAGGTACTTTCTATGGATGAATTTTGCAAACCATAAAACTTTTTGTGTCCGTTTCGATATCTAGACATTTTCTATAGAAAAATATAATAAAAAAAATATTTCAGAATCAAAGAAGTTTTCTGTAGGGAAAAAGTCACTAAATTTGAGAATTTTTTTTAGGAAATTTTTTTCTAAATATAGCAATTTTTTTGGTGCTAGAATTGCACAAGTATCTGAGAATTTTCTATATGGAAGTGTATCAGAATTTGATTTTTTTTTTTGATAAATTTAAAATTCTTCTGTCAGCTTCCCAGTTGGCAACGTCCTCCAGCCATCCTCAGTGACGCAGCGGTGACATGTCAGAGTCACTGCTGACATCCACAAGAAATCTCTAGGTACTGGGTTGAGGACAGTTTCATACAAATTTTCAAAATGTCCTCACTCAAAGTCAGCAGTGGTCAGGGCTGACCTTCTGGGGACATGTCACCTAAGACTTCTTTGGGGAAATGTCTGACGTAGGTCATGCGAAAATACAAAAAATTTTCGTATTCCTTTAATTTTTACTTTTATCCATTTTCCTTTGTAAATTATCTTTCTCATATTTAGAAAAAACTTTTCGCCTTTTTTAGTCCCAACTGGATTTGAACCTGGAACCTCCAGTTTATTAGTCCCACACCTAACTACTTGTTCCAAACTTTATTTTGAAAATTGTTTGTCTATTTATTATTTTTATTCTACTTCCCGTGTAAAAAAATAATTATATCAAAACATATCTCCTTTGATAATAACATATATGGATCATATCTAAATGGATATAATCAGATCTACTCCATATATATTCATATCTGCTTCAGATATGTTTTGATCCGTAAATTGAGTCTATCTGGCATATATGGCATATATGATCAGACATTTTCAGATATGTTCATATATGTAAAATTGTCAGATAGACTCAATTTATGGATCAAAACATATCTGAAGCAGATATAAATATATATGGAGTAGATCTGATTATATCCATTTAGATATGATCCATATATGTTTTTATCAAAGGAGATATGTTTTGATATAATTATTTTTTTACACGGGTTGTTAGATTTTGATTTTATTTAAAAAAAATGGACAATATTGCCATTTTTTTTTTTTGGAAATTGAAGAGTTGCCCAGATTTAAAATTCTTATTTAATACACTGCTATTCTGAAGACATTTCCTTTTAGACGTCTTAGAGGAATTGTCCACCCTATTAAAGCAAACATTCAGTGCTGACAATGTTAGGAAATGTCATCAAGGATTACCTATGATTTGTCAGTACCTGAAGCCATTTCCTCAGTGACACATTTTCCAACTGGGTTTTCCGAACCGCAGAATTTTTCAATTGGGATAATGTCTCAAAATCATAAACTTTCTCTTTAAGCAAATGACTCAGAAAAATTTCAAAATCAGAAAACTTTTTTTGGAAAAACATAAAAAAAAATTTTCCCCCCTCCAAACCCAAGAGCTGGATCCGACCCTGATAAAAGTCATAAAACATAATAATACAGTTTGAAAGATAATGTAGTTTTTAACAATTTAGAAAACAATTATTTTTGAATTTGAATAAATTCTTACCGTTGCAGAGTAATACCACAGACTAATACAGACTCGACATAAGTGACAGGTGTCAAAAAAGTAATCTCTAACCATATGGTTAATTTTTTCAAATTATTCTACGAATTAGGTTAGAAAGAGAAAGATAATATAACGCGTCATTAGAAAAATAGATGCCAGATCGGTTTTTGTTGTTTCACTCACTCCTAAGTCGTAGAAAGTGTTGCCACGTTAGCTCCTAAAATCGCCCACAGACTAATACAGACTCGACATAAGTGACAGGTGTCAAAAAAGTAATCTCTAACCATATGGTTAATTTTTTCAAATTATTTTACGAATTAGGTTAGAAAGAGAAAGATAATATAACGCGTCATTAGAAAAATAGATGCCAGATCGGTTTTTGTTGTTTCACTCACTAAGTCGTAGAAAGTGTTGCCATGTTAGCGTAAAACGGACTAAAAAGCGCTCTGTTTTCTCCTAAAATCGCCCATTTTTTCTTATAAAACTCTACTGTCGAGTCTGTATTTAGTCTGTGGTAATACTATTTTTAAGCTTTTTACACTCAAAAAAAAAAAAAAAAAAATAGTAAATTTAAAAAATAAAGTTTGTAAGTTTATTATAAATTCACTATTATTTCGCCCCTCACTGCCTGCACATAAATATACTTTATATTGCAAAAATATTTATTTTTTCAAGATATCTTATGGCAAACAGCTGGTAAATATTTTACAATAATAGCAAGCAACAAAAAAAAAAACAGAAATACAAAAAACAACAACAACATACTCAAAATCTTATGTTTAACGCTGCAATGGTATGTCTGTATTTATGTTTTGGAATTTTGAATTCCATACCACTTCTCATACAGACATATACATTCGTTTATACCTTAAAGGCTTTTTTTGCATACACATTGATAAGTACATATAGTCTATAGTCTTTCACATGTCTTCCTGCCTGAATGATATCAGTCATCATCAGCAGCATCATCGTTTTTACCACCATCATTCTCATAAAATTTTTAAAAAGAATTGGAATATCTATGTTGTGTTATAGGAACATATGATGTTGTGCTTAACAAAAAATAAAAAAAAAAATACGGAAAAACAATACGTACACATTATAAACAATGATGAAAATATGAAAAATATTATTGTAGTAAATGAGTAATTTTTTTTATGCCCTCCAACCACAGTGTGTTTGAAGAACATACAAAGTTTGTCGGTTTTGAGGGCTGAGTCCACAAAAGATGAAAAGGCCTATATCTCGAGAAGGTGACTTGACACAACTTTTCTGATGACAGATTCGTGTGAAGGAGGCCAAAATACATTAGAAAGTGTACCATAGAAGTCTGTGCAAAAAAAGTTCTAATATACGCCAAAAGTGTCGGTCCCCTAAGAGTAACTCATATGCAAAATATCACTCCGATCGGAGTTTATCTTCTGTCTCCACTTAGAGCCTCAAAATTGGTGGTTTTGCAAAAAAGGACTTTTAAACAAAAAAAAATTTATTAAAATAATTAAAAAAATATTTTTGTATAATATTTGATCGTAAATACTTAAATATAAAATTTATAGATTTTACGGTATCATTAACCCGTTCAAACTTGATACCAAAGAAATGGCATGATTTTGGGGCGTTCTCAAAACACCTTTTTCAAAATTTTAAAATTTTATTAAAAAAAAATTTTAAATATACCATGTTTTCTTTTTGAATTCATTAAGAACACCTCGAGCCACTTTTCTTTTTCTTCTCCAAGGTGTTCTTAATGAATTCAGAAAGAAAAAATGGTATATTTAAAAATTTTTTTTAATAAAATTTTGAAATTTTGAAAAAGGTGTTTTGAGAACGCCCCCAAAATCATGCCATTTTTTTGGTATCAAGTTTGAACGGGTTAATGATACCGTAAAATCTTTATATTTCATATTTAAGTATTTGCGATCAAATATTATACACAAATAATTTTTTTATTATTAATTTTTTTTTTTTTTTAAGTCCTTTTTTGCAAAAACCCCAATTTTGAGGCTCAAAGTGGAGACAGAAGATGAACTCCGATCGGAGTTACATTTTGCATGTGAGTTACCCTTAGGGGACCGACACTTTTGGAGGGTATAAGAAATTGATCAGAGAGAAAAGCCCAAAAACGAGCAACGCCACAGTGCGTTGTCCCATAGACAAAAATCAAAAATAAGGTCATGGTCTTAGAAATTGATGAAATTAATATATTTAATAGCTTAGATACCAAAAACAAATCACCAACAAAATCAATTTTTGGATTTTTTTTTTTATCTACTTGAGACCGTCAAAGTCGAGTGATTTTGGGCGTTTTTGCATTGATAAATATGAATGATTTGGTGAAGTTGTACATTAATTGTCACCAAAAATTCAATATTTAACGAATTGGTATGAAATTAATTTTCATAGGTGGTATGCATATGTATCATTAATAATCTGATTTTTTTGGGAAATTTATTTATCAAATTTAAATATTTTTAATTTATTTAAAAAGGGACATTTTTTTTGATAAAAAGTTAGAAAACCGCTAGGTTTGATGGAATAAATCTAAAATCCGTCAACTTAAATTATCCCCAAAATTTTTTTTTTGTGTAGTTCAAAGCTACATCTTTCTGATAATAAAAAGAAAAGTTGCGTATTTTTCATTCCTTCTATGAGAAAAAATTTTTTTAATTATGGCTATATTTGATAAAAGTGCACTTTATATTCATGATCTCCGATCGATTTTAAGACATTTTAGCGATGTCCGTCTGTCCGTTTGTCCGCCTGTCCGTCTGTCCGTCTGCTGTGGAAATGGTGATCACTGCCAAAATATTACACGAAGGTAACTGAAACTTTACATATTTATTGGAAGTTCTCCCGAGAAGTTTGGTATTGCATTTGAGCGATATCGGTGCAGCGGTTCAAAATTTATGAATGAAAATGTAAAATGTAAGGACACCTCCAAAATTTTAGTACATTCAACATAACCTAAAAATACAAAATGCTTTAATTCGGCTGCTGGTTGACATATGAGAACGTAATTGAACATCAAATGGTATTTAAATAAGTACGAACATATTTTTTGACAAAAGAAGAAAAAAATCTCGGATTTTTTACCAATTTTTTTTTTTGCGGAAAGTTTTTTTTAAATTTTTTTTTTTTCAAAAGTTATTTCCTTTTAAATAAAGTTTTTTTCAATAATCTTTTTGAAATTGTGGAGGGTATCACTACATTCGGCAAGGCCGAATTTAACTTTTTTACTTGTTTTTTGTGCGATTCTTTTTCTCTCAAACTAAAAACAAAAAAAAAATTATGGCCCACTGTAGTTTTCCATTTATTTTCAATGGCGTTAAAATAAGTAAAACAAAATGAATTAAATAAACTTCTCAGATAAATAATAAAACATATCTTCAGTAAAATTTGATGGCGGTTATTTTCTTAGAATATATTAACCCGCTATCTCCTGTTTTAAGTGGTCATTTTATTGCTTATTCTCAAATATCATCATTGCACATTAATTATGAGTACGTTAAAAGGGTTAAAAGGTTCCAAAATAATTTTTAACATTGAATTTTAACAGAGTTGTAGTCCCAAACTGATGGCTTTTAAAAAATTTTAGCAAAAATTTGAAGCAAAACACATTTGTAGAATATTTTAACTCTTTAAAGGCAGCTTTTATTGGTTTTCAATAAGAATATTTGAAAAAGGGACAAAATGACCCCTTAAAATGTGAGATAGAAGGTTAATATGTTCTAAGAAAAGAACCGCCATTAAATTTTATTGAAGTAAAGTATAAACAATTTATAGCTCAGAAGTAGATTTTATAAATTTTTTACGACTACTTTACGCTGCTCTAGTAAAACACAATTTCACAATATATTTTATAATTTTAAATTTTTACGCATTTTGCGTATATCGCACGAATTTTTGGCTTTTGGCAAGCCTTAGTGAAATTTGATGCAAAACATTTTTGTAGAACATTTTAACCCTTTAAACGCACGTCTCAGTGACGTTCTCCGACGATATTTAAAAAAGGGACTAAAATTACCCCCAAAAATAGGAGTTAGAAGGTTAATATATTCTTAGAAAAGAACCGCCATTAAATTTCACTGAAGACATGTGGGAACTTTATTTAGCTTAGAAGTTTATTTAATTTCTTTTGTTTTACGTATTCCAAGGCTTAAAAAAAAATAAATTTAAACTACAGTGGGCCATTAAAAAAAAAACTTTAGCTATATTTTCAAAATTCTTTGGTGGTTTTGGGGTATACTCTAATTTTTTTGTTGCTATTCAAGATATAAAATATTTTTGCACAGTGTTGTTTACCACATTTAATATTTTGTTTAAATTCAATTTATAAAGTTTAAGAATTTTTTTCTCAACTCCGTCATTTCATATTTTTTTTCTTTTAATTACTTTTGGTAGTTTAATATGTAATCATTTGAACTACAAGAAGAAACATTGCGTATTTTTCGCTCCTTAAATTTTTATTTTTGCAAAACTTATTATGCGTTTTTAACCCATTCTTCAATAAAGGATGTTTTTGTATTTTTAACATAAATAACCCGATTCTACGTACCAAGTTTTATAGCGATCGCGCAATTTTTGTAGGTTTTATAGCGTTTTTAAGAAAAAGAATATATGGCATGACCTTCAATCCTTGCTCCGATTTCAATGAAAATTTACGCACACGTTGCTAGTTGTATGTGTATCATCATGTCCAATGTAATTTTGCGGACAATATTGTAGCTAAACTAAAATTATAAACTATAAATATTCACATATATAAAAAACAGTTTTCATTAACAAGACAAACCGACATTTAAAATCCTACTGATGATGACACTAACTGGGGTGTTTGAAAGCGGTATAGGAAATACCAGAAATGTCTATAATTTTTAGAAATTAAATTTTTCTTCTGCATTTTTTCAACTTGAACCCTTATAACAAATATAATTAGAGCCAGTGCTCGATCTGTACTTACAGAAAAAATCAAATAAAATTACTGACAAAATATGTCGCCATTAGGCACGTCTCCGAAACGGAGAATGCAAATTCCTTCATTTGTGTCTGTAATTCCAGATCATGTTGGCAACCCTTGCGAAATAATGTAAGAGACAAAAAAGTTGAAAGAAAGTATGAAGTGAGGTTGAGATTGCTAGAAATAGAATTGTAGTGTTGGAAACTGTCAAAATTTATTCTGTAGAAACTATAAATATTCACATATATAAAAAACAGTTTTCATTAACAAGACAAACCGACATTTAAAATCCTACTGATGATGACACTAACTGGGGTGTTTGAAACCGGTATAGGAAATACCAGAAATGTCTATAATTTTTAGAAATTCAATTTTTCTTCTGCATTTTTTCAACTTGAACCCTTATAAAATTTTTAAATTTCAGGACGCATGGGAGGTAGGCGTGTACTTCCACCGAATTTTTCAAAAATTCTTATTTTTCTTAACTAAGGTATTTTATGCTAGTGTACCAAATTTCAATAATATTGGACTACTCCTTCTATTTTTGTCCCTTCGTTATATGGGCTCAACGCACTGTGCACCCGATTGCTTCCTTCTGAACCAGTGGTCGGATTTAAAAGCAAATATGTAAAGTTCAAAGCAGATTCGTAAAGTAGATACTCCAATAAAAAGAACCTGGGGTTAAAATCCAAAATCCATTTAGTATTTTTAGAAATATTTGCAAAAGAAGCCAAAACTTTGAATCAAATTTGAAAAATACATCAAAATTTTGAACCAAATTTGCATATTTTTTTTTTAATACATTTTTTCGTACCAATTTTTATAATTTTTTGCAAATCTCTACTTGACATATCTGCTTTGGACAGACAATTTCTTGCAAAATTCGGATACTTATAAGGATAAAACCAGAAAAAGTACATTTTGTATTTTCTTATAATGTCCTGATGGTATCCTCGATCGTATCGAATCCAGATTTTTTGCAAAAGTAAAACAATTATATTATGAATTCGAATAAAAATAACTTTAATATACACTTTTCCAATGTTAAAACATTTGTCGGTTTTGGCTTGGACCAAAAAAAAATTAAAATGCCTATATCTCGAGAGTGCGATTTGATACAACTTTTCTGATGACAGACCCGCGTTAAGGAGGCCAAAATACTTTAGATAATGTATTCAACATATCTGTGCAAAAACCTTTACTTATTATTAGGGTTCGGACTATTATGCAGTTAAAATCGCGTTTTATGCGCATAAAACTTGCAAAAAAATATAAAAATATGCGCTAAAAATTTAAAAATAATGATAAAAAAATAAAAATAACAAAGAAAAAAACAAAAAGAAGAACATAAACTACGTAAAAATTTAGTCTTATAAACGAAAATAAGGTACAACATGTAGAAAAGTTAAATTCGACTTGGTCGAATCTATGAACACCATCCACAATGCCCCTTTTTAAGTGATAGTAAATTTTCTAACGTGAAAAAAATAAAATTTTTAATTACAAATATTTTATTTTGTGTAAAAAAAAACTTTTTTTAAAAAATTTTTGAAAAAATAATTTACTAATTTTTTTTGAGTGTAAAAATTTTTGGAGTCTAAAATTTTTTCCGAGTATTTTTTTTTTTTAGTGTAAAAATATTTTTGAGTGACAAAAATACGTTGTAAAATATTTTTGTGACTTACCAATGTTTTTAAAACATGTTTAACGGGTTTTCAACACGTGAATTTGAGGTGAAACGAATCTGAAATTCACTGTTTTGCTTATAACTTTTGAACCACTGGATTTGGCTGAAATTCCATACAAACCAGGCCAGGGGAACGACCTTTCGAAAGTTAGCGTATTTTTTATCTCGTAAATTTACAAAAAACCCTTGCCGAAATTCTGTCTTTTGCTCATAACTTTTGAACCTCTATACCGATTTCGCTGGATTACAATACAAACCTATCCAGGTAAATGCCCAATATATATGCCAAACTTCAGGAGCTTCCGTAAGTCTTTCAAAAGTTAGCGTGTTTTAAACAGACAGAATGACAGACGGACGGACAGACGGACGGACGGACATCGCAAGATCGTCTTAGAATCGAAAGAGGATTGAATATATATACCGATATTTCGAGGTGTTACAAACTCAATCACTAGCGTGGAGGGTATAAACCACACAAAAGTTCAAGTTAAAGTAAAGTAAAACACAAAATTTTAAAAGTAAATTAAAAAAGCTTGGCATGGATCCATGTAAAATTGATTTGAAACAAGTATAAAAGTTAAATTCGACTTGGCCGAATCTATGAATACCTTCCACAATGCCTTTTTTAAAGGATAGTTAATTTTTTAATGTAAAAAAATTAACAATTTTGATTTGAAATATTTTATTTTGAGCAAAAAACTTTTTTTTTACATTTTTGTAAAAAAAAAAAAATACTAGTAGTATTTTTTTTTGAGTGTAAAATTTTTTTCGAGTGTAAATTTTTTTTAGTGTAAAAATATTTCTGAGTGACAAAAATACTCGGTAAAGTAATTTTGTGGCTTATAATTGCTCTTAAATCTTGTTTTTTTAAAACTCGAATTTTTCAACACGTGAATTTTACCAATCTGAAATTCAGGGTTTTCTTTATAACTTTTGAACCACTTTACTGATTTGGCTGTGATTTAAAACGAACCAGGACAGAAACACGGCAAATATATATGCCACACCTGAGCACTTTCGGAATTGTCGTTCGAAAGTTACCGTGTGTTTTATCTCGTAAATTCATGAAAAACCCTAGCCGAAATTCAGTCGTTTGCTCATAACTTTTTAAGCACTGGACCGATTTCGCTGGATTGCAATACCAATCTGACCAGGTAAATGCCCACCATATATGCCAAACTTCAGGTGCATCCGTAAAGTTAGCGTGTTTTTAACAGACAGACAGTCGGACGGACGGACGGACATCGCTAGATCGTCTTAAAATCGATCGAGGATCATGAATATATATGGGGCATTCCATGTGAAATCGGACACTTTGAAAAACTTTTTTTTTAGATTTTCCCAATTTGCTTACAGTTTTTAGTACCCTTCGAAAACTCCTTCGTGGTAAATTTTCAGATTTTTTTTAAGAACCGTTCAAAAGATATCAAGTTTTTAAAAATTGGTAGTTTGTTCCTTTACTCAAAATTCTTTTAATCATAACTTCTTCAATAATGGTCCAAATTTCAAATTTTTCAAAATTTTTGTTATTTTACGTACTTTCTAAAAAAAAATCCCAAAAAATTCTTAAAAGCGCTCTAGTATGCAATTTTTAAGTTTTAAAATTTAAATCTCATTTTTGAAAATGTTTGTACTCTTTGATTTTTTTGAAATTTTTTTGTGTAAAACTTCTATCAATTCTACAAATTTTTTGCCCAGGAAGATCGTGGGATAACGATTATTACTATTTTTTAAAATTTTTTGAAAAAATTTTATTATAATTTTCCAATCTTAAAATCATTTCTACTGCTCCAATGGTGCGTCATAGAGGGGTCCTTTATAAGACCGACCCCCATTAATTTTTACGTTTTAACACTTCTTTGGAACAAACTAATACCCTATCTCCAATTTCTAAGGGGGCTCCCACACAAAACGACATTTTTTAAAATTTGTTCCAACCGCTCTAACTGCCCTAATAGTGCTCTTAGAGCAACAAAATGTATGACCGACCCACAATATTTTTTTAGTCCAAACATTTTCTCTGAACACACCTACCCTCTATCTTTAACTGTTAAGGCGGTCCCCATACAATTTTTTTTATTTTTTGTAAATTAGTTTTATTTAATCAGCTTCTACCGGTCCAATGGTGTGTCTGAGAGGGGTCATTAGTGAGACCGACCCCCATTTATTTTTACCCTACAACATTTTTTCAAAACATACCTAGGCCCTATCTCCACTCCCTAAGTAGGCTCCCATACAAATAACAGTTGGAGCAAATTTTATAAAAATGTAATTTTGTATGGGAGCCTACTTAGGGAGTGGAGATAAAAAAACAAATTTAAAGAAACGCATATGAAGGTTTCTATTTCAAACGTACCACGAAAAAAAAAAAATGTTGTTGGATCAAAGTCAAACTTTGAGAGCTTATTGCCCTATATGAAAGTAACAAATCGTGGAACAAAAGTTTTCGTTTTTCGGAAAAATGGGCGAGATAGGCGTGGTCAAACATGGTAAAATTGAGCAATTTTTGCATGATGTCGCTTTATATTTAATTTTTTCTACAGTAACTCAACGATTCTGAAATTTTCAAAACACATCTATTTTATAGTGTTTTTTTTTGGGCTATCGATTGGCAATATTTGTTTTTCGGAAAAATTCAGAACTATGTCTGAATTTTTCAAATGAAAAATAAAAATCGATGTAGCAAAAAACACGCCATTTTTAATTTTTTTTTTTTAAAATTTTAAATTAAAGTTCATTTCATTCTCTACATCATATCAAATTTTCAGAGAGCAGTGATTTTTGGTTTTCGAGAAAATTGGCTTTAGAGTTTGAATGTCTTATTTTATTTTCCTATCACTCATACGCCACGATACATTTATTTTTGCACTTGCCAAAAACTTGTTTAATTCTGTTTAGATAATTGATTTAGAGCTGATTTGTAGAGTCCAACCGAATATTCGGTTTCGGTCTCGACTTCGGCCGAATAATGGGGTTTCGGCCTCTATTCAGTATTCGGCAAAATTTTAGTATTTTAAAAAATATATACAAAAGTTGCTGAATTTTTCAATTTCGAGTATCATTACACTTGATTTAGTTCATTTTAAAAAATGTAACAAGGTTTCCAAATTAACGTGTTACTGTTACGTTCAAATAATTTTTTTTCTTAATCTACAGATTTAATGAACATTTTTTTTTTTTTTAAGTTTATTTAAATATGATTTTTTTGTAAGTTTTTTAAAATATATGTATATATTTTTTATTAAATACAACAATTCCGATGGTTTAAAAACATTAAGTGCTGTATATTTAATTTAAAAAAGAAATATATAAAAATTTTATTCAGCCAGGCATTAATTTTTTTTCAGTTTCGATTTTAGTTCGGTTTCGGTTTGGCCTCGAAAAACTGGTTTCGGCCGGACTCTATTGATTTGTCATATTTATAATAAGAATTCAACTGTTTTTCAAGATTCTTCGTATCAAGGCTGCATTTAATATCAATAAAATGACAATATTTCAGAAGTGATCTTTGCCATATGATTGTTGAAATTCTGGGACGCCGCAACAGGCAACAATATTCACAGTCGATGTTAATTTTTAAGAATACTCTGATATTAAACACATTGCCTTACAACTAAAAATTTAAAATATATCAGAAGTAGACAAGTTCCAAAAAATATTTTAAAGTCTGCACTTCAAAAATTTTACAAACCTTCTTCATCATTTCAAAGATTTTAAAGTTCAAAAAAATTGTCATTCTTATTACACAGAAAACGAGTAATCGATGGCAATGTATGTCTCTGGTCAACAAAAAAACAGTCGAATTCCTATAAATAAGACAAATCAGCTCTAACTCTAAACAGAATTAAACAAGTTTTTGGTAAGTGCAAAAATAAATGTATCGTGGCGTATGAGTGATATGGAAAATAAAATAAGACATTCATATTTTAAAGCCAATTTTCTCGAAAACCAAAAATAACTGCTCTCT
The DNA here is from genome assembly GCA_963921195.1 of Pegoplata infirma. Lineage (NCBI taxonomy): Eukaryota > Metazoa > Arthropoda > Insecta > Diptera > Anthomyiidae > Pegoplata > Pegoplata infirma. Next base: position 190,203,283 of record OY992536.1, read on the forward strand.
GAAAATTTGATATGATGTAGAGAATGAAATGAACTTTAATTTAAAATTAAAAAAAAAAAAAAAAAAATTGCGTGTTTTTTGCTATATCGACTTTTATTTTTCATTTGAAAAATTCAGACATAGTTCTGAATTTTTCCGAAAAACAAATAATGCCAATCGATAGCCCAAACAAAACACCATAAAATAGATGTGTTTCGAAAATTTCAGAATCGTTGAGTTACTGTAGAAAAAAATTAAATATAAAGCGACATCATGCAAAAATTGCTCAATTTTACAATGTTTGACCACGCCTATCTCGCCCATTTTTCCGAAAAACGAAAACTTTGTTCCACGATTTGTTACTTTCATATAGGGCAATAAGCTCTCAAAGTTTGACTTTGATCCAACAAAATTTTTTTTTTCGTGGTACGTTTGAAATAGAAACCTTCATATATAACAAACATTTTGTGAAAATTAAAAATACTTATTGGACAGAGTATTTTTTTTTTACCGGAATAAAATAAACTGAAATCAATGCCTCTGGCTCATTTTTTTATAATAAAAACAAAAATCAAATTTATAAAAAATATACTTTCATAAAAAATAACAATACAAAATAAAATAAAAGAAAGTGGAGTTTATGTACTTTGTACAAACATTTGAAAATCTTCCACTAACTGGCTAAATCTAAAAAATATATGTGCATTAGGGCGGGTCGATTTTTTTTGTCAAAAATCGTATAGCAAAATCATAATCTACAAGAAATTCTAAGAACATTTCCCAAAGAAACCATGTTTCTAAAATCAAACCCTATACCGCGCCTAACGACATGAAGATTTGTCCGTCCGTCCTTTTTTTCATAACCAAAACATAGAACTTGACTCTTTTTTGGTGTTTGTGTTAATTTTTGGGCTTTGGTGTGCTCCGAGGTATGTAGTAAAATTTTATTGGCAACATTTTTGTAGAACATTTCATCCCCACCCTTCCCCTCTTTCGGGGTGTTTTTTGCGATTTGTTAGAATAGAGCCAATAAATACCGTTATGAGAGGGAGTTAGAGGGTTAATATGTTTCAAAAAAATATTTGCTATAATATTTTCTACAAAGTTGCTGAACATACCATACACCTCAGATGTAAAGAAAACATAGTTTTATATACCGATATACTGCAAGAACTTATCCAGCGGCAATTTTTTACCAATTGCCGCTGATATAATTCGATTTTTGGGATTATGACCGGCAAGTATATTAGACATAATCCCTGAAATGGAGAAATAAATAATTAGATTGATTTGTAATGAAAACGCCACAGACGAAAAATTATAATAAGAAATTTTAACAATTAATCGCTGCTGTTATCGTTAATCCATGATAATTTTACTCCATTATTTATTTTATATTGGGCTGCAGTATATTAACATGTAGTGTGATACTCTGAAAGTAAGTGCAGGGGTTGTGGGTTCGATTCCCTCCAAAGCCTTTGTATTCTAATTACAAAGTGAAGCTGGTGCAGCGGATTTTTCTTAGTAAATAAAAGTAAGTAATTGGGGATCATAATGATATTTCGTAAAAAAAAAACACAGATACTTTTGTGGGATGAAATTGGAGAGTTGCATATCGGAGAGGAAAAAAGCTCTGTTCGATAAAAATTTTTGATAACTAATTATTTTTTTTACATCAGTATTTGATTTCTTTTGAGTAAAAATTTTTTTAAATAATTTTTGAAAAAAAAAATTTTCGAGTGTAAATTTTTTTTAATGTTATTTTTTTTGAGTGTAATATTTTTTTTTTAGGTTTTTTGAGTGACAAAAATAGTTTCTAAAATATTTTTTTTGGCTTACCATTCCTTTTCAAAGCGTGTTTAGCGTTTTTTTTAACACGGGAGTTCGGGTTAAAACCCATCTGACATTCCCCATTTTGCTAATAACTTATGAACCACTGGACAGATTTCGCTGAAATTTAGTATTAATCTGACCGGAAGTATAACAAATATATACGCCACGCTTCAGCAGCTCGCCGTATATATTTTTCATTCTTCTGCTAACATTTGAAAGTTAGCGTGTTTCACACAGACAGAAAAACAGACGGACGGACGGATTTTCATGTCGTTAGGCGCGGTATAGGGTTTGATTTTAGACCAATGGTTTCTTTGGAAAAGTTTCTTAGAATTTCTTGTAGATTTTGTTTTTGCTATACGATTTTTCAGTTTTTTTCGATCCATACAAATCGACCCGCCCTAATGTGCATACATTCGCATGTCTATTCGTTTTCATAAACAAGTGTGTGTGTGTAAGTATGAAAAATTGTAAAAATTCGTTCATTTTTGTTCAGAGTTATTTTTTTATATATATTTTTTTTGTATAGATGTAAGTATGGCTGTAAGACATAACACAAACTTTTAACAGCTGTTCAATGTTGTAGTATGTACTCTGGCATTTAACATACAATACATACAATCTTGTTGAAAAATGTTTATATGTATTTGTGTCATATGCGTTGATTTACATAAAACAATTGGTATTGTGACATGGTCGTACTACAATGATAAAAATGTATATCTTTTAATTTTTTTTTTTTGTATTTGACAATGTTGTGTAGTGTGTACTACGTTTGAAAATTTATGTATGTATATAAGAAAATTTTTAACTGGAAAGAAAATTAATCAAATTTATCTTTATCAATTTTATTTCTTTTTATGCAATCCTTTTTGAATAAATATAAAGAGAGTTATCATGAAATGCAAGCAATGATTTCTGTTTTTACATCTTGTTCAATAAGTATTGAAATTGTATCTCTTTAAATTTAATTATATATAATTCCAGGAATAAAAGTAAAACATATATCAGTATACTGCACTCAAAAGAAAAATTATATCAGAAAAACTTAAAAAAAAACTTTTAATTAAGCATATCACCTTTTCCATCAAACAGCACGAGAAAAATGGAATTTAGCTTTTAATTTCAATTTTGATTATAAAAAACCAAGGTTGGCAATCGATACCCACCCAGAATAACGGTATTTGGCTATTGTACGGCAACCAATAAAGATATGGACATTTTTAAAAGCGATTATAAAATTAAATGAAATTTCTAGTATTTTTGATGTGTTACTTCGTGTTTGTACCTCTTCATTTTCGTTGTATAGGCCAATACCTTTAAAATACCGTTTCAAACGGTATTATAAAGGTATTGGCCTATATTTCGAGAATGAACCGGTACAAAAAAGAAGTTACACATCAAAAATACGAGAAATTTAATCGACTTTCATAATCGCTTTTAAAAACGTCCATATCTTTATTGGTTTCGGTACAATAGCCAAAAACCGTTATTCTGGGTGGGTATCGATTGCCAACCTTGTAAAAAACCGATATTTACTTAAGAAATTATAGCTCTTTAAACTTCACCACTTATTAAATTTTTTGTGAATTTTAAAAAATGAAAATCGGGAATAAAATTTCGAGTTTTTGAAATTTAATTAAACTGCAAATTGGATTGTCTTAATGGCTCCATAGTGCATCTGTGTTCATAATATAAAAAAATATGAAGACCCACGTTCAGATTTTTGGTTATGTATCGTAATTTTGACCGATACATATTTTATTCTGATGATGTTTTAGTCATAGAGATTCAGCAAACAAGACAGTTTTGTTTTTAATTATTTAACTTTAAAATAACACTAAGGGGATGCAGAGTGGTGAAATATTGATTTTAGCTAATAAAATTACACACCCGAGCTGAAACTTTGCTGAATTGGAAGTAGCTTTTGGAAAGGAAACTCGAGTCAAGGAGCCCTTCTAAACCGTAGAGCGCTAGTTGGATACACCTAAAAATCGCTCTTAAGATGCAAGGAAATCACGTGTCCTTAGAGCGCTGATTAAAGAATTCTTGTATAGCGCTGATTAAGCGCTATAATGATGCAGTGAATTCATGTATCTTTTTAGCTCTGTTTTAATCAGAATAAAGGTGAATCCAAATGAAACCCAGTTGAATATTTCTGAAATACAATTGAAAATGATGTAAAACAACTTCTAAAAATGCATTTTTTTAGTTTAATTTGTAGTAAAATTAAAAATTTTTATGTCAAACAAAGTTTAAAGTCCTGACTAGAGATGGGCGCGTGAGTGAATTTTGACTCACGCACGCTCATGCTCACGAAATAAAAATATTTCTCACGCACGATCACGCACGAATTTATTTTTTCTGCTCACGTTCACGCACGCTCACGTGAGTAACTAAAATTTTTCTCACGCTCACGAAATAATCACACTCACGAAATTTAAATTTACAATTTTTTTTTTTACTTTTTTCGAATTCTTGCACAAAAAGTATTTAATTTCCTTAAATAAACAATAAACATTTATTTAAATCACAATTTTGTATTAATTACCCCCTAAATTCAATATAATGACGATTTTTTTACTCGTTTTCTGTTTCAAACAGCACAAAACAATCACGAAACAAAAATTACTCACGCACGCTCACGCACGAAACTATTTTTTATAATCACGCGCACTCACGATCACGTGAGTAAAAATAAATTTCAGTCACAATCACGCGTGATTCACGCGTGAATCACGTGAATCACGAAAAGTTCGTGTCACGCGCGCATCTCTAGTCCTGACTACGCCATTTCCACTTTTATTTTAGAAAATACAAATTATATTTCAGAGATTTCTATTTACAGTGGGCGACAATACATTGGAAACTTTTTTATAGTAGATGCAATTTGTTAAAGACAAAGTTAACAATTCTAAACTTAATTATTTCACAGGGCAACACTTTTTTTTTGCCCGGGTTCTGATACCAAATTTTAGGTAGTTGGGGTACGCTGATTTTTTGGGTCAGCTCTAGTTTTCGAGATACAGATTAAGGAAACTTTGAAAATAGGCTACTTTTGTCATGTTTTTGAGTCCGTATTTACCAACACTAGTATAACATCCAAAAATTGCATGACGATTTTAGGTAAGTTGGATATGCTGATTCCAAAAATGCTCTTTCTTTTTTAACATGATAATGTTTTTAGGCTGGTGTCTAATTTTAAAAAAGTTGCAGGACGCCACCTCAGTTTGACTATATAAGCTAACAATTAAAGAAAAAGTAAACAAGAATTACTATTTTCATTTTCTTAAAATCAAAAATTTTAATAACTTGGGTTTGAAACTTGGATAATAATTCAACTCGTTGTGAATAAAACCGTTTTTCACCAGCTGGTGAATAAAAAGTAACATAATTATTTTTCAACAAAAAAAAATCTTTTTTTTCATCAAATTTTTTTTTTCATCAAACTTTTTTTTTTTCATCAAGTTTTTTTTTCATCAATTTTTTTCCATCAAATTTTTTTTTCATCCATTTTTTTTCATCAAACTTTCTTTTTTCATCAATTTTTTTTTTTCATAAATTTTTTTTTTTTGATCAAAATTTTTTTCTTATAATTACACTGTGCTACAAAAGACCAAAAATAAAATATGCAGGGGTTCTCATATGAAAATTCGGGTTGATTGGAGACCATAGAGGGCGTACGGACATAGCGCCCAAGTGCATATCGCCCAATTTAAAAAAGTCATTCCACCCAAAAAAAATGTGTGTTAGTTGTTGTTGCAAAATTTTTTGGACGATATGGCCATTAATTTTGGGTATTTTAACAATTTCCTTTAAATTTATATAAATTATCAAAAATGTCATATTACCCAAATATCAAAATGTTATATTTATAAAATGTCATAGCACCCAAAAAAATAATCATAAAACTCACCAAATTTGTTTTTTTTTTTAACACAATATTTTAAAGTTTTTATGCGTAGCCGGCCTTCGGCCGGGCTTAGGGATAACAAAATCCATGCATTAAACCCACCCTCTCCGCAAAGTAAAGTTTTCTAGGGTAGAAGGCCTTTACGCTATCAAATTTGTTATGCCTCAAAAAGGCCTGTTAATCAAAATAGCTTTGGTTTGCAGAGAGGGTGGGTTTAATGCATGGAGTATGTAATCCCTAAGCCCGGCCGAAGGCCGGCTACGCAGAAAACCTTTATTACTATAAAACAAATCATAGAAGTCGTAATTTCGACATTTCGCCCAAAAAAAATATTTTGGATTTTTTGACAATTTTGTTTTGGGAGAAATAACATTTTTAGACCTATCATTTTGGGCTATATGTCGCAGCGTGGGCGATATGTAATTTACGATTTTGGGCGATAAGACCTTGGGCGCTATGTCCGTACGCCTCCATAGAGTACTGATATACTCATAGTTTTTCTGGATCACTTCGTTAAGTACGTTTTTTTTGGCAAATGTGTTGAAAAACGGCAATTCTTAAATTACAATTTTAAAAAATTATTACTTTGTTAGTTTGCAACCGATTTTCGATATTATTTCAAAAATAATAAAAATCGATCAAGAATTGGCTGAGCTACGATCGCTTAAGTAAAAAATAACCGAATTTTTTGAAAAATTCGTAATATTCTTTACACTCTAATTGTAAGTTGAAAGTGCATCATTAAACAATTTTTTTTAATTTTTTTGTAAAAAAGTATAGTAAAATAGCTTTCCAAAACAGCAAAAAACACAACAATCGGTTAAAAAATGAATGAGTTATGCTAAGTTTTGTGATAGGACATTTTTAATTTTTTTCAGAATCGCTTGTAATTCAAGCATTATTCATAAATCTTATTACTAGTAGTAATTTTATGTGCACATGCATATAAACTATAGATGGGAACGTAATTAGATTTAGGCGTGATTCACACATGATCACAAGTGAGCGTGATTGAAAATTAATTTTACTGACGTGGTTGTGAGTGAGTGTCAGTGTGAGTGGAATAAAAAAATGGGCGTGTCAGTTACTTCCAAATCCTATTTATAGTTTTTTTGGTTTTGTTTGAAAAGTATGACTGTTACTTCTTAAACAAAAAAATATTGAGAATCGGTTGAATATAGGCTAAGGTGCGCTCGTTTAAGTAAAAACCCTTTTTTGAAGAATTATACCTGCAACATTTTTATGACAAAAAACTTTTGACATTTTTGAAACGAAATTAATAAAATTGTGTGATAATTTGATGTAAATTTTACCTATTTATAAATATTCGTATGAGGCATTCCACACCAAATGTTCAGGGAAAAAAAACTTGTGAACCGTAAATTTTTGAATGGGTTGTATGGATGGCCATATGTGGAGCTAAGAAAATTGCGTTTTTGGTTTTTCAATTTTTCAAGGCTTAGGAGGTCAAATATTGGAAAAATGGTCAAATTTGTGTCGAGTTGCCTTGTTTAAATATATATCAAATAAAATCGATATACAAAAAAAAAAAAAAAAAAAATAGTTTTGTATGGGCTATCGATTAAACATTTTTTGGAAAATTTTCAGAACCTGTTCTGAAATTTTCCATTTTTTAAAAAAGTCAATTTATAAAAAATCCGGCCACTTGAATATTTTTTTTTTTTTGTAAATTTTTTTTTAAAGATTAGATGTTTGTCTAAGAGATGGTCACGTGAGTGAATTTTAACTTTCACTCACTCACGAGCATAATTTTTTTACTAACACTCACTCACAATCACGAGGGTAAATTTAATACTACTCACACTCACGTGCGCCGACGCAAGAGTCACTCACGCTAACGTTGACTCACACTCAAGATATTCTTATTTATACAAAATAAAATTTCAAAAACTAAAGTTTCAAAAATCTTTCAAAAATTTCCGCAAAATCTAAAATTTTACATTTGTTTTGATTTTTTCGGGACAAAATCTAAAGTTAAGCAAAATTTTACATTTTTTTTGCTTTTTTTGGAATGAAAGGAAATATGAAGAGAAAATAAATCACGCAAACTCGCGCAAAAAAAAAACAACTCACGCACACTCTTTCACGCAATAATCTTACTCACACTCACACTCACTCACAATCACGTGAGTAAAATTGAATTCAGTCACACTCACTCTCTAATCTGCTCATGTTCCCATCTCTAGTTTGTCTATCCACACAAAAAATTGTAATGTGTTTTTCGTTATTTTCGAGAAATCGCATTTGAATTTTGAATTTCATAACAATTTAGTAATTTGCTTGGTTCAACGTAACGTATGACTAATGCAAATATTCAATACTCATTCGCTACGTTGAAACAAGAAAATGCAAGCAAATTACAAAATTGTTATGAAATTTAATAATGAATGTTTTATAAATTGACTTTTTTTAAAAATGGAATATTTCAGAACCGGTTCTGAAAATTTTCCAAAAAATGTTTAATCTCAAAAATTTACAAAAATGAAAATTTTTGAGATTGTGGTGCATTCTGTTTTAATTTGATAAATATTCAAACATGGCAACTCGACTCAAATTTGAACATTTTTTCCAACATTTGACCACGCCTCCTAAGCCCAGTTTTTGAAAAATTGAAAAACCAAAAACGCAATTTTCTTAGCTCCATATATGGCTTTCCATACAACCCCGAGTAAATTATATCAAATTACATATATATAATTATATAAAATTATATAGAGAGGTCAAATTCTCCAAAAAATTTTATAAAATTTTATATAATTATATAAAAAACTTTTTTACTCGGGACCTATTGAAAAATTTATGGTACACATGGTTTTTTTTCACTGAACATTTGGTGTGGAATGTCTCATATGTATATTTACAAATAGGTAGAATTTCCATCAAATGATCCCACAATTTTACCAATTTCGTTTCAAAAAACATGTTTGCAATCGCACAATTTTTTCTGTCATAAAAATGTTGCAGGTATAACTCTTCAAAAAAGGTTTTTTACTTAAACGAGCGCACCTTAACCTGTTTTTAGCCGATTCTCAATATTTTTTTGTTTAAGAAGCAACACTCATATTTTTTAAACAAACCCAAAAAATTATAAATAGGATTTGGAAAAAAAATAAAAAAACGCCCATTTTTTTATTTTACTCACACTGACACTCACTCACAACCACGTGAGTAAAATTAATTTTCAATCACGCTCACTTGTGATCATGTGTGAATCACGCACAAATCTGATTACGTTCCCATCTCTAGTTTATATGCATATGCACATAAAATTACTACTTGTAATAAGATTTATGAATAAGTAATACTTGAATTACAAGCGTTTCTGAAAAAAATTAAAAATGTCCTATCACAAAACTTAGCATAACTCATTCATTTTTTAACCGATTGTTATGTTTTTTGGTGTTTTGGAAAGCTACTTTACTATGCTTTTTTACAAAAAATTAAAAAAAAATTGTTTAATGATGCACTTTCAACTTAGAGTGTAAAGAATATGAAAAATTTTTCAAAAAATTCGGTTATTTTTTACTTAAGCGATCGTAGCTCAGCCAATTCTTGATCGATTTTTAATATTTTTGTTTTGTTTAAAAGGTAAGACTTATACCTTTCAAAAAAATCCATAAAATCGAAAATCGGTTGCAAACTAACAAAGTAATAATTTTTTAAAATTGTAATTAAGGAATTGCCGTTTTTAAACACATTTGCCAATAAAAAACGTACTTAACGAAGTGATCCAGAAAAACTATGAGTATATCAGTACTCTTTGGACTCCAACCAACCCGAATTTTCATATGAGAACCCCTGCATATTTTTGGTGTAGCACAGTGTTATTTTTATCAATTTTTTTTTATCAAATTTTTTTTTTCATATTTTTTTTTTTTCATCAATTCATAAATTTTATTTTATATCATATTTTTTAACTGAATTATTATTTAGTTCGGTTTGAGTCCATATTAATTATTTCTGAGAAATAATAATTGTTGTACAATGAGAAAATCTGAAAAAAAAAAATCAAGTGACAACACAGGCTAAGTGGAGATGTCGACAGCTTTCGGAAGATGCCACCCTTCCATCATCAGCACTCCTTCGATTTCCACATGCTTAATGTGTGTCAGATTAAAATTAGCCATTTAAATAAAACTTTTGAAGAAATTAAGAATTGGAATTACTCCTCTTTGTGTCGAATAACCCGTATTCACCATCAATTCGTGTTGTATTCATTTGGCAGAAACTTAATCCATCTTAACTTTTAACAGAGTTGTATTTTTCCCATTGTTAACCCTTAGTAGGACTTTTCAAGCCTTGAAAAATGTCTGTTAGGTTTGAATTTTTGTTTCATATTTCTAATTTTTAGAAATAATACTAAATTGCAATGTACCTTTTGAGTTGTGTAGTAATTGTGTTTCAAACCTAGCGGACATTTTTCAAGACTTGAAAAGTCCTACTAAGGGTAAACAATGGGAAAAATACAACTCTGTTAAAAGTTAAGATGAATTAAGTTTCTGCCAAATGAATACAACACGAATTGATGGTGAATACGGGTTATTCAACACAAAGAGGAGTAATTCCAATTCTTAATTTCTTCAAAAGTTTCGTTTAAATGACTAATTTTAATCTGACACACATTAAGTGTTTGTCAATCGAAGGAGTGCTGATGATGGAAGGGTGGCATCTTCCGAAAGCTGTCGACATCTCCACTTAGCCTGTGTTGTCACTTGATTTTTTTCAGATTTTCTCATTGTACAACAATTATTATTTCTCAGAAATAATTAATATGGACTCAAACCGAACAAAATAATAATTCAGTTATTAAATATACAGTCCAACAATATATAAACACAATTACTACACAACTCATAAGGTACATTGCAATTTAGTAATATTTCTAAGAATTAGAAAAATGAAACAAAAATTCAAACCTAGCGGACATTTTTCAAGACTTGAAAAGTCCTACTAAGGGTTAACAATGGGAAAAATACAACTCTGTTAAAAGTTAAGATGGATTAAGTTTCTGCCAAATGAATACAACACGAATTGATGGTGAATACGGGTTATTACTTAAACACAAAGAGGAGTAATTCCAATTCTTAATTTCTTCAAAAGTTTCATTTAAATGGCTAATTTTAATCTGACACACATTAAGTGTGTGGCAATCGAAGGAGTGCTGATGATGGAAGGGTGGCATCTTCCGAAAGCTCTCGACATCTCCACTTAGCCTGTGTTGTCACTTGATTTTTTTCAGATTTTCTCATTGTACATTAATTATTATTTCTCAGAAATAATTAATATGGACTCAAACCGAACTAAATAATAATTCAGTTATAAAATATACAGTCCAACAATATATAAACACAATTAATATCATATTTTTTTCATCAATTTTTTTTTCATTAAATTTTTTTATCAAATATTTTATTATTAATTTTTTTCTCACCAAAAATTTTTTTTTTTCATCAATTTTTTTTCACATCAAAAAATTTTTCTTTTCAACAAAAAAAGTCATCAAAAACTTTTTTTCATCAAAATTTTTTGTTTCACCAAAAATTTTGGGTTCATTAAATTTTTTTTTAACGTAATTTTGTTTTTCGTGAAAAAAAATAATTTTTTCTTATACACAAAAAAATATTTTGCCAAGCGCTTGGGAGGAATCACATTAAACAATATTTTTTCGTATATTATGCAAAACTTATAACATTTTACCAAGCGTTTGCTTGTTTTATCTTAAAGTTAGTAAAACTATGCAAGCTCACGGGAAATTTCTTGAAACGTTTGCAAAGTTAGGTATAATTATGCAAGCGCTTGGTAAAATATTATAGGTTCTCGCATAATATACGCAAAAATCTTGTTTAATGTGATTCCTCCCAAGCGCTTGCAAAAATATTTTTTTGCGTGTACCCAAACTACGTTTTCACCAAGTCTAAGCTTTTCGCATAACAATTTTTCACTTGTTTATCAAATGTACATCAAACAAGTGAGAGTGATATATTCTTTGGGTCCGAAACTTTTATACTCTCCAAAATTTAAAAACAATTTTTTGCACTTATTTTTGCTCTCACTAACGAAATGTACAGCTCTTTTGATTTTTTAATGGGGTCTTCGACTGATATTTTAATTCGTTTTGCATGGAATAGCAAAGTAATCGTGTCTGTCATGACTTCAGAACGTTTTCAATTAGATCGAAATTTTTCGAATGACATTAAAAAAGATTTGGTGTTTCCAAATCACATATATCTTGATTGTGTGTTCGAAAAATTTTACTAAGATATGCTATATGTGAAATACGGGCTTTTGTTTAAAAATAAATAAAATTAATTAAAATAAAATAAATAAATAAATAAATAAATAAATAAATAAATAAATAAATAAATAAATAAAAAAGTTTTGCACAATTTTTAAACAAAAATATATACATATTTAACACAAATTTATCATTGAATTTTTCATTAAATAATATATATTCACGAATATGAGTTGAATAAATTACTCTTATGCACCTTAAACTCAACAATGTTTCGTATCTTGATAATTCTATGAACATATGGTAATAAACCGCAGTTGTTAAATGTAGTACTTTTCAATAGTAATAGGAACTGGCCACACCATGGGTTGGCATCACCATTTATCGAAAATTTTTCGAAGATAAACAACGCCATGTTGAATTTTGTAAAATTTTATAATTAATTAATTTTTACAATTTTTAAGTATTTGAAGTGAGTTAAACAAGAAGTATCCCTGCAAAAAAAGTCATTACCACTTCTGAGTGGAGTGCTTTAAAACTATAACAAATGTAATGAAATACAACAAAAATAACAAAAAACACAAGACAAAAACACACAAACAGTTTTTTCTACTCCAGAATACATAGATATTCAGCACTTAACTCATTACCTATCGCGACACCTCCATACAAATGTAAGTAGATATTCAGTAGATAAGAACTACTCCGTGGAAGTAGTTGGAAGTTGTTTGAAAGCTCGGAGTACTTCTTATCTACTGAATATCTACTTACTTTTGTATGGGAGTGTCGCGGAAGGTAATGAGTTAAGTGCTGAATAACAACTTTTTTTGGAGTAGAAAAAACTATTTGTGTGTTTTTTTCTTGTGTTTTTTGTTATTTTTGTTGTATTTCATTACATTTGTTCTAGTTTTAAAGCACTCCAAATAGAAGTACTCCGCACTTTTTTGTTGGAATTATGCATTAAAAAATATAAAATTTTGTGCTTTTTCTTTTGAAAGTATTTCTGAGCCGGGAAAAACGTGTAGTTATTGAAATATGTGATTTTTTTAATTTGTTTACTTTTGTTGTTGTTTTTGCACAACTTCCGAACAAAATTTCTATAAATTATGGAGTGTTTTTAAAATAATTTTTACATATATTTGGTCTTAACAAAATGTTTATTTTTTAATGAAACTAAAAAGAAAATTATAAATTAAACATGTTTTTTTTATTATAAAGTTAATATTTATAGGGGAAAAAGTCACTTCTCATTACTTTCAGTTAGCTTTTTGCACACGAAAGTAAAACGAAAAAAAAATCAGAAGTGAAACCCAGGACACTAAAATATTCGGAAGTATTTCACTTTCACGTGGATGTGAAAGTCATGACAGACACGAATATAACATTATATTTTCTAAAAAAAAACTTTGCATTGGCAAGTACACCCAAATCTTCCGCAAATACTTATCATGATTTAATGTTTTGGGCAAGAGTACAAAATTCGCAGGCATTTTTGAGTCATCTTTAGTTTTTGAGATATTGCTAAAATAAAATTTTAAAATGTATGTCCTCTTAAATTTTATCTAATATTTATACCCTTTTTAATAACTCCAAAATTAAAGCTGTCAGAAAATAGCTAATACCAGTTTTGGCATCCTCGCGTCCAATATAGTAAGTTCGTGTTTAAAACAGAGGCTCTAAAATTAGTTTTTCAAATTATAGCCAAGCAAAGTTGGTAAAAAACGCACTTTTTCGACCCTTTAACAGCGATTTGCTCGCTAACGCGAGCTGATGGAAAAAATTGGATAACAGATTCGGAATCAGCACACTAAACTCCATATAAATCACTTGCCAAAAATCAGGCAAATTGAAAAAGCTCAACTTTTGTCAACATGTGTTATCAAACGAGTATTATTATAAAAAATATTTTTTGTTAAAGTTAAAATTAAGGTTTTTACATTTTACCTTTTTCACAAAAAATCTTGGTGAATGCCACTTTAAAGGCTGTCTCGTTACCTCTTCTTTGAAATCTGAATGATACCTGTATTATTATAACTTTAGGAGATATCTTTATTTATGTCAGAACACTTTTGTCAAATATATACGATTTTGCTAATTTTCAAGACCATATCTCGGGATGAAAAACCAGCAGAAGTTCAAAATTTTGTAACTATAATTTTTTTTACAAGGGTTCAACTATATTCCAAGTTTCATCAAAATCGAAAGGGGCAAAGTCAAAAATGCAAGTTTTTTCGGTTGAATTGAGGTGTTTTAACTCTTAAGTGACGTTAACTGTCAAATAAAATCAAAAGTGGCTAAACAGTTTTAAAGATTTTTTTTTTTCAAAATCATTACGATGTCTTCATAAAGTGTTTAATATTGGTTTCTTTTCTGTGGTAAGTTAAAATAAAATTTGGTATTGCATTTATTACTTCTGATTAACTTCCGTTCAAAAAATTGTTATAAATTCTGTATCAAAAAAAAAAAAAAAAAACAGGAAAAAATATGCAAAAAAAACTTTTATTTTGATTTTTTTTTATACTTTTTTAACGACCAAACATAAAAGTATGATAAACTTGGCGAAAACATGAATTGTTAGTTTAAACTTGTAAGGAAAAAATAACAAACAAAAAAAAAATAATAAAGAAAAGAAAGAAAGTTTTTTTGTTTTCTTTTGAAGTACTTTTGTTATTATTTTCTTTTTCTTTTCCTTATTGTTAAAAAAAAAGCAAAAACATTTTCTTAAAAACTCTGGCTGCTAGTGTTTAACAATTCAATATATAAAGTTTTGGCATTTTGGGTTTTCTAAAATCATAAAGAGAAAACGGGTTGCGAGTTTAATGATGCCATTTAGCACCTTTAAAACTGTAAAACTTACATTTTTCTCATTTCCATTTATTTTTTTTTTCGCAAAACTTTTTTTGTATAAACTTTTCTTCTTCTTGAATGTTTTTTTTTTTTTTTTGTAGTGTGCAGAAATAAAATTTATTTCGGCACTTTTCTTTAAAGTTCAAACAATAAATAAAACTTGGGACCATTTTAAAATTTTTATGAGGCAAAAAGTTAAAGCAACAAAAAAAAGGAAATAACTCAACAAATACAAACATAGAGCAATATGTATTAAACAAATAAATAAGAAGAAAAATGGAAAGAAAAGAAAAGAATTTTTTTAAAAATTTATAAAATTTAAGGTATACGTTTCACATGCATTCCCATTTACATTCCCCATATAAATCTTGTAAAAAATGGATATGTCAACGTCCGACATGTCAACAAGATAACACCGGAAAACTAAGTAGAAGTAAAGAAAATCCATACAAGGAAAATATATTTGTATGTATTGAACAAAAGCCGAAATAACAAAGAACACAAAAAACATTTTCTTTTTCTTTTTTTTTTGATACTTGTTCTATGGCCAGGAGCAAAAGCCCTTATCTTTGGAGTGTATAAAGGAACTTATAAATGGACTACTGACTAACTCGTATTCTTATTTTTAAAAAGAAAAAACTGGCAAGAAATGCAATTCACACGTTTGAAAATGAAGAAAAAAACATCATGAATTGTTGATGTTTGTTGTCGTTGGTCATACACTTTGTTTGTGTGCAAAAAACCATTAAAAAATTAGACAAAAAATAGTAACAATGCTTTTTTATAAATCGGTATAAATCGAATAATATAAGCTTTTAAGTAGTTGATAGAAATTGGAAATCCGTAGGTTGTGACATGTAATGTTAGAGTGGCATTTTTTCATTGATCTTTGATTTTCACAAGTGTTCGAATAAACTTTTACACAACTAGATTTAAAAATTATATAATACAAATTTGAGGTCTAACGGATGAAATAAACCCAAGGCGACTGTCACAAAATGCGTTATCAAAAAATTTTTATTATCGGTCGAACGTAGTATTCATACATTCAAGAATATCTTAAATAACCTTAAAATTAGTTTCTATTGACCATTTCATAGAGCTTCCGACAAACTTAAATTAAAAATTAATTAAATTCTTTCACTTTATGGATTTTTGAAAAATTTTTCCAAAATTCTGAATTTTGGTAAACATTTTTATATTTTTCGTGTTTTAAAGGCTTTACGTAATTTTTGTAATAATTTTGTGTAATATTTTTGTATTTATATGTAGATCCCCCTGAAAATTCTGATTTTTTGAAAAAAGAAAAGAAAATACATATCTTGCGATAATAACAGTGTGCTAAACCAACAAAATACATATCAGTATGCAAAATGAGTCGATATCGATTCGAAAAAGAATCGTTTTCTCTAAGAATTTCATCAATATCGAGTTCGATATAATGTCGATATAAAGCGTGTTTTCCTATGTGGCATGCAAGGTGATATAGAATCGAGTTTTGGTACAGGATTCGATTCGATTTTTAATCGAAAAATTTCATGAATTTTGATACATTAGTTTTTTAATAATTAAGTTAATTGTTTTAAAAACGGTTAGAATTAAAAGCAAATATTTTATTACTTACTACTACTTACTTACAATTAACTAATTTTTACTAATTTAATTTATTCATTCTTTAAATTTAATTTTTACTAATTTCTATTTTTATCTGCCTCACTTGAGATTTGAACTCAGAACTCCCAGTTTACTGGTTGAACGCCTTACACCTTCAACCAAAGTTTGATCATAAAAGTAAATTTAAATTTACTTTTACTAAAATTTGAATTTTTTATTATTATTTGAATTGCCCTTAAATTATAATTTTTTTTATTATTTGTATTACCCTGTTTTTATATTCATTTTATTTTGTTTTGACATATTTCTCATAATTTGAAAATATTTTTATTTCAAAATATATATTAGTATAAACAAATTTCAAGTTGTTTATGGCCTAGTTGGCTAGCAGGTTCTGCTGCTTACGATTTGTAGTTTTATGGCCGTGGTTCAAACCCAGGTCGCGGATTTTTTTTTTTATTTTTTTTATTGTTCTGATGTTAGATATAATTTTTTTAGTATAACAATTAAAATTTGTGGCATTTTTGTTATCTATATCTATACTAATATTATAAAGAGGTAATGTTTGT
Source organism: Pegoplata infirma (assembly GCA_963921195.1). NCBI lineage: Eukaryota > Metazoa > Arthropoda > Insecta > Diptera > Anthomyiidae > Pegoplata > Pegoplata infirma. The sequence continues at coordinate 190,220,294 of OY992536.1, forward strand.
ATGTTTGTTTTTTTGTTTGTTTGTTTGTTTGTTTGTTTGTTTGTAGAGGGTAATCTCCGGAACTACTTATCCGATTTCAAAATTGTTTTCAGCAATATTTAAAGTGTTCCTCCAGGATGGACATAGGCTAGGTTTCATCGACCACGCCCACTTCTACGCCCACTTTTGGCCAAAAAACGTAAAATTGAAAAATATCCAAAACTACTGAACAGATTTCAAAAATTTTTTCACCAATACATATTTGGAATGGTCCTTCATGGTGAATATATGCTGGGTTTCATCGGCCACGCCCACATCAACGCCCACTTTTGGTAAAAACTTAAAATTTAAATATCTATGAAACTACTCATCCGATTTCAAAAAAGTTTTCAGCAATATTTAGAGTGTTCCTCCAGGATAGACATAGCCTAGGTTTCATCGACCACTCCCACTTCTACGCCCACTTTTAGCCAAAAAACGTAAAATTTAAAAATCTCCACAACTACTGAACCGATTTAAAATGTTTTTTTTTTTTTTCACTAATACATGCTTGGAATGGTCCTTCATAGTGGACATATGCTGGGTTTCACCGACCACGCCCATTTCTACGCCCACTTTTGGCTCAAAAAATTAAAATTTAAATATCTATTAAGCAGCTCATCCAATTTCAAAAATGTTTTCACCAATATTTATTGTGTTCCTCCAGGGTGGACATAGGCTAGGATTTATCGACCACGCCCACTTATACGCCCACTTTTTGTCAAAAAAAACTAAAATTTAAAAGTCTCCAAAAATTTTAACCCGATTTCCAAAATTTTTTCACCAATACTTGGTCCTTCAGAGTGGAAATATTCTAGGTTTTATTAACCACGACCATTTCTACGCCCACATCCGATTTAAAAAATGTTATCACCAATATACATATTTTAAGAATGGTGATTCAGGGTGGACATGGGTTAGCTCTCATCGACCACACCTACTTCTACGCCCACTTTTGGCCAAAAAACGTAAAATTTCAAAATATCCGAAACTACTCATTTAAAAATGTTTTCTCCATTATTAAGAATGGTCCATCATGTCAGACATAGGGTACGGTTCATCTACGTAAATTTTGTAAATATAAGAAACTTATTATGTGATTTCAAAAATGTTTTCACCAATATTTAGAATTTCCTTTCAGGGTGAGTTAGGGTAGGTTTTATTGACCACACCCATTTTAAAGATCACTTTGGGTCAAAAGACATAAAATTTTAAAATTAAATTTTACGAAACTACTCATCTAATTTCAAAACATTCTGAAAATGTCCTTTTTGGAAATTCCTATTTTACTGGGGCAAATACGTCCAAAGTAGTGAACTTTGTAACTTTTTCTATCTCCTGCAAAGTTGGTCATAGTAACTTGAAATGTTGGTTCCTCCAGCGCAAAAAAATCCTTCTGAAGCAGTACCTTCTGGAAATTTAGATTTTAATGGGCATTAGGGTAAATTATTGTAATGTGGTACTTTTTTTTAAGAATGAAGCCTAATGAATTGGAATTCAGAACAAAATGGAATAAAATGGGGAACAAACGAATAGAAAAGGAAAAGAAATGGAATAGAACGGGGAACAAAAAGGAGTGAAACGGGGAATGAAATGGTTTCAATAATTACGATATAAGGGCTCGAAAATTTTCAAGAACATTATTTACCGAAACGAACATGTTTCCATGCTAAATGGGGCTGTTTTAGTTTTATTGTTTATTCTAAATAGTTTTTATGAATGACTTTAGCGATAAATATTGTATAAAATAAAGATTCTGTAGGGGAGAATTTTAGAAATGGAGACTCTAATCCTGATCCTTCTTTAATCAGGTATTTAATATTACCGGGGGCGAAGTTCCGGGCGGGCCTGCTAGTACTAAATAAAACTAAAACTCGATGTTATATCGAAAAAAAAAATATTTTTTTCGATGGAACAACAAATACGAGAATTCCTAAAATGTAGATCGGAAATCATTTCGAAGTCGATTAACTTTTCAATAAAAATATGAATTCGAGAAACGTTAAAATATCGACTGTATTTAATATCGACTTCGAATCAGTTTTGCGGAACACCTTCGATAAAACTTCGAAAAAAAATTGTCGCCTCGAAACTGTGCAGACTGGGATGGTTACTAATATACAAATTCGAGATGGTTGAAGTCCATAGAGTTCGCAAATACTCATAGTCAGGCGTATACAGGGAGTTGGATTCTTGTGGAAAAATTTCTCAGAATCTGATACTGTTTCTATTTCATAAACAGGTCCGTTTATTTTCCTATATGTGATGTGTCTTAGAGTCTGAAAATTTTTCCATATGAAAAATGTCTCATAATCTGAGAGTTTTTCAATATAAAATATGTCTCAGAATCTAAAACATTTTCTATATATAAAAAATGTTTCTTTTTCCATATGAAAAGGTGTCAGAATCTGAAACATTTTATATCTGAAAAATGTCTCCGAATCAAACACTTTTTCTATCTGAAATATGTCTAAGAATACACCGTCCGACAAAAATTAAAAAAAATTGTTGACCACGAAGTGGATAATATTCATTTGAAACTGCATATACAGTTTTTCATTTCGTGATCATGTTTCCTTTTAAAAGGACTTCAAAGTTTTAGAGGATTAAATTTTAAAAAATATTTTTAAATATTTGTACTTGTCCTGGGATGCCACTATTGATAGCAAATGAAAGAGGAGAATCTCCCCTAATTTTCCTATTTTATTATTTTTACATATCATTAAAAGGAGGTAGGTTACGTCCACCCAAAAATGTGTCCTTCAATATCGTTCAAAATTTTCAACAAAATATTTTGATAAAGTTTACAATGACTTAAATCACATAAAAGGATGATCCTGATATGACAAAATATAAAAACACAGAAATTATGGGAGATCCTCCTCTTTCATTTGTTGTTACCAGTGTCATCCTAGGACAATTACAAAACTATTTTACAAAATGTATACCTTAAAACTTTGTCCTTTTAACCCTGTTGTTAGGTTAGAAAAAACTTACGAATGTTAGGTTAGTGGACCATTTGGTCCATACTTCAATATTAGCAAAATAACAATTAAATATTATATTTGTATATATTTTAGATCATTTCTACACAAATACTATTATTTTAAGCTTAACTCAACGTTAGAGATGGGTGCGTGAGTGAATTTTGGGTCACGCTCACGCAAGAAATATTATAATCGCTCATGAATCACTCACTCGATTTTTTTTCTTTACTCACGCTCACTTACTACTCACGTCAGTAAAACTCAAATAAGTTACGATCATGCGTGACTCACGTGATTCATAATTACGCTCACCCCAATTCACGCTATATTCACTTAAAAATACACAATTTTATGGAAATTTAAAAAAAAATGCTTTTCATATATTAGCAGACCGTTAATTTAAATTTTAACTGATTGCAAAACGAAAAATAAAACTAAAACTATAAATAAAACTGAAAGCAATACAATAAAATTATATTGAATCACGCAAGAAAAGTGGCACTCATGCAAAAATTAGGCTCGCTTTCTAATCACTCACACATAAAAGTTTTGGAATCACACACTCTCAAGCATGATTCTCGTAATTAACTGGACTTTTGCTCGAGCGTGAGTCACGCGTGATTCACGTAAACCACACAAATCACGTGGCCAGCACCCATCTCTACTCAACACAGCTAAGGTAAACATTTGATGAGGGATTCCCTTTTTTCATATTCTTTACTTTAGAGATGTTTTGTATTACAATTCAACAAAGGTACAATGTTAGTTTTGTTTTTTCCTATAACTTCTAATGATTCATCTCATTTAGGTGGCGTAGATATTGCTGATCAAATGGTTGGTTCCTACAGCACAGAACGCGCAAGAAATCAATGGCCTAACTTTGTATTTGCAAACATACTTGATATCCCAGCAAAACCTTAAACATGGTAACGGTTATGTAACGCATTACCATGTAATGCATAGCCAAATAAAAATTTAAAAATGTGCATTAATATTCGCCTACCGCTTACCATAGGCATTCACTTTATTTATTTTTCATGCATTATGTAAACCTCATGCATTACTTTGAGTGACATCCCAAACAAAAAGAATCAATCAAGTATAGGGTATTGTAAGGTTGCCTTATTCTATACTGGATTAATGATTTTTGTTCGGGATAAGACTCAAAGTAGTGCATGAGGTTTACATAATGCGTGAAAAATACAAAAAAGTTATGCCTATGGTAAGGATAGGGAAAAAAATGCATATTTTTGTTTTTTTTTTTGCTATGCATTACATGGTAATGCATTACATAGCCGTGACCATCATAAAAGTTTTGCCGGAAACCTCTTTGAAAGCGAGCATCCTATTTTGTAAAATCGACGTTTCATGGGCTACAGCTATCGGAATCGCAGGAGAAAATATACTATGGACCAAATGGTCCCTTAACCTAAGATACGCAACTTTTTATTTTTCTCAGTCCTGGTTTAAGTCAGAACCTAGATTTTTTGCAAATAACATTGTTTTATAAAAAGACCCCATGAGCAAAAAAACCAAGCCAGTATATATCACCGTTCAAAATTTACAAAGGAAACAATCCAAAAATTGGACCAAATGGGCTTAACCTAACAGCAGGGTTAAAAGGAAACAGGATCACGAAATGAAAAACCGTAAATGCAGTTTTGCTCCATTTGATCTCTCCTTTTAAACGTATATCGCCTGGTTCATGTTTAATATTGGCTATCAAACATTTTCTAAAAAAATATCTCAGAATCTGACAATTTTTCTATCTGAAAAATGTCTAAGAATATAAAAAAAAATAAAAAAAAAACATCCGAGTATCTGAGACTTTTTTTATAGGAAAAATGTCTCAGAATCTGTGAAATTTTTTGTATCAGAATCTAAAACAACGTGAAAAATGTCTCAGAATCTAAGAAAGTCTTCGAATCTTAAAAATACTTATTAAGGAAAATTTTCTAAGATTTTGAGACTTTTTATGTTTAAAAAATATATCAGAATCTAACAGCCTTACCAAAGAATAATAACATAAATTTAAAATCGACTTTAAATTCTATTTCCCTGCAAATTGTTTTTGTTTTTAAAATCGACTTTCAAAAAATGTGTGGAAAATTTGAAATTTAAAATAAATTTTTTGTTTAAATTGATTTTTTGTTTCTCTTTGGTACGGGTGTTAGACTTTTTGTGTTGGAACAATGTTCCGAGTCTAAAATAATGTATTAAAATCTGAGACTTTTTCAAAATGAAAAAAATTATATTCAGACTTTTTGTACATGAAGAATATCTAATATAAAAATTTTTAGTATAAGAAATATTTTATAACTGAAGAGAAATATATGAGAAATATTTTCAAATCAGAGACATTTTATGTAAAAAGCTTTAAATAATCAGGGACTCTTTCTAAAGGCAAAGCGTCGCAGAAACTAAAAAAATATTTTAGAATCTTAACATTTTTTTCTTTTGAAAAATATTTAAAAATCTAAGAAATATTTGCTATATAACTTTCCTGTCAAACATATTGTATTGCAAATATGTTTTAAAACCTAGCAGTCTTTCTACAACAATAAAATTTCTCAGAATCTGAGACATTTTGATATGAAAACAAGTAGAAAAGTTAAATTCGACTTGGCCGAATCTATGAATACCCACCACAATGCCCTTTTTAAGTGATAGTAAATTTTCTAACGTGAAAAAAATAACATTTTTGGTTAGAAATATTTAATTTTTTGTAAAAAAACTTTTTTTATTAATTTAAAAAAAAAAAAAAATAATTACTAATTTTTTTTTGAGTGTAAAATTTTTTTGAGTGTATTTTTTTTGTTTTAGTGTAAAAATATTTTTGAGTGACAAAAATACCTTGCACCATATTTTTTTTAATTACAAATGTTTTTAAAACATGTTTAACTGGTTTTCAACACGTGAAATTATTCTGAAACTAATCTGAAATTTACGGTTTTGCTAATAACTTTTAAAACCACTGGACCGATTTGGCTAAAATTTAAAACGAAGGTGACTAGAATAACGGGAAATATATATGAAGCACTTCAGCACCCTCAGAATGCCGTTCGAAAGTTATCGTGTGTTTTATCTCTTAAATTCCAGAAAAACCCTTGCCGAAATTCACTCATTTGCTAATAACTTTTGAACCACTGGACTTGAACCACTGGACCGATTTCGCTGGATTGCAATACCAACCTGACCAGGTAAATGCCCAACATATATGCCAAACTTCATGAGCCTCCGCAAAGTCTTTCAAAAGTTAGCGTGTTTTCAACAGACAGACAGACAGACAGACAGACAGACAGACGGACGGACGGACATCGCTAGATCGTCTTAAAATCGATCGAGGATCATGAATATATATAGTTTATGGGGTCCTAGACCAATATTTCGAGGTGTTACAAACAGAATGACAAACTTATATATACCCTCTATCACTAGAGTGGAGTGTATAAAAATATCTTAGAATCTTATACTATTTATAAGAGAAAAATTTATCAAAACCTAATAGTTTTAATGTAAGAAAAAATTCTTAGCATCTTGACTTTACTTTGCAAAAAATGTTCAGAATACGAAAATTTTCTTTCTAAAAATGTCTTAGAATCTGATGCACTTCATATTATAAATAATTTCTTATAATTTTCAAAAATGTTTTTGGAGTTCCTCGCTAAAATTGGCAAACCTTAAATTTTTTGAAAAAAAAAAATTATAACCTAATTTATGTGAATCAATTAAAAAAATCCTGGATACACCTCTGTGTTATAGTGTTTCTCTGGCACCTCGTTTAGTATTTTTTTTGTAAAAGAAAAGGAAATAATCTGAGATTTTTTAGTGAAAAATGTCTAAGCATCTTAAAATTTTTCTGAAGGAATTTTTGAGAATTTTTCTTTAAGAAAAAATTGAGTTTAAGATTTTTTTATAGGAAAAATCTGAGAATTTTTTTATGGAAGTAATTTTTTTAAAAAAATTCTTCATTGAAAAACGTCTAAGAATATGGAAATTTTTCTAACGGAAAAAGGTCTTGTAATGTTAAAATTTTTCTGTATGAAAATAGTCTTGGAATAATAAAGTTTTTCATTAGAAAAATACGAATATTTTTTAATAGAATAATTTAAGAATTTTTCAGTATGAATAATTTACAAATTTATCTTTAAATTTTTCTATAGGATATATCTGAAGGTCTTTCTTTAGGAGTCTGACAATTTTTCTAAAGAAGAAATTTTCCTAATAGAAAAATTAAATAATTTTTCTATAGGGAAAATTAGGGAAAATTAAATAATTCTTCTTTTAAAAAAATCTGAGAAGAAGATGGATTAAATGGAAAGAGAAAAAGAAAAGGAAATAATGTGAGCATATTTTTTTAGACAAAATGTCCAAGAATCTCAAAATATTTCGATAGGAAAAATGTCTTTTTAATTTTAGAATTTTTTTGTATGAAAAAAGTCTTGGAACCCTTTATATTTTTTTATACGAAAAAAAATCTTCAGAGAAAATTTGAGAACTTTTCTATAAAAAAAATATATGGGAATCTTAGACATTTCTGTATTAAAAATTGCTCAGAATCTGTGACTTTTTTATATGAAAAATGTCTCGGAATTAAATATTTTTTCTTTTTAAAAATGTCTCAGAATCCAAGATTTTTTCTTTAGTAAAAATGTCTTAAATTCTAAGATAAAGTCTGAGAATTTTTGAATATTATTGTTTAAAATATGTCTTAGTATCTAAGAATTTTTAACAGAAACATAAAACAAAAAGTTTATCCAAATTGGTTCCAAAAGTTGGAAAATGTTAAGTATCTTATTAAAAAAAAGTAAATCAATATAAAAAAGCGATTTTGGTCCAAAACTGCTGATAATCGATTTTGGTTCATAGATTCTGATCAGCATTTTTGGATCAAAATCGTGTTTTATAGTTTTTTCAATATTTTTTTATATAATTCTAAACATTTTCAAACTTTCGGGAACAGTTTGAATTAAAAGTAATTTTTGTGTTTAAAAATCAGCACCTGTGGAACAAAATCACTATTTTGGAAAATTTTAAATATTTTTGCCACAAAGTACGAAAAAACTCCTAAGTTTTGTGCCGGACTTGCATTTTGGTTGAAAAACGTATTTTTCAAGCTCTTAATCGCTGGCTGACTTTGAAACATTTTTTTTTTTTTAATTTTCCACAATTTGCTATTCCGTTGCCATCGGTTTAGATTTGTTGAGACTTCTTAACGTCCACTGTATTTTGTTTTATAAAGCGGCAACAAATAGTACATATCGCTCAGTTTCTTGTATAATGCCATAACTTAAAAAACATGGATTTTGAGTTAATAATACCGAATTATTCGTTTTATCATGCCGGCCTTTTTTTCAATGGAAAAAAAGTTTCAGTTGTAGACTTTAAACGCGTTTCCTGCAAAATCAAATATTTTGAGTTAGACACTATACAAGCAAATAAGTTATATGTTCGCTGCACACCCGCACAGAATGTTTTAGAATTTATAAGTCTATTTGATTGGTGGAAAGATTCTGTAACCATATTGGACATATTGGAACACTTGGTTGCAAAAAATGATATCATACAAGGTTTATTAAATTATTAGGCCCCTGGGAACTTTATATGTCATTGAACGTTGAACAAAATTTCCGTCATCAGAGGATAAAAAAATATAGTTACTTTGGATAAAACAATAAAACTTATATTAAGAGCAATTTTACTTTCTTTTAAAATTTATTTAAGAAAATGCTTTAATATTCCGCTCATTTACATGTATAGTGATATAACTCAAAATATATTGTTTTTGGGTAAACCATACAAAATTGTTTGCTATATCCTGCTTTATATTGTGTCAAAAATTCGTATTAATATCTTCTAAACTCACCGTTTGAGAAGAGAACACGCCATTATAACATTTTCTTTGCACGGGCTTTTTGCAATGTAAAACAAGTCTCTATTGTAAACTTTAAACAGGTTTTCTGTAAAATCAAACATTTTGCGTTATGACACTATACAAGTAAATGAGCGATTTGTTCTAGAAAAAATGGAAGTTGGAATAAGAAAAAATCTCTTTGAAGACCTCGTCTGGCCTTGCAATCCCGACTTTTCATAAATTGAGGTCAACTTGTCTAAATTTAGCATACTTTTATTTCAGTGCAACAAATTTAATTTTTCATATACTACAGTGAAATTATGATATTTTTTAGTGATCATACGCATGGCAGTACCTATACCAATACTAAATAATAATCATACGCACTGCAGTTCAATGGTAAAATTCAAATTTAATATAGATCATACGCTATGTTGCACAACAAACATCACAATTGTATATTAAAAGTACTCATACGCACCGTGGCACTAATACAAGAAAAAAATAAATGAAAGTAACACTCAAAAAGACCTAAGATCAAACTGTCTGAGATTTTTGACCTCTAACTAATTTTTTTAGGATCAAATGGAGGATTAAAAACTAACCATTTTTGGTTAGTTTAACGGTAATGTATGATTTATAAGTGAAGACAAACATGTTTCGCATTCTTTTAAAGTTATCTTTACCACCAATATTTTTTTAAGAGAATTTGGATTAAAACCGAACAGAGAGGTAAAGTGTTTACAGAAAATACGTGCCGAATTAATCTTAACACTCCAATGACTGATAAGGTCCCCCTAGGTACCTTTTTGGTTTTCAGAGATACAGTATTTTAAGACGGCTTTGATAAATAGGATAAAATTCAATGACATTTATGAGTGTGAAGTTATGAAGCAGCTTAATAAATTTCAACATGATTCCATCACTTTTTTTTATTATAATCTGAGGTTAAACATATTGAAAAACGTATAATAATAACGTATAAGGTCTCCGGGTGCATTTTACCTTTTTTCAGGCATTTTGTTAATGTTTCACCTACACAGAGAAAAATAAATTTCCAACTGAATTTTTCAGTTGTATTAACTCAAAATTCGGTTGCTGCTACTACATTTTGATGTGGTTAGAGAATTTTATAGTTGTTTCAATTAAATGACAGTTGTAATAACAAAGTTTTTCAAATGCTTCCACTGATTTTTTGTTGCAACAACTGAATTTCAGTTGGAAACTAGCAAATTTGTTTTCTGTGTGTATGTGTGTAAAATTAGAGTGACTTAAAAAAATCGAAAATGAGTCATAAGAGTCAACAAATAAGAACAATTTTACTGTTAACTAGTTTTCTCTCATTTACTAGGAGCAACTAAATAGACAATGCAGTTACTTTTGTCAAGTTTTCGTTAGCGAGCTAGAAATGGGCTATTAATTGTTAGCTTTTTCGTAGGCGAACAAAGAAGTCCTTCAGCCTTACCATATAAAAATAATATGTATTTAAAATAAGCTTTTAATTTAATTTTCATACAAATTGTTTTTGTTTTTAAAATCGACTTTCAAAAAATGTATTGAAAATTAGAAATTTAAAATAAAACTTTTGTTAAAATAGACTTTTTATTTTCTTGTGGTAAGGGCCCTTGTCTTCTATGACATCACTTTAATAAAGTAATTAACAATGAAGTTGGGACGTAGCTAGTTACTCATTTCTATTGGCTGTAGGCAAAATCGCACAAAGAAAAATCTCCCAAAACATTTTATGAAAAATCGCCCAAATTCAAAATCGCCCAAAAAATATGAAAAATTACCCAAAAAGAAAAATACGAAATTTCGCCCAAAATTAAAGAAAAAAAAAGCCCAAGAAGAAATTAAAAATAACCCAAAAATAAAAAAAACGAAAACACATTTTCCTCAAAACACAAGGGCCTATATTCAAAACCCTCTACTTTCCAGGAAAGCCTTAAAAACTGTTTATTTCGCGTATTTTTAGAGTAATTAAAATTTGGCACTATTGGGGATTTTATGATAGATGTACTTAATAGTTTTGTTTCTCAAAAATATTAAGTACATGAATGAAAAAGATCAGATATATTGTTTTGCATTTTAATAAAAATTTATTAATATGATTTCATTTACGACATCGGTAAATTTTTAACGTGATTTATTAATGATAACGGCTTATAAACAACTCCGAAATCGCGGTTTTGGTCCACAGGTGCTGATTTTTAAGACAAAAATTATTTTTTTTACCAAAAAAGTTTTATTTTGCGGAGAAGGTGGGTTTCAGGCATAGAGTTTGTAATCCCTAAGCCTACGCAGAAAACCTTTTCAGAAAAAAAGAACGAATTTTAAGACAAGACTTTTTGTTACGTATCCCTATTAATATTTTGGACATATCGTCGCTGCGCCTAAAAATGGAGTCATGTGTTTTGGGGCAAGTGTTCAGGAGAGCAAAAAAAACTGTTTATTTTCGTCCCTTCGTGATATTTTTTAAAAGTTTGTTCTACAAAAAATTCTTGTACCGATATGCTATCCACATACTGCAAAAAAATTATGAAACATTTAGCGGTTTTCCAGTGGTGCAGAAATTTTCAAAAAAACATACACACAACTCCTTTTTTAAGTACTTTTTGGAACAAAATTTAAATAAATGAAAATATTTTTTACACATAACTCCTTTTGCTTATGAAACCATTCTTATTGTTAATTTCTTTTCGAGAGGGACAAAAACTAAATATAGTTTGTTGGCGGTTTAAAGCGACATTAGTTAGACAAGGTCCTTAAAATTTTGATATTTAAAAGCTCTTCACTAACCAGCGAACAACAGATTTTTCGCAAAACTGGTGCTGATTTTTTGTTTTTTCTTGTAAATATTTAAGAGTTTTGACATAAATTGACATCTGCGAAAGATGCTGTACTTAAGATACTAAAATTTTCCGCCGTCAATGATTTAATTTCTTTCACAAGGCTTTATTACCCGCCATTTAGGATTTAGATAACAGGATGAAAATTTGCAAATATTTTAAAAAAACTCTTGACAAATTCATTCCAAATACTTGGATGCTATGTGTGAACCTCATATTACTAAAAAAGTGGTACATTTTGTCACGTTCTGTTACTTTTTTATCAAAAAAAGTTATGTGTAGCTTAACACATAGCTCCTTTTCAGACCATTTTTAGTATGACTAACACATAGCTACTTTTACTAACTTTTGAACCAATCAAGATATCAAAAAACGGTTTAGTGAGTAAACGTATGACCAATAGGGAATCATAAAGATGTAATAAAAAAAACTTTAAAAAACTACACATGACTCCATTTTTAGGCGCAGCGACGATATAATCTTCTTGATAATATGGTCTAAAAAAGCTGTAAGTAGGTAATTGATGTAAAAATATTAAGTGTGTAACATAAATTATGAAGAAATAGAAAAAAGATGCATGGAGGTGCGATCAAAATCTAGCGATTTTTTGTTAAAATTTGTTGTTAATATTCTTCACCTCCACGCTGTTTTTTAAATCATTATTTTTTATTTTCTACTGGCAGCATTAGATAAGTATGAAATGTGATAATCTGGAAGTAAGTGCAGGGGTTGTCAGTGCGATTCCCACCAAAATCTTTGTTCCACTATGTAGAGTATTTAATTTTTCTATTGGCTGTTTCATTGCAACTTATTTCGGTTTTGACATTTTAAGATTTTGACAAAAATTCAAACCAAACTGAAAATGGGCAATTTTTTATATATTATTTTTGGGCAATTTTTCGTAATGAAAAATTACCCAATTTTTTATTTCGAAATTTTGCCCAAAAACTATGGAAATGTGCCCAAAAATTTTTGGGTAACTTTTCATATGCAATATGGCCCAAATTTGTATGAACAATTTTTGGGCGAAATTTCATTTTTGGGCGATTTTCCCTACAGCCGTAAGAGTATATCAAAATAGACAAGAATCGATATTAAATTGTATATTGCGTCATATCATTTTTATACCCTCCACTCTAGTGATAGAGGGTATAAATAAGCTTGTCATTCCGTTTGTAACACATCAAAGTATTTGTATACCCATAAGGTATATATATTCATGATCCTCGAACGATTTTAAGACGATCTAGCGATGTCCGTCCGTCCGTCTGTTTGTCCGTAGAAAACGCGCTAACATTTGAAGGACTTTACAAAAGCTAATGAAGTTTACCATATATGTATGTCATTTACCTTGTCAAGTTGGTATTGCAACCCAGCCAAATCGGTCGACTGCACTGTGGGCCAGGATTTCCATTTTTTGGCCAATAAGGCCTGTAAGACAACAAATATTTAAAAATATTTTTTCAGAATGTCAACATCTTGAATTTTGTGCATCTTTAATATCTTTTTATTGTAGCTTAAAGTTTTTTTTTTGCATGAGGTTAAAGTTAAAGTTTGAGATTTTTTTTATATTTTTTATTCATGAAACAAATAATTTTTTTTTGTACTTCAACACAATATTTTTTCAAATTTTCTTCGAAGTTCTCCTAAAGACATATCTGTTAGTCCAACACATGAGATAAACTTCCAAAAAGTAAGCTAAAAGTGTATTTTTTTTTTTAATAAATTATGGAAATTCATACTTTTGTTGAAATCCGTCTTTTTTCAACACCAATGTCCAAAAAAGTCCAAACGATTTTGACAAACCTTGAACTACAATCTGTCTCAAACAACGTATTCTGTTCACATTTTTGCGACCCTGTGCGACCGTTCATAATCTTTTGACATAGAGACAATAAACCAAAATATGGCGTTTAGAAATGCCCTAAAATGGAACTTCAAAATTTGTTTGATATTTTTGTTTCTATTGATTTCTAATAAAAAATTTGCCACTTTGACAACATTGGCGTGATAACTGGAGATGAGCGCGTGAGTGAGTGACTCACGTGCACTCACGCTCACGCAAAAAAAAGCATAATTTACTCAATCGTTTTTTTTTTCTCACACTTACTCACTATTTACGTGAGAAGGCAAAACACCACTCACGTATGACTCACGCGTAACTCACGCTAAACATTTTAAACACGAAAAAATTGTAAAACTAAATTAATACACTTATAAAATTTTGACTCACGCAAAAAAATGGCACTTAGTACGAATCATTCACGCAAAAAATGTCTCACTCACTTGCCACTCACGAAAAAAAAATTTGAGACACTCTCACTTTCAATCACGCGTGATTCGCCTGACCAGCGTCCATCTCTTGTGCTAAGCACTAAAACTGGGAACGCATTTACGCGGGCATATATCAATACAATTAAATAATTTTGACTCACTCAAAAAAATGGCACTCACTACGAATCACTCACACAAAAAATGTCTCACTCACTTATCACTCATGAACAAACAAATTGAGTCACTTGACCAGCGTCCATCTCTAGTGCTAAACATAATAAATGATAAAACGCATTTAAGCGGGCATATTTTGGCGATAGCATTTTAAATATTTTTTGGTAAATTGTAAGCTAGTAGCATTATTTGTACATTTAGGATGGCAAATGCTAACTGGAAATAAAAGAGTTCTCTCTCAAATGTTCCACTTTTTGACTTTTTTTTTCTCTTTTAAGAAATATTTTATTAAAATTTTCTGATAAAAGCAAAAAGAGGGATTTATAAAAACTTAGGAATGTACACATTGTACATTTTCTTAAAATACTATGTCCTACATTTTGGATCCGCTATTTTGATTTTAAAAAGTCTGAGTTCGTATTCGTTTTACGCAATCATTTCCTAGTGATATTAATAAATAATTTAAATATCTTGTTCGCCACATTGGATCCGCTATTTTGAATATTTAATTCTGAAATCAGATTTGGCATCCGAAAAGCCATTAAAATCAGACAACATAGAAAAAAAATATATATTTTATTTGTCGCCATATTGATCCCGCCATTTTGAATTTAAAAAATTGGAGCTCATATTCGATATTACCGACCCCAAATACATCGAAAATGATTATAGTAAATACAATAAGCAAAGAATTATAAAATCATATCCGCCATATTGGATCCGCCATTTTGAATCTTTAATTCCAAAATCAGTTTAAACATCCGAAAAACCAATAAAATCTAAGTTTTTGGCAAAAAGAGACAACATATAAAAAATCTAAAATTAAAATTTATCGCCATATTGGATCCGCCATTTTAAATTTTAAAAGGATGACCTCATATTCGTTATTAACGACCCCAAATAAATCGATAATGATTATAGTAAATACAATAAGCAAGAATTAAAAAATCATGTCCGCCATTTTGGATCCGCCATTTTGAATTTGAATTTTTTTTTTCCTGAATCGGGATCAGCGATTCTTTAACACCCATATGTAATACTTTTTTGACATATAGGTTAAGCGGTCTATTTATGGCCAAAATTCAGGGATGCTGGCCCACAGTGGAGTGGTTCAAAAGTTATGAGCAAAAGACTAAATTTCGGCAAGGGTTTTTCGCTAATTTACGAGATAAAAAACACGCTAACTTTCGAAAGACAATAATGAGACTGCTGAAGTTTGGCATATATCTTTTCCGTTCCCTAGGTCTGTTTGGTATTGAATTTCTGCTCAATCGTTCCAGTGGTCTAAGTTATAAGCAAAACCCTGAATTTCAGATTGGTTTCATCTTAAATTCCACGTGTTTAACATGTTTTAAAAGCATTGGTGGTAACTTCCCAGATGGAAAATGTGTCACTGAGGAAAATTCAAACTTGTTTAGTTTTAAAGCAATGCTTTTTAAACTTGTTTAGTTTTAAAAGCATTGGTAACTTTAAAATTACACTTGAAAAAAATTTTACACTCAAAAAAAATTTAGTTTTTCTTTAAAAAAATTACAATATTTTGTGTACATACGTACGTGCATTCACTCAGAAATATTTTTACAGTAAAAAAAAAAACGTTGCACTCGAAAAAAGTTTTACACTCAAAAAAAAAATTTAAATGTTTCTTTTTTTATTGACTAAAAAAGAGTTTTTTTACACAAAATAAAATATTTCTAATCAAAATTGAAAAATGATTATGTTGCGATTTATTCACCAGCTGGTGAATATTTTTTTTTATTCACCAAGAGGTGAATTATTATCCAACCCAGCAAAAACTTGCATTACCAAGTAATGAAATGCGTAATGGGAAATTCAAAAGTTATAACTACTTCTGATTCGAATTACCTTTCCCATTACATTTACAAGCAAATGTGCCAAATGTAATGATTATCAAACCAATATTAATAACTAATTACATATATACTTATAGGTAATGAAAAAATTATTTTAAAAAAAAAATTAAAAAAAATAAAAAAATATTTAATTATATTTTATTTTTATTCAAAATAATGTACAGTAAGTCAAAAAGTGAAAATCTAGTTCTGAAATTTTTTTATTTTATTATAATGACTTATGTAAGTCATTATTATTAAGTCCTTATTTTACATTTCAAAGTAATGCTAAAGGTAATTTTCTGTCATTACTAAGTAATTAGAATGGTAATGATGTGTCATTACCAAGTTTTTGCTGGGAAGTTACAAACCCAAGTTACAAAAGTTTTTGGTTTTAAGAAAATGAAAAATAAATAATTCTTATTATCTTCAATAAGCAAACGGATATTCAAGCTCGAGGCCTTAGTTTTTTAATAAATTTTATTTATTTATTTTATTCATCAATATTTCGTCATTGAATAAAATAAATAAATAAATAAATAAAATTTAGTAAAAAAACTAAGGCCTCGAGCTTGAATATCCGTTTACTTATTGAAGTTAAACCAAAAAGGTCGAAAAAACAAATTAAATAATTAAATTAAATAATTAATTCTTATTATCTTTTTTGTTAATCGTTAGCTTATATAGTCACACTGAGGTAGCGTCCTGCTACTTTTTTATAATTAGACACCAACCTAAAAACATTACCATGTTGAAAAAAAAAATGCTTTACCGAGAATTTTTTTTTGGAAAGGTTGGCAGTTTCTACCTGAGTAGTTTCTCATTTTCGTTATAAACCATTAATTAATTGGTAATGGAAATATTTGGTGGTTTACAATTATGTATTTTTCTAATGCAATAAAGAAAACTATATTCCCACTTTTATTTATTTTTTACAGCTGTTCAAATATTGATGTTTTAAAAGAAATTTAAACATCACTATACATTTTAGTACTTATGTTACATTTTCAAACACTGACTTAAATTTTTGTAATCTTGATGATCTTACGGAAACGGATATCCTTTTAGGGGTTAATATTTTGCAAAACATCAAGTCTAGAAAATTCCAATCTTTAACAAATCTAACCATCTTGTCTCCCTTTGTGTATTGTATCTATCTTTTTTTACCTTATTTTGTAGGGTAAGGATACGAAATTTTCTAAAGTCCGTACAAAAAAGAAACTTAAAAAAATATATATCTAAACTTTTTTAAAGGCTAATATTGGGAACGTGCTCAATGGCCATTGTTGTTTGACATAACATACCTAAACTACGGACACATGTATACAAAGACTATTGGAAATACATACAACCAATTGTCTCCAAACAATTTATTTTTTTTTTTTGTTCTCTTTCTTTTTCTTTTCAAAATACTTGAATGCACAAAAAATAAAATGAATAAGAAAACTCCAAAAATACAAAAAAAAAAACTGAACAGGAAGAGAGGCTGCACTCCAAGTGTCACTGCGGATATCCGGTAAAAGTTTAAAGTGTATGTCCTTTTCGTTAGTCCTTCTGAACCTCAAAAACTATTTGTTATAACATTCACACATACATAGTTTTTGGACAATCTGATGAAGCCTTTGTATGTAATTTTTATTGTAGACCTTTTGGGACAACTATTTGTTGCACAAGAAATAAAAAAATTTCTAAATTTTTGTTAGCAAAAATAACAAAAGACAAATATCTAAAGAAGAAGAAGCAGAAAATAAAACAGTAGTAGAAATAAAACTAGAAAGTTAAAATTAGACTATCATAAAATTTACAGGAAAATGTTGTCATTTCTTGTGTACTTGGATTTTTTTTTTTTTTTTTGTATTTTTGAACAATTTTGTATATGATTTTTTTTTTTTTTAGATTTAGTTTATTTTTTTTTTGCATTCATGTTCTTGGGTAATTTTGGCATTTGTTGTTGTTTTTTTTTTTGTTGTTTGTGTGTTTGTGTTAACGGAAATACCTAAGTAGCTTGTATTTATTTTACCTAGAATAAAATTGTTAAGAAGAAAAAATCGTTTTCATGCATTTTATATGAAGTTAAACCCTTTTTTTAACAATTTTACTATAGAATTTTACATGTTAACAAGTTGTAAACATTTGAGCCAATAAACACTATTTACCACAGAATGTGGCCACCTTGTTGCTTTTATACTGCTAACTATACAAATTTCCTATTTTTTTTAGATTTTCTATTTCAAATATTATTGTTGTTGTTGTTTGTTGTTCAAATGCATGTGTTGTGCATTTCTCAACAACACTAACTTGACAATTCATTGTTATTTGAAGTTTCAGTTACAAATGTTGTTTTTATTTTTTAAGTGCACAATGGGTCCAACTATTAAAAAAAAATTGTTTAATCAAAAGTATCTCGTATCTCAATAAAGAATTGCTCAATCTGGAAGCTTAAATTTAAATGTAAATTTATAAATCATTTAAAAAAATATAGTCAATTGATAAAAATCAGGATTAGTAATTATAGCTTTTCTTGAAAGATATACTATCATATTTTTTCACAAAAAAAATTTTCACGGATAAATTATTTTAACAAATTTTCACAAATTACGCAGAAAATAAAATTGCCAAATTTAAATCAACAGCTACCAAGTGTAAATCAACCAAACATGATATCAACCAAACATTTAGTATAAACGGCAACCTGTTAATCCATAATACAAAACTTCGATTTTGTTTTCAACAAACTCAGTCAAGTAATTTTATTTAAAAATTCTTTTATCATGTCAACAAATAGTGTTTGTGTTTGTTAAATTTCTTTGTTGAAAAAAAAAAAATTCATTTGTCAGAGCAACAAATTGTGTTTGTGTTTGTTGGATTTTCTCTGTTGAAAAAAAAAACTAAGATTTTTACTTTTGTCAGATCAACAAATTGTGTTTGTTGAATTTCTTTGTTAAAAAAAATATTTTTTCAACAATCAAAATTTACAAACGGTTGTTGATATAACAAATTTCCACATAGGAGTAGTTTCAGTGAAAAAATTAATTCTATTCACAAATATGGGGGTCAATATAACAATTCGATTTTTTTCTGTGTAATAGGAGAATTAAAAACTAGTAAAAAAATAAATTTTTAGAGTCAGATAGGAACATGACTAGAGATGGGCAAAGGGTAAATACCCAAATGGTAAATACCCGGTGTAATAGGTTAATTGGGTAAAAATTGGTATACCCGGGAATTTATCAAATAGGTTGGTATAAACAATGTTGAAGACTATTTGGGGAACTAAAACATTTTTCCGCAAAATTTAATGAATTTTATACTAAATTTTATCAATAATAAGTCAACAACTATATGAATTTTGCATTTTTATACCCTCCACTCTAGTGATAGAGGGTATATCATGAAATCTTTTTTAAATTTCAACTCAGTGAAACTGAAATAAATGTTTAAAAAACCGGCAGTTTTTGGAATTTAGAAAAACTGTAAATGCAGTTGTATAAACAAGACCTTGAACCATCACTGAGCAATGTTTAAGGATTACCCCACTTTATCTGTAAAAGTTACAGAGGGTTAAAGTTGAAAAATCGATAAAAATGGCTTGAAATAATCCATAGTTTTTACCTTCTTTCGCATTTTTTTTAAAGTTCTCCTTATATTTCAATCTTTTCCGGCATAACACAAAGTCAGTACATATAAAAGATTATTTCAATGTTGGCTTGATAGATGCTTCATCGCTTGGTAAGAAGTTATAAGACGGTAAAGTTTTGAAACCAAAAATTAAGAGTTTTTAAATTTTCGAGGTTTTTTGATCAGGGATTTCGGCCCCTCTATAAAATGAAAAAAGTTGAACTAGAGTTGGTAGCTGTTGTAATTCTTAACAATTTGGAATTAATCCCATCAATGTGCCATGAATAGTTAAGGAGTTTCAGCAGACCAAAGTTCGAAAGAAAAAACGTAATTTTTTTAAAATACCAGTTTTTCGCGAGGCACATTCGCGGTTTCATTCGAAATTTGGTGGACTCTTGCGTAAACCGAGTTTTTTAGGAGTTTACATAAAAAAATCACTGGCGGGTTTATAAAAAATAAATTGCAAAGATTTTATGGCATTTTCCAATTTTTTTTAGTAGCAATTAATGCATCATGTTCATTTTAATACACCAAAAGACGTGCCTTAACGAGTAGAACTGATTTGCTTTTTGACTTTTTACTTTAAGCGATTCTGAGCGGAAAGGGCGATGATTTTATCTAAACCTGTTTTGATCTGGCACATCCAAGGCTTTACACGAAATCGGATGAAATTTTTTTTAAATGAAAGCCCACTTGATGTGTCATCATAAAATCAGAGGCGGGTTAAAAAATTTTGATGATTTTAGATTTTTTGGACCATATTAAATTTTCTTGTTATAAAAAAGAATCACCGATTTTTTAAACACTGCACAGTGCGACATTTGGCCAATCTAGGTGGACAAAAATCGAAAAATAAAAGTTGGCGAATTGTTATAATTTAAATGAATGTGACAGCAAACAATCCATATACTATGGAAATAATCATAATATGACGAAAAAAGTGCTGTTTCATTTGATACAGGAGTTTAAAGTCACATCTTGTAATAGACTTTTGAGAAATAAAATATATTTTTGAGCACCATCCCAACTTCAAACACTTATAACTTTTTTGCTGTTGTAGTTATAAGTCCATTTCTTTTTTTAAAAATACAGTATTTTTAATCCGTGCTAATTTTTTAATTTAATCGAAAACTTATTGTTGTAATTTATTAAAAACAAAAATTAAAAATTAAAAAAAAAAAAAAAAAAAAAAAACGGAAACTTCGTTGGAATAAAACTATAGTTTCCTCACGCTCCCTCACACGACCTATACATGTGGCAGGTGTTGGAATATCTCTAGTAAGAGATTAAACCATGTTTGCTGGCGATTTTTTGCGATTTATAGAGAATTTTAAAGTTTAGTGAACGTCTAAAATGGACTTTTTGCTTGATATTTTTTTAATTCCAGAGACTTTTAGTTTTAAACTATATGAAAAATACACTTATATTGCACATAAAATTGAATGATTATGTAAGAATACATTATAATATAAAATGTAATGTGTTATTACACCAAACCCTTGTTTAACGGCATTACATTTTTTTAACGATGTTTAGTTTTTGTATAAAATATGGGAAAATTGAATAATTGTTAAATTCGTAGAATTCGCAATGGAATTAAAATAATGAAAACCAAATAACTTTAATTTTTTGGTTTGAAATTCTAAAATATGAGTGATACAAATCACACGATTTCAATAAATTACTGTACTGCTATTTCTATTTCTATTGTAAAATCGTTTTGTGTGTAATAAATTTATAAAACTGCAAATAGTGGGTTGACCACGCCCCTTTTTGTTACAGTATAGAGTTAATTTTACAATGTACATAAGTCAAAAAAGGAAATCTAGCCCAAGGTTGTCCAAAACAGCTTAAATGTCTGTTATAAAAAAGTGGGCGTATACCGCCCATCAATAATTGTCTTCGAGGTTATTGTGTACATTTTTTTTTACAAAATGGTACACAAATAATAATTTTTTTACAAAATCTCATAAAAATTCTTCAAATTATTTAAGCAATTTCTTAAAAAATAGTTAATTTCCCAAAAATGGGCGTGGCAATTGTTCGATTGTTCCAAATTTTGTTGTCAATATTAGTTATGTCCTACATTATTATCAAACCAAATTTCAAGCCAGGATCTTTTAAATTAGATTTTTGTCCACCTAGATTGGCCAAATGTCGCACTGTGCACTGGTACAATGATACGATTTTCCGTGATTTTTTTTTCAGTAAAACCAACGCGCATTGCCTAAATATGTTATAAAAAATTGTGAAACTTTTCTTTTAACGCGAATTAATCGCGATTTTAGGTACTTAGATATATTTTTTTTAAATCGTTTGGTCATTAAAGGGTTAAATTTATATCATATATTTTAGAAGAAATGATATATCCTGGCATGTTTTAATAACGCATGCAACAAATGTGTAGAAAAAAAATATTTTTAAGATTTTTTAAAACCGCTAAATCTTAAAACCGCCATAACTTTTGACCCCCTTGCACGATTTAATTGACGCGAACGAATTTCTTATTCTTAAATAGCTTCTTATATTTATGCCAACTTTCATCGATGTGCCATCAAAACAAAAATCACATCTTTTTTACCTCAAAATTTAAGTCTTAGCCGGAACTCCTCATATATAAGTATGTAATTCCGTTTGTAACACCTCGAAATATTGGTCTAGAACCCCATAAAGTATATATATTTATGATCCTCGATCGATTTTAAGTCGATCTATCGATGTCCGTCCGTTCGTCTGTCTGTCTGTCTGTCCGTCCGTAGAAAACACGCTAACTTTTGAAAGACTTTACAGAGGCTACTGAAGTTTGTCATATATACTGGTCATTCACTTGGTCAGGTTGGTATTGCAATCCAGCCAAATCGGTCCAGTGGTTCAAAAGTAATGAGTAAAAGAGTAAATTTCGGCAAGGGTGTTTCGCGAATTTACGAGATAAAAAACACGATAACTTTCAAAGGACAATAATAAGACTGCTGAAGCATGCATCTTTGGAATTCCCCAGGTCTATTTGGTATTAAATTTCAGCTCAATCGGTCCAGTGGTTCAAAAGTTATAAGCAAAACCCTGAATTTCAGATTAGTTTCATCTAAAATCCCACGTGTTTTATTTAACAAGTTTTTAAAGCATTGGTGGTAACTAAGCAATGCGTTTCAAACTTATTTAATTTTAAAGCAATGCTTTTTAAACTTGTTTAGTTTTAAAAGCATTGGTAACTTAAAAATTACACTCGAAAAAAATTTTACACTCAAAAAAATTTTACACTCAAAAAAAATTTTACACTCAAAAAAAATTTTACACAAGAAAAAATAGTTTTTTTTTACAAAAATGACAATATTTTTTGTACATATTTTTACAGTAAAAAAACATTAAACTCGAAAAAAATTTTACACTCAAAAAAAAAAAAAAAAAAATTGTAATTTTTTTTTTAATGACAAAAAAGAGTTTTTTATGCAAAATAAAATATTTCTAATCAAAATTGTTAATTTTTCACGTTAAAAAATGTACTATCCTTTAAAAAAATGTATTGTGGAGGGTATTCATATATTCGGCAAAGTCGAATTTAACTTTTCTACTTGTTTTTTTTTAGATTTTTCCAATTTGTATACAGTTTGTATTACTTAGAAGGGTCACAAGTTAGACCGAACCCCATTGTTTTAAGAAATAAAATACTTTTATACTTTAAGAAAAATTGTAAATTTTTTAGAAAAATAGTACTTTTTTAGAACAAAAAGTACTTTTTTGGAACAAAAAGTACTTTTTTTAGAAAAAACTAGTACTTTTTTAGAAAAATAGTACTTTTTTAGATAAAATATCACTTTTTTAGAAATAAATAGTACTTTGTAGAAAAAAATAGTACTTTTGTTAGAAAAATAGAAAAATGCTTTTTTAGGAAAAATGTACTGTCTTAAAAAGAAAGTGTTTTTTAGAAAAAGTAACACTTTTTGGTAAAATAGTACTACTTAAGAAAAGTACTATATCACCTTTAAGAAAAAAACGTACTTTTTCAGATAAAAAGTACTTATTTAGGAAAAATGGTACTTCTGTCTTAAAAAGTATTATTTAAGAAAATATAGTACTTTTTAGAAAAAAAAACTATTTTTAGAAAAAAATTTACTTCTTATACAAAAAAGTACTTTTTAAAAAAAAAAATTTACCAAAAAAGTACTTTTTCTATTTTTCATTAAAAAGTACTATTTATTCTATCAAAGTACTTTTTTTCTAAGAAAGTTCTATTTTTCTTAAAAGTAAAAGGGCTAAACCTCAAGCCGTACCAATTTGAGGCCAATCGGGTTAAATTAACCCGTGGCTCCCGGCGGTCAAAGTTTTGGATTTTTGATAACCCGGGTGAAAATGAGCATGTATGTTCATACATGCTCATACATGATTCCATGTATGATAGTATATGAACAATATATGGAAATGTATGTCATATATGGGAGCATATATGAACATACACAAGTAATGTAATATTCCATATATGTAAATGTACGTAACTATGTGTGGATACCCAGGCAGAAACTGCCAACCGTTCCAAAGAAAAAGTCTCGGCAAAGCACTTTATTTTTTGTGTAGAAGGTAGTATGAATTCGAAAAAGTGCTTTGCAAGCGCTTTGCCAATGTTTTTCTTTTTAAATCCGTTCAAAGTATAAATTTTTTTTTAAATTTATTAATTTTCGTAACAATTGGAATATTTTTTATTTCCCTGCAGGATAAGTGGCCGGTACTTGATAGTTCTCGTGATATGCCACTTAGACACAATGACCTACATATTACAAACTTGACACCTTTTATATAAAAACACCTGTTTCTTTCGTGAGGAAGTGTCTTAAACTCCGGATACATCACATGTGAAATGTCACTGGGCCTATCCCTTTGGAACACTACCCGATTTGGTTCAATACACCACTTTTTTTTCGGGACTTTTCCAAAAATTTTCCTAGAAGCATTTTAAATAATTTTTTTATTCCAAAACGCAAAGAAACCTGCAAACAAATTTTTTCCGGGACTTAGAAAATATTTCAAAGTTTGTCCAAATTTTTTTTTATCCTAATAAATTAGTCAATACATTTTTTATAATTTAATACATTTCTATTCAAATAAACACCAAAAAAAGTTGAGTCTTATACAATGTTGATACGTCCCATTTTTTTGTTCTAAAAGTTCTATAATAGTACCATATTTTTTGTTTTCAAAGCGCTTTAAAATAGCAACGGCATACCGTTTACCGTGGTTATCATTTTGGACGCTGGGGGAGTACTAAACTGTGATGCTTTCCCAGCACACAAGCGACCATAAAAGGTACTTTGCCAGCGCTTTCCCGTTCGTATTTTTCTGCCTGGGTAGGTATATGTCATACTCCTTCATATATGCTATACATCTGCATAGCATACATGTCTTAAAAACAATTTTTTTAAAGGTTGGGTTCAACAGAACTTTGCAAAATTGGACGAAGTTCATGTATGGGTTCAGTCTGAAAAAGTCGTTCGGTTGGACAATAATGATCATACATCATCAAGACTGATTATAATTTTTGTATTCTATAGGCGAATATGAACGGCACTAACGTAAACAACCAAATTTAGAAGAAAATTCGAACACTTTGACGGTATTACTATCAGAGCTGCGAAGGATTTCATTCCTTAATTAGATTTGATGTTCTTAATTAAACTTTAATGATTGCGTTCCCCAATCACAATTTATCGAATGATTTTACACTTGATTTTAAAATATGCGCATTCGATTTCTTTTACATTTGACCATGAAATTGAATGCGTAATTTTTTATAAATTCGATTTTTAAAAGTCTCATGAATAATAAAAAAATGAAATAAAGAATACATTCAATTTTTAAAATTCTCGTAAACAAGCATTCGATTTAATGGTAAAAATCGAATCCATTCCAAGAAATATTGATATTTAAAGATAATTGTATTCAGTGACTATTAAAATCGAATGTATTTTATTTGTGAATTCATTCGAAAAGTGGTTAATTCTTCGAAGCTTTGATTACCCTAAAGTATCATAAAGTATATTTTTAAAATATTCGTTGGTTTTTATTAAAAAAACAGTGTCATAAATTAATACAAATTATTTATATTTGAAAAAATTTAAATTAATAGACGTTTTATGAAAAAAAAAATTGTACATACAAATTCATGTATGACAATGTATGATCATTAATGTACATGTACCCTCAAATTACGGATATGCACATGTATGGACATCCATACATGCATCATATATGAACATACATGCTCATTTTCACCCGGGAAACTAAAAAAAAATAAATAAAAAATAGATATATCTTTCGACACATCATATTTGTTAATTTTGATGTGCTGAGCACGAATATCAACAAAAACTTAAAATCGGTCGAACAGTTTTCGAGATATCGCTATTTGAAATTTGCAAAAAATGACGGTTTTTTCCTACGTTCAAAAAATTAAAAAAAAAAAAAAATGTCTCAAAATTTCATTCCGCCGACCCTTTTGTAGAGCTTCAGACAGTCTTTCATTTAAAACCAATTCGACCATTTTAACCCGTGGCGCCCTTCGATCAAAGCTTTGGACTTTTCGAAAATTTCCACCAAAATTTTGGATTTTTGAAAATGAAAAAATAAAAAAAAAAATATCTTGCGATTCATTATTTTTATTAATTTTAGCATGCTGATTACGAATCAAAAATCTTTAAAATCGGTCAACGGGTTTCGAGATATCGCTAATCAAAGTTTGTTAAAAAATTGCAAAATGGGCGGTTTTTTCCTACGTTTAAGAATTTTTTTTTTAAAAACTCTAAAAATTTCTTTTATTTTAACCCTTTCATAGAGCTTGATAAAATCTTTCATTTAAGCTTAATTTGAGCCAAATCCGATCATTTCAACCCTTGGCACCCTTCGATCAAAGTTTAGGGTTTTTGGTAAAAAGAGATTTTAAATTATAAAATGTAAAAATTTATTTATTTTATTTATTTATTTTATTTTTATTTATTGATTTCCTGCGCAACAAGAACAAGTCTTATAATTAAAGCACAGGATTATATTTGTTTACAAGGAATGCCACATAAAAAACGTTGATATTAAATATAAAACTAAAAACTAAAAAAAAATAAATATACTAAAAATAATAATATTTAAAGTTACATAAACATTTAAAAATATTAATAGCAGAAAATAAAGATTTACAATTTAATCTCAAACGAGAACTTTTTATCTAAGCTTAGCAAAAGATTCGAATAAACGTTTCCTAAAAAGAAATGCGTTGCTAATAGTTTGTCGGTTGTTTGGCACATCATTCCAAAGACGAACGGCGTTTATGAAAAATTGCCATTCTGACACAAGACATTTAAATCTAGGTATAATCATGTTCTTACCCCTGGTGGATATAGCAAATCGTATAAAATTAAAAAGGTATTGTGGTTTTTCAGTGTATACAACTTTGTGTAGAAAAATGAGGACTCTTATTTTGAGAAGGTTTTCGAAAGATACACCATAAAGATTTTTTGAAACAGCCGACACTCCATCTCTTTTCCTCATCCCGTAAACATATCTTATGATGTTGTTATACAAAACTTCTAACTTGTTCTTGCTAATGGAATCACAGTTGGCAAACAGTTCACAGCCGTAAGTAAGACTAGGAATCAGGTAAGCCTTTGCAAGAAGTTGCCTTACTCTTAGTGGTGTATAGTGGTGTGTTACCCACAGCATTCGAAGTTTTACGTATGTTTGAACTACGAGAGTATTTATGTGGCTTGACCAGGTTAAATTGTTGTTAAACACTATCCCTAAATTCTTAACTCTTTGCACCCTTTCGATTTTTTTATCATTTATTAAAATATCGTTTTCAAAAACTGGTGTAATGGATTTTTTATGAATTACTAAACATTTTGATTTTTGTGGATTAAGACAAAGGCTATTCGCAACTGCCCAGCAATGTATTTTGTTTAGATCATAATTAAGTTTTTCGACATTTTCCCTAACAGAGTTTGCAGGACTACTTAAGTACAACTGAACATCATCCGCATACATATGTATTTTACAATAAGTAAGTTGCTGTGGCAAATCATTGGCATAAACTGAAAAAAGGAGAGGTCCTAGAATCGAACCCTGTGGTACACCTTTTGTGAGTGTTATAGGATTTGAAGTAGTGTTATTAACGTGTACGGATTGACTTCTACCAGTAAGATATGACGATATCAAATCAGTTGATGAAGATGAAAAGTTGAAAAAATTTTTTAATTTCATGCATAACGTTTGATGGTTGACGGTGTCAAATGCCTTGGAATGGTCGAGAAGTATCAGGAAATTTATTTTACCATTATCGAGCTCGCGTCTTATATTCTCGGACACGTCAATCAGTGCAGTTACGCAGCTGTGGTTCGGACGAAACCCCGATTGTTTTTCCGACATTAAACGATTTTCGTGTATGTAGGCACTCATTTGCAAATGCAAAATCTTCTCCAAAATTTTTGAAAGGAAACTTAGTATTGCTATTGGGCGATATTCCGTGTTCGACTTTGGTAGTGGTATAACCTTCGCGTGCTTCCATTTTGTAGGAAAAGAGCTAGAAGTTATGATTGTATTAAACAGGTGTGTAATAAATGGCAATAGTAATGGTAAAAGAATTTTAATAAAGTTTGGATGTATATTGTCGAAACCAACTGCATTGGATTTAACCAACGAAAAGCAAGATAAAACTTCAACCTGACTAACACAAGAAAACTCGAAAGAATTTTCTCGAGAACTCGAGTTAATATCAAAAGAATTTATGTTTGGTATTACATTATTAGTTGAAACCGATGGTATATTGGTGAAGATATTATTGAGTTCATCGGCGTCAATGGGACAGCTATTAGTTTTACCAGTTTTTCCGATACCAATGTCTCGAATGGTTCTCCATGTGTTCCTGGAGTCAATGGCAGAACCAAATCGTCTTGTATAATAGTTGGATTTAGCCAATCTTATTTGACTATTAACATCCTTTCTGGCAGATCGAAATTCAGCTTTTAGTCCCGCTGTTCTAAAACGTTTCCATCTAGAGTAAGCTAGATCTCTACGTTGTATATTTTGCCCAATACATACATTTTCATAAAACGCAAATTTTTTGTTATTATTTTTTTAAAATACTAATGTCAAAACTGATTTCATTTCATACAGCAGAAATCCCAAATTCTATCACCACAGGAAAAATGTTTTTACCATAGTACTTTGCTACCGTTTCACACACGCCCTTAGTTTCAGAAAGAAAAAAAAAAAATAAAGTTATAGAAGTTAGTATTTATACATTTATAGTTCACTGAGTTCAGTGTAACACCAGTTTACAAATTTTGGAACATTGTTCGATTTACGATATTTTACATTTATTTTCTATGTAAAACCGCGCGCTAAATGCGAAAATTAAGTCAAAGTTCAAAATTAGAAAACTTTTAAAGTTATTGCCAAATTCCATACTGTTTAAAAAATGTTTGACATAAATAAAAAATATCTCGAGACAAAATCGGAGGTTTAGATTTTTTTTCTTTTAAATTAAAGCTTATTAAATACTTAATCAATTTATCAATCAATCAAGTTCTTCGGTAATTTTCGATTTGATAAATGAAATCTGTAAGTGGCTCCATAGAGAACCTGTGTGTAAAATACAACAAAAATTAGAAGACCCTCGTCCAGATTTTATAAAATGTCTCGGGAAGTGTACGATACATATCGCTCATTTACTTGTATAGTGCCATAACTCGCTTTTGGGTGAACCATACAGAATTATTTGTTATATGCTGCTTTATATTGCTTTATATATGTGTCAAAAATTCGTATTAATATCTTCTAAACTCACTGAAGAAAACACACCATTATAACATTTTCTATGTACGGGCCATTTGCAATGTAAAACAAGTTTCAATTGTAAACTTTAAACAGGTTTTCTGTAAAATCAAACATTTTGCGTTATGACACTATACAAGTAAATGAGCGACATTATTACTAAATCTTTTTCTACTAAATTTTTTACAATTTTTGCAGAAACAAATATGATCCAGGGCTGAACTGTGTTATTTTCATTTTATTGTTCAAATTAAAACGTTTGTTTGCTTGGCCCATTGTTAAAGACTATGATGTGTGTGTGGGTGCTTGTTGTATGTTTGTAAAAAGTTAAAGTTGTATTTGTTAACCAAAAAATTACTGCAATTGTTAGGTTGCATTTGCACGCGATCTATCTGCTGATATGTACAAATTGCAATTTTGGTTGTATTTTTTATATGTTTTTTTTTTTTGTTTTTCATTTACAGTTACTTTAAAGTTTATTTAAAATGCAATTTCTATTACATTAGGTTGTATAGTTGTTTCCCCCCTAAACAATTACAAAAAAAAGTCCAATTATATTGTTTTTTTGTTTTGTGTTTGTAACTATTTACATATTTATGAAGGCAATTTTAAATGTTTAGTTTATTCAAATAGTACTTACACAATAGAGTTCATTTTACTGGTCAACAGGTTATTGTTGCTCTTATATTTAACATTTTAAAATATGCATTTCCTTTATAGAAAATGGGTTTGTTATTTCAAATGAAAAAAAAAAATACTTTTATAGAGAAATAATTATATAATTTAAATATTTTCGAAAACATTTTTACTTAGCAGAATTAAATAATTATAGATTTTGTGAAAAATATAATAGTCATACTTAAGTGGCAGGGATGTTAAAGTTGGTACAATTATACTTTTTTTGGTACATTTTGGTCATTAAAAGTACCGTGGTACTAACGCGACTCTTTGGTACAATTTATAAAATTAGTTTTTTCCTTTTTTAGGATATTTATTGTAGTACATTCGTCTTGTCTACTTTTTCATAGCATTGTTGATGTACAGAAAATCGTAAAATGTACGATTAGCAATTTTTTTTTATTCCAAAAAAAAAAATTTAGAGAACCTCAGTTCGGATTTGAATCTTTAGTTAAGGTTTTTAATGTTTAGCTTGTGTTTATTCAGATTTTTTATATAGAAACATTTTCAAATTTTAAAAATGTAATTCCTATAGAAAAGGTTTTAGAACTTAAGAAAAATGTCTTCTCAAGAAATTCTCAGGTTCTAAAGCACTTTTTTGACAGCAAAAGATTCAGATTGTGAAACAATTTTCCAATAGAAAATACATACATACATCAGATTTGAGATTTGTTAATTCCAAAACAGTTTTCTTATTTCAAAGACTGAGTCATGAAAAAGTTTATGATTTGTAGACATTATCCAAATAGAAAAATTCTGACGAATTTTGCTACAGAAAAGCAAAATTTGCTAGAGAAAAATTTTCAGATTCGGTTACACTTTCATATACAAATTCTCAGATACTTAGGCAATTTTCCCACCAAAAAATACTATATTTAAAAAAACTGTTTGAACAGAAAAATTCTCAGATTTAGTGACTTTTTCCCCATAGCAAACTTCTTTGTTTAAGAAATATTTTTTTTTTGTTCCATTTTTCCACAGAAAAGTCTAAAATAAAGTCCTTTCTACACCAAAATTTAAATTTTTTGAAAAACTATTCAATAAAAAGTATTTTATATAAGAAAAATTCAAGAATTTAATGCAATTTAAAATTTTTAAAATTATTTTCCAAGATTTTGAGGCAATTTTCTATATGGTTTGATATGGTTTTTAGTCAAATCGGACAATTTTAATTTTAACCTGTGCCGCTGTGGGTTGAAAATTAAGCCCTGAAATTTGTTTTGGTTTTTACAGTAACTTTAATCTTGCAGGGTCACGGGTTCAAATTGTGCGATTTGGCTAAAATTTTAAACATATACACCCGTATTCATAACTTAAAAACGAGTGGCTATCATCGAGCTGCTAACTTTTTTTCTCACCATTTTTAATAAGGAAAAGTGATCCTCTCGATGTAAGGCACTCCTTTTATCATTATAATAAAGAAACAATTACCAAAAAGCGAGTGCCAAGCTTTTCCTTTTAGAAAATTGAGCATGAAAAAGTTAGCAGCTCGATGATAGCCACCCGTTTTTTGTTATGAATACGGCCGTTAGTTTTTAGACCAAAACGAACGATATTTTGCCAGGCAATCGACAAAAGTAATTTATTTCTGATAAAACATACAATTTGAAAAAAGGTTAAAAAATGCGTTTTTTTCTGCTGTTTTTTATACATTTCAGAACACGATAAAAATGTCACGGATAGGAATAATATTTTATTTGTGGTTATGTATCATTAAAAGCAACATCTCAGATAAAACCCTTTCACGTCAAAATTTAAAAAAAAAAAAAAAAAAAAAAAATTTTAGAATAGGACCCCATCGGCCCTAAATTTTTTTTTCTAACTCAATTTTGAAGTGGATGGTTATGTCCCAGAAATCCCCCCCCCCCCCCCCCCCCAGACCAAATTTAAAAAAAAAGAAAAAAAAAGGAGATAAAAAAGAAAAAGAAGAAAGAAGGAAATTTTCTAAAAACAAATCCGATGGAAAAAAATTCGAAATCAGAAAATTTTTCATAGAAAAAAATATGTATGAAAATTTTTATAGGGAAAATTTGAAATTTTTAAAGGAAATATGTCTCAATCTTTTGTGTAAAAAATATCTATCAATCTTGTTATGAATTTTGGTATAAAAAATGACTTAAAATATGTTTTTTTTTTTTTGTTTGTATAGAATACCGGAGCTTAATTTTGTTTACATAAAAAATGTTTTTCTACTACATAGAAATATGAAAAATATCATAAAAATTTTGAATTTTTCAGAATGTCTTTCAATCGGGCACCTGTAGAATATTGG
The DNA here is from genome assembly GCA_963921195.1 of Pegoplata infirma. NCBI lineage: Eukaryota > Metazoa > Arthropoda > Insecta > Diptera > Anthomyiidae > Pegoplata > Pegoplata infirma. The sequence continues at coordinate 190,252,678 of OY992536.1, forward strand.
TAGCGTGCTATCCTATAAAACATGGGTCATGGGTTTGAGTTCCCCAAAACCCATGGTAGAATTCGCTACAACCATTCGACAGTCATTGTTGCCAGTTATCGGTTAGGTTGAAATTAAAAATGAATTGAAGTTAACTGAAAACAATGAATAAATAAATGGGATCAAAATTATAACATTGATTTTATATTAGAATCTAAAAATTTTGGTTTGGAGAAATGATTCAGAAAATTAAAGTTTTGAATCGCAGCAAAAACATCGCTTACCAAGTAATTAACTTGGGGTTAGAAAAAATATGAGTAACTGGTTACCTCCCAATTTCGATATTAATTACTTTAACACGGTGATGTCATTCGAGGCAACCACATTTTGCTTTTTTTGGCGAAAAGTAATTCTAATGATAGATAGAAGTATTCATAGCTACTACCACACAGAAAAAAATAAAAAAATATTTAAGTAAATTTTTAATACTATTGAGTAAAAAATTACTCAATTTTGCACCAGTAAACGATTTAATAGTATTGAGTAAATTTTTAATAAAAATTTATTAAATGTTTGCCAAAAAATTTGTGTCAATTAAAAATTTACTCAAAATTTATCAATTTATTTTTTTAAAAAGTGTGAAAAAGTTTTAAATTTTTTTTTGCAAAAAAAAAAAACAAAAAACTTGTTTTTTCAAACTTTACCAAACATATTAATGTCTCAAAGACATAGGAAAATTTTATAAAGACGATTACAAACTTTCATATACATATACAAAAAACTATAAACTAAACTAGAATTCAAAAAACTGTGAGAGTTTAAAAAAAATTAAAAAAAACTATTAAATTTTTATTAAATTATTTACTTAACCCATTTTGGACCAAGATTTAATTTTATTTTTCTTTTTTGGAAAAAGGTACTTGTTTAAGGTAATTAGCACCCGCTGATCTCAAAAAACCTGTCAAAAAAAATTTTCAATGTGCCGTTTTCCCAGAAAAGCCTGCATTCCAACTTTTTATGTAATTTTAATATATAAATTTATTTGCTATTTTATTAATGTTTTTCATTATTTTCAAAGTAAATAGTTTCAAAATAATTCAAATTATCGGAATTTGATAATAAATTAAATCTAAAAAAATTTTAAATTAGTCAAAAAAATTAAAAGCCGAAAATCGAAAAATGCTAAATTTTCGGTTTTGCTTGAAACAATTTCTGTGCTGACTTGCATTCTATGTAATGGACATATAAATTGCGGTGATCAAGCGGGTATATTTTTTTTTAATTGCAGAAAGATGAGAATTAATTTTCATAACCACATTTACCCGAAATTCCAGCTCTTTCATACATAAATATTTTTTTGAAAAAGGTGTTCTCTACTGTTCGAAAAATCGAACAGAGGATCAAAATGGGTTAAATTGTTTTTAAAATGTTTGAGTAAATTTTTAATTGTGTCAATTAAAAAATTACTCAATTTTTCTTTTTAAATTTAAACAAGTGATTACTCAAAATTTGTTTTCTCCATATTTTTTTCTGTGCAGGTAAGCGAGAAGGGTACTTATTACCAAGTTTTTGCTTGGATGTCCGTTGGAGTGTCCCTTTTTTTTAAAATGTTTGAAATGTTGAGACAGTACCCGCTAATTTTTTTCCATTTGACTTAAAAATAACTCAGGAAAAATTTTACACCCCTACGACCACGCCTTTCCTACGCGACGTGGCCTTAAAGAGCGGGGCATTAAAAATCATTTTTTCATACAAACCAAAAATTTTTTTTTTTATTTTTAATTTTTTTGTTTTTAATTGTTGTATTACTTGGTTAGCTTATTCATGACAAAAAATTTGATTTTAATGGGATAAGGCTTTCATCTTTAAAAAACTTTTCGAAAAAAAACAAGTAGAAAAGTTAAATTCGACTTTGCCGAATCTATGAATACCCTCCACGATGCATTTTTTTAAAGGGTAGTACATTTTTTAACGTGAAAAAATTAACAATTATGATTAGAAATATTTTATTTTTAGTAAAAAACTCTTTTTTTGTCATTTAAAAAAAAAAAAAGAAAAATTACTATTTATTTTTGAGTGTAAAATTTTTTTCGAGTGTAATGTTTTTTTTACTGTAAAAATATTTCTGAGTGAATGCACGTACGTATGTACACAAAATATTGTAATTTTTATAAAAAAAAACTAAATTTTTTTTTTGTACATTTTTTTTGAGTGTAAAATTTTTTTTTTGAGTGTAAAATTTTTTTTGAGTGTAAAATTTTTTTCGAGTGTGGTTTTTAAGTTACCAATGCTTTTAAAACTAAACAAGTTTAAAAAGCATTGCTTAAAATTTAAACAAGTTTGAAAAGCATTGTTTAGTTACCACTAATGCTTTTAAAACTTGCTAAAACACGTGGCATTTTAGATGAAACTAATTTGAAATTCAGGGTTTAGCTTATTACTTTTGAACCACTGGACCGATTGAGCTGAAATTTTAAACCAAACAGACCCGGGGAACGGCAAAGATATATGCCAAGCTTCAGTAGTCAGTAGTTCTCGAAAGTCTCACAGATACAAATAATATTTTTTTATGAATATATATCATTTAAAGCAACATAGCAACTAAAATCGTAGAAATATAATAATTAATAACAAAAAAATTAAAAATCAAAAACAAATTTTTTGGTTTGTATGGAAAAATGATTTTTTAGGCGCCGTCGCATGGGGAAGGCGTGGTCTTAGGGGCGTAAAATTTTTCATGAGTTATTTTTAAGTCAAATGGAAAAAAATTAGCGGGTACAGTCTCAACATTTTCAACATTTCCAAAATAAGGGACTCTCTAATGTCCGTTAATCAAATTATTTTTTTTAAATTAAAATTTTATATTTATAATAAAATAAATAAAAAAATTGTCTCAGAATCTTAAATTTTGCTATAAGAAGTGGCCCAAATCTTTAAATAAGATAAAAAAAACTGACTCAAGCGTCAGTTTTTTACGTAAAAGAAAATGTTTAATGTTTAAAGATTGAAAAACATTGGAAAAGGGTTTTAGAATCTGAGACTTTCTATAGGTAAAGGTTTGAGAAAGGAAAAGGGTCTTACAATGAAGGAAAAGGGTCTTACAATCTGAGGTTTTTTAAAAAAGGAAACATTTCTCAGAATCTAAGACTTTTGTATAGGAAAGAGATCTCAGAATCTTTCACTTTTTCTTTAAGGGGAAAAAGTGACAGAATTCTTGACATACTTCTATATAAGAAAAAGCTCTCAGAGTCTAAAACTTTTTCTTAAAAAAAAGTTCTGAGAGTCTGAGACTTTTTCTTTAGGAATAAAGTCTCAGAATCTGAGACTTTTTCTTTAGTAAAAAGGTCTCGGAATCCAAGACTTTTCCCATAGAAAAAACCTGTTACTTTTTCTATAGAAAAACGGTCTCAGAATCTAAATTTTTTTTAAGTACGAAACAAATCTAATAATCCGATTTCTTTTCTATTGGAAAAATATCTCAAAAATTTTAAGTCGTAGAACACCTTGGAATTCTCCGTATTGGCAGATCTAGTAAATTTTTAGAGATATTTAATTTTTAATTGAAAAATTTAAGAAAAATTAATTATTTTACTTGCTCGAACTGATCCGCCATCGTTGTTAGAGTAAAGTTTTGACTAATAAATACTGAATAAAGTAGTTTTAAAAGATTTTCAAAGGATTTTTCTGGGAAAATAATAAAAAAAACTCGCTCTAAAATCGCAAATTTTTAAAACGAAATAACTTTTGATTTTGACCTGACCTGGCAAAACGGAATATGCCACTAGATTCTACGAACCAAAATTAGGTTTACATATTTCGGCGTTTTGGTGTGTCATTTCAAAAGTTGAAATTATACTTACAGTATAATATAAAAACATAATGGATAGTTTCTTTACTTTTTCTTTAGTTTGCAAAATTACAAAAATTCTTGATTTATTTCGTAATGTAACTAAGAAAATTTTCGTATAATTAACGAAAAAGTTACTATGAATTATTTTCGTGATGATGTAGTCAACATTTGTATGTTTTTCAGAAGAAGCATTTAAACTTTTTTTTCTTATTTGTTTCGCTAAATTACTCAAGTTTTTTCGTAATATATGGTCAACATATATTACGAAAAAAATATTTGATAATCATTTTCGTTGCTTTCGTAAAAATTGTAAATTCAGTACTAAAGTTTTTTTGTACACTCAAAAAAAAAGTGAACTAAAATCTGGGAAAATTAACTCAATTTTGAGAAAAAGAGGCAATGATTTGGCTCCAAAGATTTTTTTTCTTGGTTTTAGTTCATAATTTTCCCCAAAATCAGGAAAACAAAATTATTTAATTTTAAGCCAATTTTAACTAGAAAATGGGAAAAATTATACTTCACATTTTAGAAGTAGATTGGGTCTAGACCCTGGACCCATTGTTCGGACCCCATTTAACTCGAGACCCCGCTGGGTCCTTTAAGGGTCCCCATAGATTTTGAACCAAAACTTGTGTCCGATTCGCTCTAACTTGCTTAGTTTTTGAGATACGGTAATAAGGGACCAGATAGGGTCTTGAGAATCTTAAAAAACGGAAAACTTAAAAACTATTAATCGGAGGGCTTTCGGGTATTTTGCGGAAGTGTTCTACGAGTCAAAAGCTACAAAAATGTCGTTGGACGTTTTCTCGTGTTAGCAGTATTTACCGAGATATATGTATATATAAAATCTCGGGAATTTCAAAATTTAGATCTAAAATTAGGGTCTTGAAACCCCGACAGATATGCAGAGCTAGGCTATTCCATATTTTTCTTTGTAGTCTTTCTTTTGAAAATTTCATCCGTTTCGCTCTATCTCGCTTAGTTTTCGAGATATCGCCATTTTGAATTTTTAACTAAATTCTAAGAAGTTATTTACTAAATTCTCAGAAGTCATTAACTACATTCTAAGAAGTACACTTCCTCAATTCAAAGAAGAGAAATACGATGATGTTTTTTTTAGTAAATTTTAACTAAACTTGAACTAAATTGTTTTTTAAGAAATATGTCTTAAAAATAAAGATACGATTCTTAGATTTATGGAAAATTTCTTTGGCAGTAAGAATTTTTTTCCTAATATTTAAAAAATCCATTTAAAGAAAACTTTGAACTAATTATAAGTAAATGAACTAAAATTTTTTCCTTATAGTTAAGAAAATTTCACATTTTTAAGTTAAATTTACCTAAATTTTAGGAAAATTTATGATAAATTTTCAAAGACATTTTTTCCTTAAATTTAGTTATGTCTTTTTTTTCAGTGTATTAAATATGTAGTGAACTGTCTCGTATTTGCATGGATATTTTAGTATATAGATTAGACTGCCCAGAAAAAAACAAAGTTGTTATGTTCTTGGGGGATACCTGCGAATTTTGTTCCTTCTTGTGCAAAAAAATTTCGGTTTTTTTTTTTGGATTTTTAAAATAATATCTAGAGGTCGCGAACTCGCGTTTTATAACGATTTATTTTTTTTCAGTTTTTTATTATTTTAAATTGTTAAATATGATAATATGATAAAATATTAATAATTTCAGATAAAAAAAAAAATAAATTAAAAATTAAATATCGCTCATTCCATGAGATGTCTCCCTGCATCTAATAAAATGTTCTTTAATTTATTTGAAATTTCGCACACAGGTACACTATGGAGCAATTAAAATAAATTCGTTTTTAGTTTCGCGAAAATCCACGAATTCGCGAACGCGAATATATTCGCGAATTCACGGATTTTCTCGGAACTAACAACTGATTTATTTTAATAGCTTCATAGTGTTCATGTGTGCAAAATTTCAAATAAATTAAGGAACATTTGATTAGATGCTGGGAGACATCTCATGGAATGAGCGATATTTAATTTTTAATTTAATTTTTTTTTTATCTGAAATTATTAATATTTTATCATATTAATCATATTTAACAATTTAAAATAATAAAAAACTCAAAAAAAAATAAATCGTTATAAAACGCGAGTTCGCGACCTCTAGATATTATTTTTAAAATCCCAAAAAAAAACCGAAATTTTTTTGCACAAAAAGGAACAAAATTTGCAGGTATCCCCCAAAAAAATAAAAACTTCGCTTTTTTTCTGGGCAGTCTAATATAGATAGATTGAAAATATAATTTTGTCCATTCCAAAAATTATTCCACTTCAAAAAAATAAGTGTATACACCATAAGTTTAAATATTTAAAATAATTAAAAATACAAAATATTTATTTTCAAAAAATTTAAAATCCCTTTAGCATTAATACAAATAATTGTTATTCAGCATAATACTCTGGCTTAAACATAAAATTGCTAAAATTTTGAAAATTAAATTTTAATTTAAAAACAATAAAAGTTTGATTATATAATTATTTATGTTCTAAATTACCACAATCCTCATTGTATGTAAACAATTAACGCAATTGTTGTTATTGAAACATTTCTAGAAAATTAAGTGTAAAACTTTATAACCGTTTCGGTTTATTAAAATCATTCGGACTGTACGCTCTACACAAAAAGCAATTTCCCAGTTAAATGGCCTTAATGTTTTCAGTGTATGTCTATTAAAATATTGTCGTATAAATAATTTTAATATCAATTTAAATTTACACTTTTTTTATGGTTGATACTTGTAAAAACTTTTCATTTTAATACATTTCGCTGTGTTTATATTTTTTTAATTTTTTTTATTTATATTTTTTTTTTATATAGCACATTTAATTAACTTTTCTGTTGTGTGTACATCATTAAAAAGTTAAAATATATACATATTGTATATAGTATCCAACAACGAACAACAAAAAAAATAACGTTTAATTATAGCAATTGAATCTCGCGGCCAAATACAGCCATAAAATTGTTGTAAACAATTTTATTAAATTAAAATTATATTAAAAAACAATATAAACAATATCAATAAAAGAATTTAAACCATTAAGGGAGCAAAGTATTTATTTTAGTATTAACCCATTTTAAACTCATGTTGGTTTTTTAATATGATATTTTTGGCCTGGTGTCTAAAAGTGATGCCGGACCCGACCTGAGTTTGACTATATAAAACCTATTACGGTCCCGTGGTATCACAATGGACCTCAGAGTCTACGTGTGTTGACGTAAAACGTCAGCAGCCAACCTAACAACCTAACCTTACCTTGACTATATAAGCCTATACAGGTAGAAAAATAAAATTCGGCTTGGTCGAACCTTTGAATACCCTCCACAATGCCTTTTTTATATAATAATAAATTTACCAATTTTAATTAGAAATATTTTATTTGGAGTAAAAAACTGTTTTTTGACAATTTTGTAAAAAAAACAAGTAAAAAAGTTAAATTCGGCCTTGCCGAATGTAGTGATACCCTCCACAATTTCAAAAAGATTATTGCAAACAACTTTATTTAAAAGGAAATTACTTTTGAAAAAAAAAAATTGAAAAAAAAAAATTCCGCGAAAAAAAATTTTGGTAAAAAAAAAAAAATCCGCGATTTTTTTCTTTTTTTGTCAAAAAATATGTTCGTACTTGTTTAAATACCATTTGGTGTTCAATTATGTTAACATATGTCAACCAGAAGCCGAATTAAAGCATTTTGTATATTTAGGTTATGTTGAATGAAGTGAAATTTTTGAGGAGTGCTTACATTTTCGTTCACAACTTTTGAACCGCTGAACCGATATCGCTCAAATGCAATACCAAACTTCTCGGGAGAACTTCCAATATATATGTTAAGTTTCAGTCATCTCTGTGCAATATTTTGTCCGCGAGAGCATTTTCCACAGACAGACAGACAGACGGACAGACGGACAGACGGACATCGCTAGAATGTCTTAAAATCGATCGGGCATCATGAATATATATACTTTATGGGGTCCCAGACCGATATTTCGATGAGTTACAAACAGAATGACAAACTTATATATACCCTCTATCACTAAGTGGAGGGTATAAAAAAAAAATTACTATTTTTTTGTGAGTGTAAAATTTTTTTCGAGTGAAAATTTTTTTGAGTGTAAATTTTTTTTTTTTGTAAAAATATTTTTGAAAGAAAAAATTACTTTGTATAGTAATTTTGTTTCTTACGAATATTTTTCAAGCTTGTTTTTTTAAATCTCGGGTTTTTATTTTAACACGTTAATTTTAGGTAAAACCAATTTGAAAATCAGGAAAAATCAGCTTATAACTTTTGAACCACTGGACCGATTCTGAAATTCAATACCAACCAGACTAGGGGAACGACAAATATATGAGGCATTCCACACCAAATGTCCCGCTACAGAATAACATGTGTCCCGTAAATTTCTGAATAGGTTGTTTGGATAGCCCTATATGTAGCTAAGAAAATTGCGTTTTTGGTTTTTCAAATTTTCGAAAACTGGGCTTAGGAGGCGTGATCAAATATTGGAAAAATGGTAAAATTTGTGGCGAGTTGCCTTCATTAAATATTTATCACATTAATACGGAATGCACCACAATGACAAAAATTTACGTTCTTAAATAGTTTTGTATGGGCTATCGATTAAAATTTTTTGTTTTAGAAAATTTTTAGAATCCGTTCTGAAATTTTCCATTTTTTAAAAAAGTAAATTTATCAAAAATCCGGCCACTTTTTTTTTCTTTTTTATTTATTTTTTTAAAAGTTTAGATGTTTGTCCATCCACACAAAAAAAATCAGAAACACGTTCATCTTTTTTTTCGAGAAAATCGCATTTGAACTTTAAATTTCATAACAATTTTGTTATTTGCTTGTACATATTTCTTTGTTTTAAAGTTGCGAATGAGTAATATTAATTGCATAAATATTCGTCATATGCTCTGTTGACACAAGAAAATACAAGCAAATTACAAAATTGTTATGAAATTTAAAATTCAAATGCGATTTTCTCAAAAAAAAAGAAAAATACATTTCTGTTTTTTTTTTGTGTGGATGGACAAACATCTAAACTTAAAAAAAAAAATTAAAAAAAAAGAAATAAAAGTGGCCGGATTTTTGATAAACTGACTTTTTTAAATAATGGAAAATTTCAGAACGGGTTCTGAAAATTTTTCTTGGAAAAAAATTTTATTCGATAGCCCATACGAAACTATATAAGACTGCAAATTTTTAAGATTGTGGTGCATTTCGTTTTAATGTGATAAATATTTAATCAAGACAACTCGCCACAAATTTGACCATTTTTCCAATATTTAACCACGCCTCCTAAGCCCAGTTTTTGAAAAATTGAAAAACCGAAAACGCAATTTTCTAAGTTCCATATAGGGCTATCCATACAAGCTATTCAAAAGTTTATGGTACATGTGTTTTTTTTCGCTGGACATTTGGTGTGGAATGCCTCATATATGCTTAGCTTCAGCATTAGGGTAACCCAAAATTCCTTTTGCTGGGCTACAGGTCAACGTACCTTAAAAAATTAAAGATGGTATCGTAACTAATATTTTGAGCCAAATTTCAGCACCCTACGACGATTATAAGGGGATGCTAACTGATCACATGTGTTTGCAACCTCCGAAGAAATCTAAAAAAAAAAAATTTTGCAATCCTAAAAATTACTGCATGGTATGGCATCGCTACAAGAGCAAATAAGTCACACATGGCCATTTTGCCCTAAGGTTGCCTACAAAGGACAATAAGGACATTTTAGTTTCGATTAGGAAAAAAACATTTTTTTTTTTTTTTTTTATATTATACTCAAATTAAAGATATTTGTATTACCTTTCAAATGAACTTTATCGCTACTTAATGGTCCGCATACTTTTTGAGTTACAGCGGTTTTAGTGAAATTAAGGACAAACTTAGGAAAAAATGGCCACATGCAAATTATGTGCTCTTGTTACGCTAGCATTCCATATGGTTATTTTTAAGATTCCAATAAAAAAAGTTTTAAGATTTTTTTGGAGGTTGCAAACACTTATGCTAAGTTTGCATCCCCTTCCAATCGTTGTAGGGTGCTGAAATTTGGCGTAAATTGTTCGTTACGATGCCATCTATCATATTTTGAGGTATGTTCAGTCGTGAGTTATTCTTGGTATTTTTCCATATGTTGATGGGCCACACTATTCAGCATCCTTAGAATTGTTTTTCAAAAGTTAGCGTGTTATTTATCTCGCAAATTCACGAAAAACCTTTGACGATATTCAGTCTTTTGGTCATAACTTTTAAACCACTGGACCGATTTTGCTGGATTAGAATAACAACCTGACTAGGGAAATGACCAACATACCAAACTTTAGAAGCCTCCATAAAGTCTTTCAATTGTAAGCGTATTTTCAACAGATAGACGGATGGACATCGCCAGATCGTCTTAAAATCGATCGAGGATCATGAATATACATATTAGAATTAATTTTGAAAATTTTATCTGCGGATATCATAATTTTTTTGAAGAATTTAGGGGAACTAAAAAGAATGGCGGTATTTTTTTGGAAAAAATGGCTCCTTAGGGTATTTCAACTCATCTGAAAACGCGAATTTTGAGCAGATTTTTCTGCAGAGCTCAAACGGCTGAACATGTCGCAAATCTGATTTCAACAGTCGATTCTACAGCAAAAAATAATAATACAGCCGCCGTTTTTCAAACTCTTAAACAAAGTTCGAAAAACCCACCACAGAGGGCGGAAATATAAGGTTTTACCATTGTCTTTTTAAATTAATTTTTTAAATATGCACAATTAAAGGGCATTTTTAGCTTAACAAAATGATACCAAATTGTCCGTTCTATCACAACCCATTACAAAGTTATAAGCTCTCAAAAATGGACAAAAACACGTATTTTGAGAACTTTGACCTCAATTTTCTCGAAAACATGACGTGATAGAAAAATTTGAAAACTAGATTCAGAATCAGCATCGAAATGTTAATCGAAAACAAGTTTTATGATCCCAGAATATCATCCAAAAACATTACAAAAAAATGCCAGCGAATTTTGTACTCTTGCCCAAAACATTAAACCATAATAATGTTTTGCGGAAGATTTGGGTGTACTTGCCAAAGCAAAGTTTTATAGAAAAAATAATGTTATATTACTTTGCTATTCCATGCAAAACGAATTAAAATATACGTCGAGGACCCCATTATGTTTATATATTATTGACCCACATCTTAGACACTTTAGCTGTATACATCCGTCCATCTGTCTGTGGAAAGAAATATGCAGTCCAAACCAAAAAAGTAAAACATTTGGTAAATGAGTGCAAAAATAAGTAAAAAAAGGGGTTTTACATTTTGGAGATTATAAAAGATAATAAAAAAAATTTTTTGATAAAAAAAAATTTGTAAAAAAAATTTTATGAAAAAACAAATTTTTTGATGAAAAGAAAAATTTTTTAATGTAAAAAAAAATTAATGAAAAAAAAAATTTTGATGAGAAAAAATTGATATAAAAATTTTTGATATAATAAAAAATTTATATAAAAAAAATTTATGTAAAAAAAAATTTATGTAAAAAAAAATATGTAAAAACAATTATGAAAAAAAAAATTATACAAAAAAAAAATTGATGAAAAAAAATTTTATTGAAAAAAAAAAAAATTGATAAAAAAATATGATGAAAAAAAATTTGATCAAAAAAATAAATGAAAAAAAAAAATTTAAAAAAAAAATTGAAAAAATAAATTTGATAAAAAAAAAAATTTAATGAAAAAAAAATTTGATGAAATTTTTTTTTTTTGAAAAATAATTATGTATGTTACTTTTTATTACACTCAAAATAATTTGTAGGCAAAAACAAATGAAAAACACACTTAAAACAAGTGAATAAACAATTGAAAACCATCCCAGTAATTATTCATTTATTTAAACAGACATCAACATTTATTTTTTACTGTTGACAAAATTTTCTAAAATAAATGACATTAAACATTAAAAAATTATGGTTTTTTCACTCATTTTTACTAACATATTTGAAAAAAATAACCTACGAAAACATTAAAAATTAATGATAGTTCTGTTATTTTTACCAACAAATTTCAAAAAAATAACCTACGAAAACAATAAAAATTAATGATTTCGTAGGTTATTTTATACAATTTTCTATTGAAATATTTTTTTAAAAATTTTTAATAAAATTTTGCGGAATCGATCCCGCAACCAACTACATTCTGGCCAGACACTCTAACCATCGTGCCAAAGTCACTTGATACAAACATGTTTTTATATTTCTATAAATATTTTTTTTTTTTTTTTCAAAAAATTACTGACTTGTGTAGGTAAAAACTAATGATATTTCATTAAAAAATACCAACAATTTAAAAAAAAATTACTTACACAAATCATTAAAAATTTAAAGAATTATCAGTAGTTTTTACTTACAGAACAAAATTAAATGACTTTAAAAATTAAATGAAAATGAAAGTCTATATTTTTTAGTGTGTTATTTTTGAAACAAATGACTGAAGTAGTCATTAATAAAAACTGAACATCAAACAAATGTTTTTTCTTTTAAAAACGACTAAACGGAAAACTTTTTAAATAAACTACAAACAGTTAATGACATAATTTTTTGAGTGTACTACTTTTTATTCACCAGCTGGTGAAAAACGGTTTTTATTCACCACGAGGTGAATTATTATCCAAGTTAGTAAAATTTTTGGTTTTAAGAAAATGAAAATAGTAATTCTCATTTTCTTTTTCGTTAATTGTTAGCTTATATAGTCAAACTGAGGTGGCGTCCTGCTACTTTTTAAAAATTAGACACCAGCCTAAAAACATCATCATGTTAAAATGCTCTCAAAAATGCTTTTTTGAACTCTTAAAAAAAGTTGCAATAACCCACAGCAGGGGGCGGAAAAATCGTTTTTTTTTTAATTTAAATTATTTTTTTAATCATGCACGATGAAGATACAGTTTTTGCTAAGAAATTTGGTACGAAAAGCACCTTTCTATCACAACCCATTAAAAAGTTATAAGGCTTCAAATTTTTTTTTTTAATGGCAAAATTATAAAACACTAACCGAAATTTGAAAATTTTTTGGATGGGTGCGCGGTCTAAACACTCGTTTTCGATTTTCATCTCAATGCTGATTCCAAATCTGGTTTCCAAAATGTTCCGTAACGTCAGGTTTTTGAGATAATTGAGGTCAAAGTTCACAAAAATCTAATTTTTTGTGCATTATTGAGAGCAGTTTTTTGTGATGTTTTTGGATGATATTCTGGGATCATAAAACTTGTTTTCGATTAACATACATTTCGATGCTAATTCTGAATCTAGATTTAAAATTTTTCGATCACGTCATGTTTTTGAGAAAATTGAGGTCATAGTTCTCAAAAAACGTGTTTTTGTCCATTTTTGAGAATTGATAACTTTTTAACGGGTTGTGGTAGAACGGAAAATTTAGTACCATTTTGTCAAGCTGAAAATGCCCTTTAATTGTGCATATTTAAAAAATTAATTTAGAAAGAAAATGGAAAAACCTTATATTTCCGCCCTCTGTGGTGGGGTTTTGGAACCTTTTTTAAGAGTTTGAAAAATGATTATTGTATTATTTTTTGCTGTGGAATCGACTGATAAAATCAGATTTGCGATATATTCAGCCGTTGTAGCTCTGCTGAAAAATCAGCTCAAAATTCGAGTTTTCAGATGCGTTGAACCACCCCAAGTAGCGAATTTTTTTCCAAAAAAATACCGCCATTCTTTTTAGTTCCTTTAAACCCTTCAAAAAATTTATGATATCCGCAGTTCAAATTTTAAAAATTAACTCTAATGGTTATATATGGGGTCCTTGACCAATATTTTAAGGTGTTACAAACGAAATGACGAACTTACATATATATACCCTCTATTACTAGAGTGGAGTGTATAAAAAAAAAAGTTTTGAAAAATTCACTTCAAATTGCATTTGCATTTAAAATGCACTTATGAAACACCAATATTATTGCAGATAATATATGAAAAATACACAAAAACACCTTTCCAATGTGCTTAGAAACAATAAGACATGATTAGTACTTTAGAAATATAACTGTTTAAAAATATGTGTTTTTATATGATTTTGGTACAATTTTAAAAACTGAATTTTTTATAAGCCAAATTCTAAAAAATTGAGTATATATTTTGTTAATCAATACATAGTGTTTAATGTCTAAACACTATAAAGAAATAAAAAAAAAATCACTGAATGATATGTTTAAAAAATATCAACATCCTTACAAGAATTTTTCAAAAAAAAAAAAAAAAAAAAGGGTTTATAGAAATTCGTTAAGATTTATGAACTTAATACAAATTTGTTGTATTTGTTTATGGGAAAGACTATGAGAACATATAAATATTGTAGACAGTTTTAATAATACGAAACCATTCTATTGCCATTATTTATATACTTTTGAAATCTATGGCGTCAATACTCGTATATTCTTTAGTTTATTTCAATAGATTCTCTCTCTTATGACTTTCTTTCTTTTTGTTATTTTGAAACAAAATTGATTGTGTTTATTTCCAAACACTTTATTTATTTTTCTTGTGTTGCTGTTGTTTTTTTATGGTATATTCTTTTGTTGTTATTTAAAGTGTAGCAGATGGTTTCAATGGTTTCTTCTATTGGTAACTTATAATGTTGCATATAATGCTAAAAAAGTAGACGTTATTAAAGAAATTTTAATAGAGAATGAAAAATCATACAAATGATTTTAACTTGGCGGACTTATCATCGCAGAGCTCAAACCACCTACCGGAAAATTATCCACTTATTGTTAGACTGTGTTTTTAGTACTTTTTATATATATTCTAAAATAATTGTCCTATAAACTTGAAATTTGAAATGTACGATCCTCCTATGAAAAAAAACAGGTGATATAAAAAAAAATAAAATAAATCCCTAGGTTGTAAGTGGCTGCTGACGTTTTACGTCAACACACGTATACTCTGAGGTCCATTGTGATAAATAAATCCCTATTATATGAGAAAAAAAAGGGGGGGGGGGAAATTGTGTACGTTGGTACTTTTTCTTTATGGCACTTTTTTATCCTGAAACTTGAAATTTGAGCAAATAGAGCAAAAAAAATATTAAAGTGCATCTTTTGGAAATTTATTGAGGTAAAAAGAGTTAATCATTGAAATTTGGTACTTTTTCTGTCTACTGACATAAAGGTTTTAGAAACTTGCTACTTGAAATGTAGAATCATCTACTAAAAAAAAAGTATTTTTGTATACCCATTGGTACTTAAAATAAAAAACAACAAAAGTACTTTTTTAGAATGTACCTTTTTAAAATGTTTTCGTTCTTAGAGGGTAAAATAGATTTGCTACTTTTTCGGACTCTTTAAATAATTTTCATAAGAACCGGATTTTTGAAAAATAAAATCCTTAATAGAAATTTATGATTTTGAGATAAAATTAATGATTTCTAAATGACAAATGTAGCTTTAAGAATGTTTTGATTCTACTTTAAAAGGGGAAAATTGTGTACTTTGATACTTTTTTGATTTTCTTAAATATTAATTTTATATTAAATTTTCGAATCCAGCATAATCCAGCAAAAAAAGTCATTCTGATAAAAGTTATTTTTGGAACTTACGATCTAAAGAGAGTTAAAAGGGGTAAATTAGCACCTTAACTGTTAAGCTTAAAATCCGAGATTATCAATAATTGACACGATCCTCCTGCAGGATTACTTAACATAAAAGATTAAAAATTAAAATATAATGAAAATAAAAAGTGGTGTAAAATGGTACTTATGGTCGAACTTTATTCAATAAATGCCAACTCTAAAAGGCTAACTTTTCAGGAGAGCTAAAAAAAATAGTTATTTCGCATATTATTGTAAAAATAATCAATGTGCCTTCCATAAGATGTTTTAAATATTCTAAATAATTTTTACCTTTGCCAAAAATTTCATATTTTGCACTTGTTTGCGTTCTTTTCAGAGATGGCATTTATTACTATGTCGAAAAACAAATATTTTTTTAGAGTTAGCATATTTTGTCGGAAAATAAAAACACATTTTTATCATTATTTTTTTTTTTTGGATTTTGTTATCCTTAGTACGGTAATTGCAAAAACTAAAAAGAAATGTAAAATCTTTGCATATTTTTAAAAGTTACTAGCTCCGAAAGCCTTTATCTCAGGGTGGTCAAATTTAGCACTCTGTAACTCACGCTATTTTGTATTAGGGTCACTCCAACCCAGCTATTTTGAAAGCTTATATCATTGACTTTATTTGCCCCACTCATAAAGTTTCAATCTGATAAATAGCTTTTTTGCTATTTACTATTAACCTAACACTATTAACCGATATTTTAAAAATGACAATATCTCGAAAACTAGCCATTAAGTATCAAAAGCTTAACCAGATTCGTGGTCAACATGGCAAATGAAATAAGATGTGTGGTCTAATTTTTTTTTTTTAATTTTTGGAAATTTACAATAGGAGTTGGCATTTACCCAGGCAGAAACTGCCAACCGTTCCATAGAAAAAGTTTCGGCAAAGCACTTTATTTCTTGTGTATAAGGTAGTATGAAAAAAGTGCTTTGCAAGCGCTTTGCCCATGTTTTCTATTTAAATCCGTTCAATGTATAATTTATAATTAAAATTTATTAATTTTCATAATAATTGGAATATTTTTCATTTCCCTGCAGGATAAGTTATTGGTCCTTGATAGCTTTTGTGATATGTCACTTACAATTAGACACAATGCCTATCACAAACGTGACACCTTTAATATAAAAATACGTTTCTTTTGCGAGAAAGTGTCTTAAACTCCGGATACATCACATGTGAAATGTCACTAGGTCTTTCCCTTTGGAACACAACACGTTTCGGTTCAATACATCACTTTTTTATCGGGACTTTTGCTAAAAGGTTAATCCAGGACTATTATTTCGTGAAGTTTCAAACATAAGCATAAACTCATTATACTGTACCACAGAGTGGTGTAGGGTATAAAACTGAAGCCAAAAGAATTTGTGTCTGGGACTTGAAAAACTTTTTAACATTTTTCCGGGACTTAGAAAATATTGCAAAGTATGTCCAAATTTTTTTTTATCCTAATAAATTAGTCAATCAATTTTTTATCCTAATTTAATAAATTTCTTAATTCAAATAAACACCAAAAACAGTTGTGTCTTCGGGACTTATACAATTTAGATGCGTTCCATTTTTGTGTTCTAAAAGTGCTATAATAGTACTATATTTTTTGATTTTAAAGCGCTTCAAATTTGTGGCGAGTTGCTGTGATTAAATATTTATCACATTAAAACGGAATGCACCACAATCTCAAAAATTAACATTCTTATATAGTTTTGTATGGGCTATCGATTAAAAATTTTTTCTTTGGAAAAATTTCAGAACCCGTTCTGAAATTTTCCATTTTTAAAAAGTCAATTTATCAAAAATCCGGCCACGCCTCCTAAGCCCAGTTTTTGAAAAATTGAAAAACCAAAAACGCAATTTTCTAAGTTCCATATAGGGCTATCCATACAAGCTATTCGGAAGTTTACGGTACACGCGTTTTTTTTCCACTGGACATTTGGTGTGGAATACCTCATATGTACTTTGAGATAGCAGAATAACAAAAATAGATGTAAAACGACAACCAATTATTTTTTTGCTCTGAAATTTTTGTCACAGATGGGTATTGCATAGGGGAGCTATTTGCCATCCGGAAACTCCTTTCGGTCAAATTTAAGTTGGCTTATTTTGAATATAGGTTCACGTTATATATCAATTAGGATTTACTCAAAATTTTTTCCACTCAAATTTATTCACAAATTGTTTTTTACTTAATTTTATTTACTTATATTTTTTAAATGTTTTTACTCAAACATTTTTTTTCCTAAAATTTTTAGACTTTACCACGTCTAAACCGAGCCAGCTGTAAAAGTGCGAATACCTTTCGAAATTTTGTTAATAAACTTTTTGAGGATTTTCAAATTGTTTATCAGTGTAGTGTAAAGAGCTATAACGCCTTTAGTAAATATCGGCTATACACTCAAAAAAATAACTTAGTCAAAATTTTAGTAAATGGTGTTGTAATTTACATCAACCAAACTTTAGCAAAAAAAAAATTGTAAAAATTTAGCATTTAGAGATTTTTTTGGCAATTTACTATTGGTAAAACACAACAATTTTTTGGTATTTTTACTATATTTGCTTGCTAGTGTTTTTTTTTTTATTTTACTATAATTTTAACAAAAATATTAGTATTTTCTTTCAAGAAATGGTAATACGTTTTTATTTATTTTTTTCTTAGTTTAAAAAAAAGCTTTGTTTAAAATGTTCTAGTGAGAAAAAACATTGCAGATTCTGCTGCTGTTGAAAGTCTAGCTGCCGAGAAGAAGACAGAAGATGATGCTGCCAACTCCATAGCAAAGTAGGCATCCATCAACTGGAATAATGGTTGATGACGATAGTAGTAACTTTAAAAACGTGGTGCTCAAAAATAGGCTACACAATTTTTAGTATTTTTTACTATATTTTTTGCTAATTTTACCATATATTTTGCTAAGTTTACCATTTTTTTGCTAATTTTATATGAAACATTTTTAAAATTTGGCAACTAATACAAAATTTGATTTTCTGTATAATTTAAAATAAATATTCACCAAATTTAAAATCAACTAAAACTGTTTTATGACCAAATTACAATTTTTTTTTATCTTTTTAAAATTTACAATTTTTTTGGTGACTTTACCATATTTTTTGATAATTCTACAAGGTTGATTTTTTACAAAAATAAAATGGTATTCTTGTAATTTTACCATTTTTCCCCTAAATTTTTGATTAGCAAAATGGTTTTGCTAATATTACTAAAATTTTTGCAACGTCCCACACTGTAAGGTTTTAACATTTTAGCTTATCAAAATCCAATTTTTTGTATGTTTTTTTTTTTAAAGAATTTTTACTAGAATTGATTGATAACAATCCCAACTACATATAATTGCATTTGGAATTAAAAAAATTAACAGCGTTATGAAGTAACAGCACCTTAAACTTCACTGTAATTGCAGACTATTGCTAGACATAAGCAAGTTAAGGCGCGTAGCCCAACTTTGAATGGTTGTAACTTTTTTATAAAATGCAATATCTTCATGAAATTTTTTTTATTTTGTAGTTTTGTATATTTTTTATTAACAGAATTAATCAATTATAAAACACGTAATCAGAATAAAAGTTTGAAGGTTTTTAAATATATCTCTTTTTAGAAGTTATTTTGAATTTTTTTTTTTTTTTCATTCATTTCATTTTTTTCACAAGTAGTCGCATTATTTGCATCAGATTACCTATTTAGTCTTCTTTCTGAATCAACCAAAAAAATCTGCCCCAACTTGCCCCCCCACTATTCCCGATCCAAAAACTGATCATGAATTCTTGTATTTCGCGCCAAAAAATTTTTGATGTTTGGCTGCTTGCAGAAAAAAATTAAAAAAGTCTGCGTGTATTTGAATTTATTTCAGGAAATATTAGTACTGGTTCAAAACAAACTCTTAATTTGCAAGAAATAAAAATTTTTTCTCAAAAAATTTGCGCACAAATAAATCAAAATGGCAGATATCGAAAAGAACAAAACTTCGATTTTTGAAAACAAATACTGGTTGGTTGACTCTAGAAATTGATTTATCACAATTTATTTGAGATAAAACCATTTCTTCTTCGGTTTCTACTAGTGGAAGGCCAGAGAAAAAATTCCATGAGTGCTCAGAAGTAACAAGAAAAAGGAAAGCAAGAGAACTTTTGAATACGGTTGATCATAATCAGTTATTTATGGCAGCCGAAATGAAAATGCACTTAGATGGCAAACGAACATCGGCCTCAATTGTTCGTGAGCTTATAACTGCTTCTCCAAAAAGGGGAACACTTTTACAAAAAAGTAGAATTGTTTCAGATAAGCCCATGAGCCTTTCTGCTGATCAAGCATTAGCAATGATAATAGATATCGGTTTATCTACACATGGCTACCAATTGTTGAGACAACATACATCGTCTATTAACTCTAAAATGTTTCCCTGTTATGATTCCATAAAAATTTCCAAGCGTGCATGTTATCCAACTGGAATAACTGTAACAGAATCATTCGCGAATGTCAGCCTCCAATCACTTATTGACCATACAGTCTTAAGACTTTGTTTGGCCTTGAAGGATACATTTCTTTTGATAGAAGATGATTTTAATGAGGTGACTTTTAAGATCAAATGGGATTGTGACGGTGCTGACCATAATCGTTACAAGCAATCATTTTCTCAAGAACATATTTCTGACGAGAGTTTGTTTAGCATATCTATGGTCCCACTTGAAATGTCTTTAGAAAATATTGGTTACAATCAAAAAACAATAATTTGGAAAAATGCTGCACCATCGTCAACTAGATATTGTCGGCCTATAAAATTCGTATTTGCAAAAGAGACAAAAGACCTTATTTTGAATGAAGTTAAACAAATAGAAAATCAAATTTTGTCTCTCTTGCCAACTATGGTTACTGTTGAGCATAAGAAATTTAAAGTCACAGCCAAGCTAGTTTTGTGTATGATTGATGGAAAAGTGTGCAGTGCTCTTTCAAATTATTCATCATCCCAAGCTTGCTATTTATGTGGGGCTACACCATTAGCTATGAATAATCCAATTGCGATTTTAAATAAAACAGTTGACAAAAACATGCTGCCAATGGGCTATCCCCTCTCCATGCATGGATTCGCTTTATGGAGTGTTTGTTACATATTGCGTACAGATTAGATATAAAAAAATGGCAAATACGAGGAGCTGATAACAAAGCAAAATTATTAGAAAGAAAGAAATATATACAAAACCGATTCAAAAATGAAACAGGATTGTTGGTGGATATGCCAAAACATCATTCTGGCAATTCAAACGATGGCAACACTGCCAGACGTTTTTTTCGAGATGCCGAGAAGTCGTCAAATATTACTGGTATTGATTTGGAGCTGGTAGAACGTTTTCATGTTATTCTTGAGTGCCTGGGATGTGGCTATGAAATAAACTCTGTTGCTTTTGAAAATTATACAATTGAAACAAGAAATCTATATTTGGAAAAATACCCATGGTACTATATGCCAGTGACGGTACACAAAATACTTTTCCATGGTAAAATAATAATAGACAGTTGTATTTTACCTATTGGCCAGCTTTCGGAAGAAGCCCAAGAGGCACGAAATAAGGATTGCAGAAATTACCGTGAAAACTTTACACGCAAAACATCCAGAGAGGACACAAATACGGATTTGATTAACAGGCTCTTAATATCGTCGGATCCATTCATCTGTAGTTTGCGAAAACCCCCAAAAACTAAAAAAGGAATTTTAACACCCACAATTTTGGATTTGCTGCAAGACCCGGATATTTATATTGCAGAAGAATGATATGAAACAT
Organism: Pegoplata infirma; assembly: GCA_963921195.1. Lineage (NCBI taxonomy): Eukaryota > Metazoa > Arthropoda > Insecta > Diptera > Anthomyiidae > Pegoplata > Pegoplata infirma. Next base: position 190,273,953 of record OY992536.1, read on the forward strand.
ATATATATGTACTTTTCTTATTCTTATAATAATTTATTTATATTTTTTATTTTTAATAAACTTTGTACTGTATTTTTTTGAATTGAATTGAAAATAAAAAAAAATCTTATTTTTTAAGGTACACATATAGTAACTTTAAATGCACAAGGAAGTTAGTAATATTGGTATTTTTTTAATGGTTATAATATTTTTTCTATTGAAAGTATTCACTTTTTTTGTTAATTGGTCCGTTTGCATTTTAGGTAACGAGATATGCATGGGTAATGTGTTGTTTGATTAAAACAAGGGTATTGCAATTTTCCCCAATTGTCCTACTCAAGATAAGGAAATCTTGCTATTAATTATAAACCAATTTAAAAAAATTATATTTTATCTATTATAGGAAGTGGGCGTGGCAATTGTCCAATTCCGCCCATTTTTCTACAGAAGTTGTGTTGTTAGTCATATATTACTTGTACCAAATTGCATGACTGTACCTTTATTTGTTAAAGAAATATGCAATTTTGATCAGCTAGAATGTTAAAACCTTACACTGTGCGTCCTAAACTACAGTTTTTTTTTGTTAATTTTAACCATTTTTTTTCCTAGTTTTACAATATTTTTTTTTTTTTTAGTGTAATAAAAATTGATATTGAAAGGTAGAGTCGTCTACTTTAAACGAAAAGGTTCCAAAAAATTGTGTCAATAAAAAAGTGCCTTTTTAATGCACTCAAAAATTGCATTTTCATTTAAAATCCAAGTTTGTATTTAAACGTTTTTTAAGCATTTCAGTTTAAAGTAGAGGATTTTAGCTGTCCCATCCCATTTTGTTTATAGTAACCCGATATTTAGTTTAAATAAATTACATTGATACAAATTTAGAAAACATTTACATATTAATATTAATATATATAACATTTTTTTTTTGAAGTAAAGCCACCCAAAAGATATTTTTAATCCAAAAACTAGAAGACTCATGTAAATTTAGGATGAATTTTATAGTTTTTGGATTATTAGCAAAGATTTTTTTTTTTTTCAAAAATTAAATATTCTAAAAAATTAACTTTTTTCGGAAAACTGTTTGAAAACGTTTTAATCGGAACTTTTAATTCTTGAGAAAAAAAAAATTTGGGGATAAAAATGGGGTTTGTTAAAATTATTTGGGATATTAATTTTTGAAATGGGAACATGACTCAATATTTTTCTAGGAAAATTGTTCCTAATAATAATACAACTTCTCGAGGCTGTATAAATAAAATTTAATTATTTTATTCTTACACTTATTGATCATAGTTTATTCTGAATTTGAATTTCAAGTACATGTATTTATCACTTGTTGTTTCTTTTCTTTTATGTTCTTCTTTGTCATTTACAATTTTATTTTATTTGTTTCCAATATATGAATGTATGTGTATAGAGTTTCTATTTATGTGTTTATATGTGGGTGTATAATGTCTGTTATTCTACGAAAGAATTTTATGCAAGCATTAAGAAGAGGTAGAATATGGCGGGATATTTAATTTTATAGTTATGGAAATGACAGGTGGCAGTGATGAAATACGAGTTTTAGCTGTTGCCAGTGTTGCCGGAATAAGTTGGGAAGATATAAGAGATAATATATTGTATGATAATATAATTTTTATTGATAAAAAATTAAATCATAAAGTTATGAAAAAGTATTTATTTTTGAATCAAATGGGTTTTAAATAGAATAAAAATATTTAAATGGTTATTGAAAAAAGGATTATGTGTAGATTTCCTTTTCCTACCTTTTGTTAGGGCCTAGAGAAATTAATTTTGATCAAGAAAATATCCTTAATGACTCATACATTTTTCCTACCACGTAATGTCATAAAAGTTTTAAACTTTAAATATTTTATTAAAAAAATCAATACACATGGCAATCTTTATTAGGTATCTGCATAGAGTTGTATATGTATATAACAAATTGCAGCAGACATAGAATATCAGCAGCAACAATACTAAACAACAACAGCATCACAACAACATTATTCACATCAACATTTACAGTGATGCATGATGAATTGCTGATTTATATGCAGCAGCATACAGACAACATCAACAAAAGAATATCAATAGAATATACGCGCTTAAGGATAAAATACTGACTGTTTACACTAACACTAATACGGAGAAGATATATGTATCTGTTGGTATGTGTAGATTTGTTTTATGGCTGTATAAATTCTTATATAAATACAACACACATATCCTATGATTCATTTTGTAGTATATATAATCCAGGTGAGCTATTTAGTTATGCTTATATGTGTATTTGTTCTTCCTCGTACACACATACATTGAACTCATATACATACTTATGTATATACATACAAGCCAACAGACGAAGGTCGAAAGTTTAGATTTATACTTGACTTACTGACGATAGAAAAATAAAAATGAAAGAAATATATTTCTACGTGGGTGTGCAATATTTGCCAAAGATTTTTGTAATAAATCTAAGCATAGAAAATGAGAAAACAGTTCATTGGCATTTATGTGAACATTAAATGAATGATTTAAATATTTAAAGAAATAAAATAAGGCAACATAAATATATAAAATATGCGGGATTAATGTCTAGTGAACACGTTTTTAAAATTGATATCATCCGATTCGGCTTAAAGTGTCTCATAGAGTGTCTCTTAGCATACTGTTCACTCATTTTTTTCAATTGGACTTAAATATATTTTCTAATAGAAAATAAGTCAGGTTTAAGATATGTTTATTCACAAAAAGTTTCCTGATTTGGAAATTTTTCTGATTCATTTGCTTAAAGATAAAATTTATGATTCTGAGATGATACCCCAATAGAAAAGCTTTTAAAATTTATACAAAAATATTTTGAGTAGGTTTATTTTAGCTCGAGGTCATTATTTCCATTACTTATTAAAACTATGATATAGAATAATTTTCAAAAAATATTCTATGAGAATATTACAGTCTAAATAAGTAAGGGAAATAATGACCTAGAGCTAGAATAAACCTACTAAAAATATAATATTTTAAAGGTCAAATGTAACGATTTTTCTTTTTGAATACAAATTAATCAGAATTTATTACTTTTAAATTCTGGTCACGGTGAGCCTCAGCGATGTTCAGGTTGAACTTTAGTGTCGACGAAAAGTGTAAGCGCAGTTCGATTTCTACATGAATAAATGTCACAAAACTGTTAACAGCGAAATCGTAGCTGATCGCATTCGCGAGATATCGCGAAATTAGTGATTTTGTATTTTCTAAAATTTTGACAATGAAGTTTTTTAAATATCTTCAAAAACTGGGTATGCAGTTTTAATTGTATTTATTTACATGTCACAACACAGTTAACAGCGAAATCATATCTTCTCAATTTAGCGAGAAATCGCGAAATTACTTTTTTTCTGTTTTTATTTTTGTTTTTATCTTCATATATGATTTTTTAAAATTTCATAAAAACATGGTATGCAGTTTTACTTGTGGTTGATCAAAGGTCACACAGCTGTTGACATCAAAATTGTATGTGCTAAATTTCGCGAGATATCGCGTAATTATATATATATATTTTTTTTTTTTTATTATATTTTAAACCCGGTTCTTTAGAAATGATAAAAAAAAGTGGTAAGCAGTTTGATTTCAACATGCTGGAAGAAATTAAAACTGCCCCCAAAAAAATTATAGCTGCTCACTTTCGCGAGAAATAGCGAAAAACAGCTTTTTGGGGGTATTTCTTGTTTTGATTAATAAAAGAAGTTTCTTTAACATTGTTGAAAAACACGAAATGCAGTTTGACTTGCTATTGATCAAAGGCCATAAGGCTGTTAACATTTAAATTCTAGCTGCTTAATTCTTCGAGATATCGCAAAAAAACTCGCTTATCTACTATTTATTCATTAATTTGTGTTATTTGTGGTCTGTAAAAACATATACTTCAATTAACGACAAAAATGTGGTATGCAGTTTGAATTCGAGGTTATTAGAGGTGACAAAACTGCAAGCATAAAAATTATAGACGATCTATTTCCCTAGAAATCGCAAAATTACTGTACGAGCTTTTATAATAAATTACTTTTTTTTCTTTGGTATCAAAAAAAAAAAAAAAAAAATTTAAGTAACGACAAGTATATGGTATGCAGTTTAAATTGTCCGTAACTGAAGGTGGTAAAACTGCTGAAATCTATATATTGACGCTAATTTTCGCGAAAAATCGCGAAAAATTTTTCAATTTTTTTTTCATTTATTTTGTATTGTAATAGATTTATAAATAATAGATTTAATATTAACTTTGCGATTCCTTAAAGAATTGACCACATAGGACTTTTGTGTTAGCAGTTTAATGTCTTTTTATCATGTACAAATAAAAATGCATGCCACGTTTTTACACCATTTCAAAAGAACATGCAAAATTGAAAAATAAAAAAAAAAATAAAAAATATATAAATAATTCCGCGATATCTTGCGACAGTGTACACCTACAACTTTGATGTCAACACCCTTATGACCTTCGATCACGTACACATTAAAGTGCATATCAGCTTTCCACAACATTTGAAAAAAACCTAGAAAAAGTTGAAAAACAAAAATTGACAAAAAAGTTATTTCGCGATTTCTCGCGAACTAAAGAAGATAGGATTTCGATGTTTACTGTTTTGTGACCTTAACATAAGTACAATGAAAACTGTATACTCAGTTTTTGAAAATATTTAAAAAACTTCAATATCAAAATTTTTTAAAATATAAAATCACTAATTTCGCGATATCTCGCGAATGCGATCAGCTACGATTTCGCTGAAAACAGTTTTGTGACAACTAATCATGTAAAAATCGAACTGCATTTACACTTTTCGTCGACACTAAAGTTCAACCTGAACATCGCTGAGGCTCACTGTGTGGTACACCTTCATATAGAAAATTGTCAGATACTTATGCAATTCTCACATCACAAAATGTCTATATTTAGAAAAAATTTCGTAATGAAAAATTCTCAGATTTAGTGAGTTTTTTCTCATTTAAAACTTCTAAGGATCTAAAATAATTTTTTTTATTCTATTTTTCTACAAAAAAGGTTTAAGATACTTAAACGATCTTTCTACACCTACATTTTAAGGCTTTGAAAAAATATTTCATAGAAAGTACCTGAGATTAGAAAAATTAAGGACTTTAATGCTTTTTAAAATTTTCCCCTAGAAAAAGTTTAAGAAACTCAAGTATTTTCTGAGAAAAATTTTCATATTTTTTTTTAATATTATTAATATTTTTTAATTTTTTTAATACTAAAACCATGTTTCTATTAACATCAAAAACACTTGATTTGAGCAAAACACTTCGAGCTGTTTCCATTCAAGTTGAAGTGATTTGCAACGTCAAACTAATTACGAATTTTCGTAATTAATTTGACGTTTTCTCTACAAAATAATTAAAACAACAAAATTAAGAAAATAATTACCAAAAACAATTGATTTTGCAGTTTATTATAATTAAATTAAAATGTTTTAACATCGAATTGTAAATTATTTTAATAATAAAAAAATAAAATGTCTTCTTCTTCTAACGAACACTCACTACGAATGAGTAGCTTTTATTTTCGAATATAAAATACAGTGTTGCACTGACCAAAACAAGTGGTGAGTTTAAAAAGTCGACATGTTTTGTACCAAAACACCCAATTTGAGATGTTTTGCTCATATGAAAAATGTATGGGAAAACATGTAAAAAATGACATGATTTCCTCAAAACACTCTGATTTGCCCAAATCATGCCACTGGAAACATACTACAAAACTCAAAAATTCTGAGATATTTTTCCTATCGAAAAAATCTGAAATTTTTTTCTAGTATTCTAGGACTTTTTTTCTATAGAAAAGGTCTCATCTTTTCCTATTAAAAAGTCTTAGATACTGAGACATCTCTCTAACAAAAATAATCTCAGATTCTGATACATTTTTCCTAAGGAAAATAATCTCAGATTCTGAGACATTTTTCCTAAGGAAAATACTTTGATTCCGAGACATTTTTTCTATAAAAGTCCCTGATTCTGTTTAATTTTTCCTTTAGAAAAAGCCAAAGTTCTATTGCATTTTTTGTATAAAAAATTCTCAAATTTTCACTGAAGAAAATTTTCTTATTTTTACTACAGAAAAATTTTATTTTAATTTTACTTTTTTTTTTTGTAAAAAAATTTAAGATTTAAAAACATTTTTTCTAAAGAAAACTTTTGAGATTCTTGAAAATTCTAAAAAAAATTCTCACTCATGATTTCATTTCTTCTTTTCTTTAAACCCAGAATAATTGTAAAATTTTCAATACAGAAAATTCTCAGACTTTCCTATAAAAAACTATCAGATTTTTCCGATAGAAAAACTGTTTTAAAATTATCGTAATTATAAAATTTTAACTATAAAAAAATCTAAATTTTTCATTTCGAAAAATTAAAAAAAAATTTCGTTTAGAAAAATTCCCAAATATATCGTCTAGAAAAATTCTAAAAAAAGTTTTATCACATAGAAAAATTTTAACATTCAGAAACATTTTAGGATTCTTAGACATTTTTCATAGAAGAATTTCTATAGAAAATAATTTCTCCAATAGAAAATTTTCCAGATTTTTCCTATCGAAAACTTTTAAGGATTTTCCAATAGAAAAATTCACAATTTATTCCTACCCGACTAAAAAAGTTTAGATATCGTAACATATAATTAAATATATTAATATATGGCCATACACAATACTTTACATAATTATATTTGAGTTAAAATTTTTCAACATGAACCCCTGATTTCCTTCAATGTCTCCGAATTTGATGAAACTTTGTGTTGGGACTTATAAGACTTATACTCAGACAAAATTTGAGACCATTAACTTCCGTGGTTCCAGAAATATGACGTGTCAAAAGTCAAGAAAATCTTTTAAAGGATTAAATATAAACATTTATATCTTCAAAAGTATTTCAGCTATATTACTTCCTGATAGCTTGTTTTGAAGGTAAAACCATGACCTTTCAAATAACATTTTGCAAAAATTTTTATTTTTGAAATTTTTTTTATTTCTGCAAAATTCGCGATTCGCGAAAATATATCTGAAAAAGCGACATTTTTAAAAATATGAAAAAAATATATGTTAACGGCTGTTATCTTAGCTACAAGCTGTAAAAATTTTGGGTTGGTGAACGTGTTAAGACCAGAGATATGAATAAAAATGTGTTGCCAAGTAGGACATATTTATCAAATCTGATGAATATTTAATTTTTATTTTTGAATAATTTTGAAAATACATATAATAAAACGGTGAAAAAAGTAAAGTTTATGGTACAGACGGGTACTACACATAGATACAATATAACATGAATATTTATCAATTACACTACTCTACAAAAATCAACTTTTTTTTGCACAGACTCCTAGAATACATTTGCTAAACTATTTTGACCTCCTTAACACGAATCTGTCATCATAAAAAATTTATAAAATCCCCTTTTCGAGATAAGACCTTTTTTGCGGTCCATGCCGATAAAAACCAACGAATGACTTTATATTGCATTTTTTTATATAAACAAATTCAAAATGCATATTATTTCAAATTCATTATGTTTATCCGAAAATCTTTGCAAAAAATCAAAAATTTTAGCAAAATTTGCATATATTATTTGCATATACTTTTTTCCCTAATATTTTTATTTTGTAATTTTCATTGTTTAAAATATATTTTCTTAAGTCTTTTGTCCTCTTTAACGTGAATCCATTAAACGCGAATCCATTGTCATTTTTATATAATCGCGTTTTCGAAATTTGCCCATTTAGTTTTTGCAGCTGAAGCATACAAAAATATTAAACGAACAAATAATATGAGGTATGTCAATGTGAAACATTTATTATTACCATTCTTTTTTGGGTTTGAGGGTTTAGTCAGTTAAAAAGGCCTATATGTTCAGAAGACAGTTTGATAAAATGTTTATGATGACAGATTCGTGCAGGGCAAATACTTCCAAAAATGTGTTCTAGAAGTCTCTGCAAAAAAAGTTGACTTTTGTTAAGTAGTGTAATTGATAAAAAGTTATGTTACATTGTATTCATGTGTAGTACTCGTACATTACCATCAACTTTACTTTTTTCACCGTTTTATTTTATGTATTTGCAAAAATATTCAAAAATAATAATAAAATATTCATGAGATTTGGAAAAAATTTCCTACTTGGCAACACATTTTCATTAATATCTCTGGACTTAATACGTTCACCAACGCGAAACTTTTAGACCTTGTAGCTAAGACTCAAACCATTAACATATATTTTTTTCAGATTTTTAAAAATGTCGCTTTTTTTGATATATTTTTGCGAATCGCAAATTGTGCAGAAATACAAAAAAGATCACAAAATAAAAATTTTCGCGAAATGATATATTAAAAGTGATGGTTTTGCCTTTAAAAAAAGCTATCTGGGAGTGATATAGCTCAAATACTTTTCAATATATAAATATTTATAATTTACCCTTTAATAGATTTTCTTGACTTTTGAAACGTCATATTTCCAAAACTACGGAAGTTAAAATTCTTAAACTTTGTTTGAGTATTAGTCGAGTATGTCCCTACATTAGAGTGTCCCTTATTTTGGAAATGTTGGAAATCTTGAGACGGTACCCGCTCATTTTTTTCCTTTTGACTTAAAAATAACTCAGGAAAAATTTTACGCCCCTAGGACCACGCCTTCCCTACGCGACGGGCCCTTAAAGAGCGGGGCCTAAAAAATCATTTTTCCATACAAACCAAAAAATTTTTTTTTTGATTTTTAATTTTTTTGTTATTATTTATTATATTACTTGGTTTGCTTATTCACAACAAAAAATTTGATTTTGGTGGGATAAGTCTTTCAGCGCTAAAAAATTTTTCGCAAAAAAAAATTTTGAGCCGCCGGGGTCCTACAGTAAAAAATTTTTAAAAAATATTTTTTTTTAGTTTTGACCAGCAACGGTTTTAGCTGCTATGTTGCTTTAAATGATATATATTCATAAAAAAATATTTTTTGTATCTGTGACATCTTAATCGTGTTCTAAAAAAGGGTAAAAAATGCATTGATGATTTTTTTCGATACACGATAAAAATGTCACAAATATGAATAATATTTTTTTTGGAATATATATCATTAAAAACAACATAAAAACTAAAACCATTGCTTTTCAAAACTAAAAAAAAATATTTTTTAAAAATTTTTTACCGTAGGATTCCTACGGCTCAAAATTTTTTTTTTCGAAAAAGATAAAGATGTCACAGATATGAATAATTTTTTTTTTGGAATATATATCATTTAAAGCAACATAGCAGCTAAAACCGTTGCTGGTCAAAACTAAAAAAAAATATTTTTTAAAAATTTTTTACTGTAGGACCCCGGCCGCCCAAATTTTTTTTTTGCGAAAAATTTTTTAGCGCTGAAAGACTTATCCCTCCAAAATCAAATTTTTTGTCGTGAATAAGCAAACCAAGTAATATAATAATTAATAACAAAAAAATTAAAAATCAAAAAAAAATTTTTTTGGTTTGTATGGAAAAATGATTTTTTAGGCCCGCTCTTTAAGGCCCCGTCGCGTAGGGAAGGCGTGGTCCTAGGGGCGTAAAATTTTTCCTGAGTTATTTTTAAGTCAAAAGGAAAAAAATGAGCGGGTACCGTCTCAAGATTTCCAACATTTCCAAAATAAGGGACACTCTACCCTACATATATACCGAATTTCACGAAATTTGGGTCGATTGACGTCAAAAATTAAATTTTTTTTGCTATGTTGATATGGATTTACTCATTTAAATGTATCTTGTATTAAGTTTTACACCCAAAATTTAATATGGTGCCATATAAAAGGATATCGAATCATGTGTTGCTCCACATACAATATATAAAGCTTTATTAAATTAGATATTGCATATATTATTTTATATGATTCCATGAATGACCTCATACAAGATTAGATAAATAAATATATGATATACAACTCCATGTCTGACCTCATACAAGATGAGATATACATATACATATGGTGCCGAATCGGGGGAAAAAAGTTTTCTAAGTCCCGAGAAAATTTTTTAAAATTTCCATACACAAATAATGTTTGCGTTTTGGAGTTAAGAATTTCATTAAAAATGATTTAAACAAAAACAAGTAAAAAAGTTAAATTCGGCCTTGCCGAATGTAGTGATACCCTCCACAATTTCAAAAACATTATTGCCAAAAACTTTATTTTAAAGGAAATTACTTTTGAAAAAAAAAAAAAAAAAAACGGAAAAAAAATTCCGCGAAAAAAAATTTTGGTAAAAAAAATCCGCGATTTTTTTCTTTTTTTGTCAAAAAATATGTTCGTACTTGCTTAAATACCATTTGGTGTTCAATTATGTTCACATATGTCAACCAGAAGCCGAATTAAAGCATTTTGTATTTTTAGGTTATGTTGAATATACTGAAATTTTTGAGGTGTGCTTACATTTTCGCTCATAACTTTTGAACCTCTGAACCGATATCGCTCAAATGCAATACCAAACTTCTCGGGAGAACTTCCAATAAATATGTTAAGTTTCAGTCATCTCTGTGCAATATTTTGTCCGTGATAGCATTTTCCACAGACAGACAGACGGACATCGCTAGAATGTCTTAAGATCGATCGGGCATCATTAATATATATACTTTATGGGGTCCCAAACCGATATTTCGATGAGTAACAAACGGAATGACAAACTTATATATACCCTCTATCACTAAGTGGAGGGTATAAAAAAAATTTAGCCAAATTTGGAAAAATTTTAAAAGCCCTGAAAAAGTAGAATTTTCTAAGTCCTGGATAAAAAATATTTTTGGTACATTTTTTGCGTTTTGAAGTAAAAATTTACTAACAAAGTTTTAAGAATTTTTTTTTTTAAACTTCGATTTTTTTTTTTTTAATTTCTAAGTACCGGACACAATTTTTTTTTTTTTCATTTACCGAAAAAACTTGGGATAAATTGGAAAATTACAAGATAAAAAAAATATTTTATGCAAAATTCTACATATTTTATCTTATGATATAAAATTATATACAATTATATCAAATTAGATAAACCCAATATTCGGATCAAAAACGATCATATTTAATCTAATATAACAAATTGTGAGCTATTTGATCCACCAATTTCATCATCTTATTTATCCAAATACGTGTTGGGCCATATTAAATTATATATGGCTCAATTTCAAATTATATATGGACCTGTATATTTATTTTTAGTCGGGTATAGAAAAATTCTCAATTTTTTCCATAAAAAAATTCTCAAATTTTTTCATATAGGAAAATTTTAACATTCCGCGATATTTTTCCTCTAGAAAAATTTTAAGATTCTTTAACATTTTTCATAGAAAATTTTTTCAGATTCTTGGACATTTTTAATAGATTTTTTTCAGATTATTTCCATTTCATTTTCCTTTTTCCCTCTTATTTTCTATACTTTCCTTTCCATTCTTTTTTATTTTTATCCTTTTTAATTTTTTTTTTCGAATTCGGTTTGGGGGATTCCCCCCGTGGATCGGCGCCTGATTAATGATACTTATTCATAAAAAAATATTATTCATATCTGTGGCATCAATATCGTGTTGTAAAATGTTTACAAAAAGAAAAAAATAGTTTTTACCCTTTTTTAAAATTTTATGTATTAACACCAAAAATTATTATAAAAAAATTTGAAGAAACAATGTAAATGAAAAATATTTTTTAATAAAAAACATTTATGAAAAAAAGTTTTGATGAGAAAAAAAAATTGTTAATGAGAAAAAAATCTTTGATAAAAAACAGGCATTTAATAGCAAATATTACAGATCATGGGTTCAAACCATGACGGGTGCAATCTGTTAAAAGTTTTCGGAGGATTATAATAACTTAATTATATGAAACTAGTAAAAATGAACAAGGATGTCATAAAGTTTTTAGATAAATTAAAATTTTTCTTTCACACTTTTCTCAATTCAAACCATATATAACACCGTACTACAAAAATTAACAAAAGTCGTTTGAAACTAGAGACTAAATGTAGTAAAACTGCATTTACGGCTTTTCTTTTCGTGATCCTGTTTCCTTTTAGAAGGACTTAAAAGTTTTAGTGGATCAAATTTTAGAAAATAATTTTTTAATATTTGTACTTGCCCTAGGATGGCACTAGTGATAGCAATTGAAAGAGGAGGTTCTCCCCTAATTTTTTTATTTTATTATTTTAACATATCAGGAAAAAGGAGGTAAGTTACGTCCTTTCAAAACTTTATACTTCAATATCATTCAAAATTTTCAACAAAATATTTTGATAAAGTTTTTCAAATGACTTTATAGTACGTTCAGATTGGCCTCGAAACCCCGTTTATCGAGATTTCGTCCCAAACCTAATGTGAAAATACGTATTTTCCCTCACAAATTGAAGCCTTTTTGTAGTAAGGTTTCAATGAAAGTACGATCGAAACCTCATAAATTTCATAATTTTAGTAAATAAATACAAAATTTCTTCAAATTATTTGTTTATTTAGGGACCTACATATTTACAAAAAAAGTCACAACTCAATCATAACTCAATTTTTTCAATGTGGTTGTTGTAAACAATCATAAAAAAAATCAAATTTTGGGGCCTATTCACAAAAAAAGCCATAACTCAATCATAACACAATTTTTTCCATGTGGTTGTTGTAAACAATCATAAAAAATTTCAAATTTTGTTTGGAAATTTCAAAAAAATAAAGACCTGCTACCCATATCGTCTCAAAATTGACAAATAATTTTAAATTTTGAGACTTTTTATGATTTTATTTACAACAAACACAGGGAATATGAAGTTTGAAAATAATAAAATTAGTCATAACCAGTCATAACTTAGAATAGGCCTGTTTGTTTGAAAATTTCATAAAAATAAAGACCTGCTACCCACATCGTCTCAAAATTGACAAGTAATTTTAAATTTTGAGACTTTTTATGATTGTGTTTACAACAAACACAGAGAATATAAAGTTTGAAAATAATAAAATTTGTCACACCAGTCACAACCGTGAATATAAAACTGAATAAAAAATAGTTTTAGTATCATTTAATTAATTTTTTAAGACATTTATTTTTTGTTCTAGTTGAAAACTAGATAAGTGTCAAATTGTCGTGTGTGAACAGTCGTGTTTTAAAATTGAAAACACGAGGTTTCAACGCGGTTTCGAGGCAAGTGTGAATGTACTATTATTCACATAATTTTTTCCTGATATGGCAAAATAAAAAATAAAACTTTCCCAGTGTTATCCTAGGAAAATATTACAAAAATTTCAGAAATATTTTTCAAAATGTATCATTTAAAATTTTTAAGTTCTTTTAAAGAAAACAGGATCACGAAATTAAAATCAACTGTAAATTAGCCTCTCCCGAAAATTGACTCTGTTTTGGAATTTCGCTTCGTAATAGCAAAAAAATTATTCCCATATAATGGGAAAAATAATGCAAAAAAAAATTTGGAGTCTGGCTTTACCTTTACAACCGGTTTAAGTTCGCAATCGCAGTGTATTTTGCCGAAAAAAAAAAATATTTTTTTGTTTTGACCGCTATTGGTGTCAAAATTTGCGAAATGTTTAGTACACTAAGGGAAAAATATTTAAAAAGTTTTCATGGAATAATTTTGGTCCACCAGAGCATTTTAAGAAAAAAAAAATCAAAGTTTTTAGCAATATTGAACTTTTAATTTTTATATTGACGTGGATGTTACTCAATCAAGTTCAAACGGGTAGTTTAAATCGTCTATGTTAGTTTAGTACCATTTTAAGCCATTTAAAAAAAAATTAAAAAAAATTATTTTTTTACTAGGTTTTGCAACTAAAAATTGAATAAGTGGATTAAATGTCATCATGGAAATATTTTTCACTTAAGGTATTCCACATTCTGCAAATTTTGACACCAATTCCAGCCAAAACAAAAAATATTTATTTTTTTACAAAAGGGAGGTAAAGACTGACTCCAATTCAGCTCCAATATCAGCTCTTGAAATAGCATCGTTTTTAGCTATTACCTTAAATTTTATTTTTCGGGATGGGCTACTGTTAATGAAGTTTAACTCCATTTGAACCCTACTTTCAGAATTATATTATCCGGTTAATGTTTAATATTGAATATAAAGCCTGAGCTAAAATTTCTTTACAGAAACAAAAAAAAAATAATACAAACAAGTAGAAAAGTTAAATTCGACTTTGCCGAATCTATGAATACCCTCCACAATGCATTTTTTTAAAGGGTAGTACATTTGTTAACAATTTTGATAAGAAATATTTTATTTTGAGTAAAAAGCTCTTTTTTTTGTCATTTAAAAAAAAAAAAAAATAAAAAATTACTAATTTTTTTTTTGAGTGTAAAATTTTTTTCAAGTGTAATGTTTTTTTTACTGTAAAAATATTTCTAAGTAAATGCACGTACGTATGTACACAAAATATTGCCATTTTTGTAAAAAAAAAAAAAAAATTTTTTGTGTAAATTTTTTTTGAGTGTAAAATTTTTTTGAGTGTAAAATTTTTTTTGAGTGTAAAATTTTTTTCGAGTGTAATTTGTAAGTTACCAATGCTTTTAAAACTAAACAAGTTTAAAAAGCATTGCTTTAAAATTAAACAAGTTTGAAAAGCATTGTTTAGTTACCACCAATGCTTTTAAAACTTGTTAAAACACGTGGCATTTTAGATGAACCTAATCTGAAATTCAGGGTTTTGCTTATAACTTTTGAACCACTGGACCGATTGTGCTGAATTTTAATACCAAACAGACCCGGGGAACGGCAAAGATACATGCCAAGCTTCAGTAGTATCATTATTGTTTTTCGAAAGTTATCGTGTGTTTTACCTCGTAAATTCGCGAAACACCCTTGCCGAAATTTACTCTTTTGCTCATAACTTTTGAACCACTGGACCGATTTGGCTGGATTGCAATACCAACCTGACCATGTAAATGACAAACATATATGCCAAACTTCAGTAGCCTCTGTAAGGTCTTTCAAAAGTTAGCGTGTTTTCTACGGACAGACAGACAGACGGACGGACGGACGGACGGACGGACATCGCTAGATCGACTTAAAATCGATCGAGGATCATAAATATATATACTTTATGGGGTCCTAGACCAATATTTAGAGGTGTTACAAACGGAATGACAAACTTATATATACCCTCTATCACTAGAGTGGAGGGTATAAAAAAAAATATGAATACAACAAATTTCTTGAAGAAATCAAAAATAAAAAAAAACAAAAATTTATGAAAAAAAAAAAAAAAATTATGAACTGGATTTCATCATACCTTTTTAATAGAAAGCAAAGTGTACGATATAAAAACTTTACTTCCAAATACATAGCTATTAAATCAGGGGTCCCTCAAGGAAGCCACTTAGGGCCAGTTCTTTTTTCTTTATTTATAAACGATCTTCCAAATGTGATAAAATATTCAAAAATATTGTTGTATGCCGATGATGTCAAGATCTTTTCGAGCTATAAAAATCCGTCTGATCATATTTTTCTACAAATGGACTTGGATAATTTCCAAAATTGGTGCAATTTCTAGAAAAAAGCCTATAAAAATTAGCTACTTCTTTGATGAACACCAACTGGAACTAGTTGATATTTTTCTGGATTTGGAAATACTATTTGATCCGAAACTTAATTTTATCTCTCATATTCATATGACAGTAAATAAGGCCAGAGGCGTACTTGCTTTTATAAAGCGGTGGGCCAAGGAGTTTAGTGATCCGTACGTTACAAAAATGCTATATACTTCTCTTGTACGACCGATTTTGGAATATGGCTCATTAATTTGGGACCCTCAATATAACAATCACAGTAATCACATTGAATCTGTCCAAAAACAGTTTCTGATTTTTTGTTTGCGAGGTTTATCATGGATTCCAGGAGTTAATCTTCCTTCATATCCGAGTAGACTTGCTATTATAAAACTACCTACGCTCAAAAGCCGTCGAATAATGTTAAACGTATCTTTTCTACTTAATTTAATTAATGGTGAAGTCAATTCGGAATTTTTGATAAATAACATAACATTCAATGTTCCTCAACGTCCAACTCGTTACTTTCGTCCTTTATCACTACAGTTTCACCGTAGTAACTACGCTAATGCTGACCCATTACGAAGAATATGTAAAGATTTTAATGATTTATATAATTGCATTGATTTTTCTTTAAATATTGATGTTGTAAAACGTAAAATAATACTATATTTAAATATTTAATCATGTTTTTTTTGCTGTTATATAATTTTGGAAATAATTTTTGGTTAAAATTTTTTAAGTCTGTAAGGATTTAATCCATAGACTAAATAAACAAAATAAAATAAAATAAAAAAAAAATTAAAAACTTTATGAAAAAAAATTTGATGAACAAAAAGTATTAAAAATGAAAAGAAAATGTTGATGAAAAATTTTAATGAAAGATAATTATGTTACTTTTTTTCACCAGCTGGTGAAAAACTTTTTTTATTTTTCAAGTTAAAAATCCAATTTACAAACCCCTTTTGTATTAGGAAAATTAAAACAGTTATTCAGAGGTTTATTGTTACAAAATTGCCCTACGACGAACAAGCAACCAAAAAGATAGCTTACAACAAATTATAACAGTTTATAACAATTAAGAAGGGAGTATATTGGCATTTTTTTTAAAGGTCCTGGTTAGAGTGTCCCTTATTTTGGAAATGTTGGAAATGTTGAGAAGGTACCTGCTCATTTTTTCCATTTGACTTGAAAATAACTCAGGAAAAATTTACGCCCCTACGACTACGCCTTCTCTAAGCGATGGAGCCTTAAGGACCAGGCCTTAAAAAACATCCAATTTACAAACCACTTTTGTATTAGGAAAATTAAAACAGTTATTCAGAGGTTTATTGTTACAAAATTGCCCTACGACGAACAAGCAACCAAAAAGATAGCTTACAACAAATTATAACAGTTTATAACAATTAAGAAGGGAGTATATTGGTATTTTTTTTAAAGGTACTGGTTAGAGTGTCCCTTATTTTGGAAATGTTGGAAATGTTGAGAAGGTACCTGCTCATTTTTTCCATTTGACTTGAAAATAACTCAGGAAAAATTTACGCCCCTACGACTACGCCTTCTCTAAGCGATGGAGCCTTAAGGACCAGGCCTTAAAAAACATTTTCCATTCAAACCAATTTTTTTTTTTTTTGATTTTTAATTTTTTTTGTTGGTAAATTTTTAAAAAAAATATATATTTTTTTTAATTTTGACGGTTTTAGTTGTTATGTTGATTTAAATGATATATCGCTTATTTACTTGTATAGTGTCATAACTTAAAATATGCCGTTTTTGGGTAAAAAATAGGGTGGCTCGTTTTTGGGCTTTTCTCTCTGATCAAAATCTAATACCCGCCAAAAGTGTCGGTCCCCTAAGGGTAACTCACATGCAAAATATCACTCCGATCGGAGTTTATTTTCTGTCTCCACTTTGAGCCTCAAAATTAGAGTTTTTGAAAAAAAGGACTTTTAAAAAAAAAATTTAAATTTTTTTTTATTAAAATAATTAAAAAATTATTTTTGTATAATATTTGATCGTAAATACTTAAATATGAAATTTAAAGATTTTACGGTATCATTAACCCCTTCAAACTTGATACCAAAAAAATGGCATGATTTTGGGGGCGTTCTCAAAACACCTTTTTTCAAAATTTGAAAATTTTATTAAAAAAAAAAATTTAAATATACCATTTTTTCGTTCTGAATTCATTAACAACACCTTGTAGAAGAAAAATGTGAAATATGGTGGATATCCGTCAAGCCACTTTTCGGGAATCTTGGGGGGAAGTTAGCGGATTTCAAGGAAATGTTGGTTTTATCAAAAATTTGGATTAAGTAAATCTTATAAATTTCATTTATGGACAAATTAACTGTTTTATGGTGTCGTGGCATTCTATTAAATAACTTTAAGCCTGTCATGTAAATTTACCGATCTAGGACGTCTTTAACCCACATTGGCTGGGGGTCAAAAATGACCCCCGCAGAAAATTTGAAGTTTAGAGCTAAAATTTTGTGCTATAAACAAGTATAAAACGGCTTTTGTGTTTTCTAACCTAACTATTATTTCGTATTAATATTTTATCTTTAAAAAAATCGTTAACCCGTCTTGGCAGGGGGTCAAAAATGACCCATTCAATAAAATTTTTTTATTTTTTTATAGAAAATTAATTTGTGGCAATCTATTAGATAACTTTAAATCAGCCCAAAAATTTTACCAATTTAAGATAACTTTAACCCACATTGGCCCGGGGTCAAAAATGACCCCGGCAAAAACTTTTAGGCATAGTGTTGGAATTTTTTGATATCAACAAAATATATATTTTTACTAAATGGGTCATTTTTGACCCCCTGCCAAGAAGGGTTAACGATTTTTTTAAAGATAAAATATTAATTCGAAATTCTAATTAGGTTGAAAAACACAAAAGCCGTTTTATACATGTTTATAGCACAAAATTTAATCTCTAAACTTCAAATTTTCTGCGGGGGTTATTTTTGACCCCCAGCCAATGTAGGTTAAAGACGTCCTAGATCGGTAAGATTTCATGACAGACTTAAAGTTATTTAAAAAAATGCTACGACATTAAAAAACTGTTAATTTGCCGTAAAATTAAATTTATAAGATTTTATTAATCCAAATTAAATTATTGATAAAACCAACATTTCCTTGAAATCCGCCAACTTCCCCCGCGATTCCCGAAAAGTGGTCCGACGGATATCCGTCATTTCACATTTTTCTTCTCCAAGGTGTTCTTAATGAATACAGAAAGAAAAAATTATATATTTTAAATTTTTTTTTAATAAAATTTTCAAATTTTTATAAAATGTGTTTTGAGAATGCCTCCAAAATCAGGTTATTTTTTTGGTATCAAGTTTGAACGGGTTTATGATATCGTAAAATCTTTAAATTTCATATTAAAGTATTTACGATCAAATATTATACAAAAATAATTTTTTAATAATTTTAATAACAAAACTTAAATTTTTTTTTTTTTTTTTTAAGAAAAGTCCTTTTTTGCAAAAACTCCAATTTTGAGGCTCAAAGTGAAGACAGAAGATAAACTCCGATCGGAGTGATATTTTGCATGTGAGTTACCCTTAGGGGACCGACAGTTTTGGCGGGTATTGGAATTTGATCAGAGAGAAAAGCCCAAAAACGAGCCACCCTAGTAAACAATCAAGAATTATTTGTTATATCCTGCTTTATATTGTGTCAAAAATTCGTATTTATATCTTTTAAACTCCCCGTTTGGAAAGAGAAACGCCATTATAACATTTTCTACTCAAGGGCCTTTTACAACGTAAACCAAGTTTCAATTGCAAACTTTAACCAGGTTTTCTGTAAAATCAAACATTTTGAGTTATGACACTATACAAGTAAATAAGCGATATATTCATAAAAAAATATTATTCCTATCTGTGACATTTTTATCGTGTTCAAAAAAAGTGTAAAAATCGCATTTTTGGTGTTTTTCGATACACGATAAAGATGTCACAGATATAAATAATATTTTTTTATTAATAAATATCATTAAAAGCAACATAACAACTAAAATAGTGGCTTCCTAGAACAACTTCAAATATATAATTAAAAAATATTTTATAAAATTTTATTCTCTAAAACTTTTAAGTCCTTTTAATAGGAAAAAGGATCACGAAATGAAATACTGTAAATGCAGTTTTACTACATTTAGTCTCTAGTTTTAAACGTATATTATCCAGTTCGTGTTTAACGACTTTTTTCATTTTTGTCGGACGCTGTAATAATTAATAACAAAAAAATTAAAAATCAAAAATATATTTTTTTTTTTGGTTTGTATGGAAAAATTATTTTTAAGGCCCCGCTCTTTAAGGCCCCGTCGCTTAGGGAAGGCGTGGTCGTAGGGGCGCAAAGCTATTTCAAGTTAAATGGAAAAAAACCGTCTCAATATTTCCAAAACTTCCAAAATAAGGGACTTCTAGTACTGGTATTTTTTTGAATTACTAGTACTAGACTATAGCCTTATAAAAATCAATAAATACAAAAATTCATACACCGAAAAAATTCCGCAGTTACATAGTTACGAAAATTCCCAGTTGAAATCAAAATATTTTAAAATAACTGGGATAATTATGACCAACTAAAGCTTCAGTTACAAACAATAATAATTTTTAGTCAATTTTTGAAAAATAATAATTTTTGAGAACTATTGTCAAAAAATTTAATTAAATAAATACATATTTCTACCAAAAAGCTAAATTACTCGTAAAACAAACATCTTAAATGCAAAGTGAAATAAAAATTCGTTAATTCGGAAGGGATTATACAATATTTGAATTACGTTCACGGCTTTGGAAAAGGAGATGTGTAATAATGGTGGAACTGTCTGCTGGTGGTACTGTCCGGGAAAATGTCTGTCTCATGAAGATATCGTCAACATTTAATTTAGTTTAATTGTTACAAAATTATTTAGTTTTAATAAAGAAATTCTAAAACAAATATTTGTTTCTGGTTAATTTTATTCACGAACATTTAGTAAATTTTAACTGTAAAATTCCCAGTTATTTTTATTTCAACTAAGAAACAGTTACAATAAAGTTTTTAAATAAAGTTAGTTATTTTTGATTAATTCAAACAACTGGGAGTCAGTTAGGTGTATTTTAACTGGGAATTAGTTAAAAATTCAGTAGCCAGTAACTGGGAAATTTTTTGGGTGTAAAAATGTTGAGAATTTTTTTTTTTCAGAAAAAGTTCTGATGCAATTTGTAACCCGCAATATTTGCTTTTCTACTTTTTATATAAAAGTTTAAATAATGCCGCTAGAATTTTTTAAATAAAACTACCGACGTGACGTGTTATTACAATCATAAACATTTAAACTTCATTACCACTAAAATTTATGTTTAACATAAAATTACAACTTACAAAACAGAGAAAACAATAATTTCAGCTCATCAAAAGTTATTATAGATGATTTTATACATATTAGTTAATATACGTGTATTTGCAGTAGAGTGCCTTGATTTGTATTAAACAAAAAAAAATTTTGTGATAATTTCAACAAATATCCAGTGTGCAAATATTAAAGTTCAAAAATAATTATGTATTTCTTCTTAAAATAAACTTTAAGGATTTTTAATTGTTGTGTAATTTTTAAAATGGAATTTCTTACAATGGATTTTACCTATTGATTGTTATTGTTCAGCTGTGTGTCTTTGTAAATATGTAAATACTTTTTTTTAAAACTTCTGTAAAATTAATGAAAAATTGTCGATATTCCAACTTATAGCTTCCAAAGTAATACCCCGATTGAAAAATGTTGTGTGTAGGACTTATTAGCCATTAAATAACCTTTAATTTAAAACCAAAAAACACTTAGTAAAGTTAAATTCGACTTATTGTTAGCCAAATTCATGAAAACCCTCCACAATGCCTTTTTTTAAAAAAAAAGTTTTTAAGAGATAGTAAATTTTCTAACGTGAAAAAAAATTAACAAAAAAATATGTATTTTGAGTAAAAAACTTTTTCTAGTCATTTTTGTAATAAAGGAACAAAAATTAAAAAAATTACTAATTTTATTATTTTTTTTTAGTGTCAAATTTTTTCGAGTGGAATTATTTTTTTTTAGTGTAAAAATATTTTTGAGTGACAAAACATGAATTTAAGGTGAAACCAATCTGAAATTTACTGTTTTGCTAATAACTTTTGAATCGCTAGACTGATTTTGCTGAAATACAATACCAATACCAAAATTTGGGCCATATTTCATATGAAAATTTACCCAGACTTTTTATGCAAATTTTCATAGTTTTTGTGCAAAATTTCGAAATTAAAAAATTGGGCGATTTTTTATTATGAAAAATTACCCAAAAATAAAATAAGAAAAATTCACCATTTTTACTTTGGTTTTAGTTTTTGTGAAAATCATAAAATGTCAATGCCGAAATAAAGCTGTCACAAGTAAAATAAAATATCCTAATTAGTGAAATAGCCTAAAAAAATTGTTTATTAATTGTTTTAGAAACAGCGAACTCGTATCGTATTTTAACTTCAAAAAATAACAAGTAGAAAAATTAAATTCGACTTGGTCGAATCTATGAATACCCTCCACAATGTTATCTGATAGTAATTTTCTAAAAAAAATTTCAAAAAATTGCATTACAAATTTTTTATTAGAAATATGTATATTATTTTGAGTCAAACTATCAATCAAATTTTTTTGAGTGTAAAATTTTTTTGACTGTCAACATTTTTTTGAGTCTGCCATTTCATTAAAAAAAAAAAATAATAATGTGTACATTTTTTTTGAGTGTAACATTTTTTTTGAGTGTAAATATTTTTTTAGTGTACAATTTCTTTGAGTAACAAATTACTTTGTAAAATATTTTTGTTGTTTTATACCTATATGTAATACAAAAAAAAACTATTTCACATATTTTTCTCTTTTTATATCACCATCCTCTTCTTAAAAAACCAAAAACAAATTAACATTCAATCATACACATACTTTATTTGATTTTTTTCCCGTTACATACAGTTACACTAACAATAACAAAACAATAACAAATATTTACTTGTCTAACAACTAAATTGCACCCCACGACAAGAAAACAAACAACAACAAGTTTTACAAAACTGGTATTTCACCATGCTTTTAAAACTTGTTTAACGAGTTTAAGGTGAAACAAATCTGAAATTCAGTGCTTTGCTTACAGTTTAAGGTGAAACAAATCTGAAATTCAGTGCTTTGCTTATAACTTTTGAACCACTGAACCGATTTTGCTGAAATTCAAAACCAAACAGCCTTGGGGAACGACAAATATATACGATAAGTTTCAGACCCCTCAGAATTGTCTTTCGAAAGTTATAGTGGTTTTAATCTTGAAAATTCGAAAAATACCCTTGCCGAAATTTACTCTTTTGCTCATAACTTTTGAACCACTGGACCGATTTCGTTGGATTGCAATACCAACCTGACCCGGTAAATGGAGAACATATATGTCAAACTTCAGGAGCCTCCGTAAAGTCTTTCAAAAGTTAGCGTGTTTTCAACGGACAGACAGACAGACGGACGGCCGGACGGACGGACATCGCTAGATCGACTTAAAATCGATCAAGGATCATGAATATATATACTTTATGGGGTCCTAGACCAATATTTCGATGTGTTACAAACGGAATGACAAACTTATATATACCCTCTATCACTAGAGTGGAGGGTATAAAAAATCTCTCGATTTCTTGTTAAAATTTTTTGTTAAAATTTTTGTCTGTAGCACTTTCATCGGAACACCATGCAATTTTTCCGTAACGTCAAATTTAATGTAACACACTTAATATTTTTACTTGAAACTTCCAAGCGAAACCTACGGCTTTGTTCTGCGACAGAGAACAATCAAAGATGGGCAAATGGATGGACGTGTGAGACAACACGACTGATTTGGCCTTCTCTTAATCAGGGGCGCACAAGTGAGCTGATATCGCTGTTGTTGGTCTTGTCGAGTAGATCACAAAAATGCCCATTAAACTTGCCAGACACCCTCAAATTTTAGAGTTATTGTCACACTCAAAAAAATAACTTAGTCAAAATATTAGTAAAAGGTGTTGTAATTTACTTCAACCAAACTTTAGCAAAAAAAATTGTAAAAATTTAACTTTTACAGTTTTTTTTGGCAATTTACTATTGGTAAAATACAACAATTTTTTGGTACTTTTACTATATTTTCTTGCTAGTTTTTTTTTTTTATTTTACTATAATTTTAGCAAAAATATTAGTATTTTCCTTAAAGAAATGGTACTACTTTTTATTTTTTTTCTTAGTTTTAAGAAAAAAAAATTGTTTAAAGTGTTCTAGTGTGAAAAAAAAAAATCATTGCAGATTCTGCTGCTGTTAAAAGTCCCGCTGCCAAGAAGAAGGCAAAAGATGATGCTGCTAACACCATAGACAGTATTTATACACAGCCTTTTTTTGCTTGTAATAAAGTCTTACAACTTTTTTTTGCAGGCAAACGGGGGTGAGAAGCATAGAAGAAGGAAAACAGAATTCATGATTTTTTTCTACCCCGTTTTCTTTTCACCACCGTTTTCCCACAAAAAGAAAATGCAAGACTTTATTGCAAGCAAAAAAAGGCTGTGTATAAATACCGTCATAGTAAAGTAGCCATCCATCAACTGAATGTGCGCTCAAAAATATGCTACACAATTTTTAGTATTTTTTACCATATTTTTTGCTAATTTTACCATATTTTTTGCTAATTTTATATGAAAATTTTTTTAAAATTTGCCACCTAAATTGTTAATAAAAAGTTGATAATTTTGAAAAATTATTTTTTTAAAATTTTAACACATACTTAGATATCTAATCTTCAATATCCAAATTTTTTTTTTTTATTTTTTTTTTTAAATACATGTGAAAAAAATTAAAAATTCGAAAAAAAATTGTTAATTTTTTACAAATTTTACGTGAAAATGTAAGAAATTTCTTGTGTAGACTACTACGCAATTCTCATTTGTTCTACTTAAGCTAAAAAAATGACGCAAAAAAAAAATAAAAAAAGTGAAGTGTTGTTCTTTAAATTTTTTGTTTAAAGTGTTTAAGTGAAAAAAAAAAATCATTTTGGATTTTGATGTTGTTGGAAGTCCAGTTACTGCAACTACAGCTGCTGAGAAGAAGGCAAAAGAAAATGCCATCAAGCCGAAGAAACCATCCAACAACTGAAGTAATAGTTGATGCTGCTATTACTACATTTTTAGTATATTCACCAAATTTTAAATCAACTACTAATCAGAGAAAAAAAAACCAAATAAAACAGTTTTTTTTACCAAATTACAATTTTTTTTATCTATTTCAATTTTACCATTTTTTTTGGTAATTTTACCATATTTTTTGATAATTTTACAAGGTTGATTTTTTACAAAAATAAAATGGTATTCTTGTAATTTTACCATTTTTTTTCCTAATTTTTTGGTTAGCAAAATGGTTTTGCTAATATTACCAAAATTTTTGCAACGTCCAAAACTACAGTTTTTTTTGCTAATTTTAACCATTTTTTTTTGCTAGTTTTACAATATTTTTTTTTTTGAGTGCAAAAAACGTTTTTTTGGGACTTTTCTCACTAAACCTTGTGTAATTCAGATAGTTTTCAAACGATTTTAAATTTTTAAACTGTTTTGGATAGAAAATGGATAGGGATTTCCATGTGTGTGAATTGGTCAACACGTAAAAGAAAGATAACTATTGATTTTCTATAAAATCAATTTTTTTTGTTATTTTTTTTAAATTTTTCGAGTTTATCGATTTTTTTCTGCTATAGTTCATTCAACAACCTTTATATTTAGGAGCGGTTTTTTAAAAATAATTTAATTCTAAATACGATAAGCTTTATCCTGAAAAATCGGATAATAATTGACAGAGTTGTGGTAATTTTTCTAAAAAATAAAATTAAGATTTTGCAGGAAATCGCCGTTCAGATAACCCAGGCCAAAAAAATAAATTTATCATAAATGGTCATGACAATATTTTTAAAGGTTTTTGGCGCGCTGAATCCGAATCTGGCCTTTAAATTGCTCTACCTCGTTAGGTTTTTGGGATATTTAACATAAATTGATATATCAAAAACTTAATAAGATAGCGCAATTTCAAGGTCGAATTCAGGAGGTCAAAAACCTTTAAAATAATGATACGCGAGCTCTCAGTATGTTCGTTTATTTTTTTATTTTTTGCCTGGGTTATCCGCACGGCAATTTCATACAAAATCTTAATTTTATTTTTTAGAAAAATTATCACAACTCTGTCAATTGTCATCCGATTTGTTTGGCATAAAGCTCATCGTATTCACAATTAAATTTTCTTTAGAAATACGTTTATTAATATAGATGTTGTTGAACAAGCTGTAGCAGAAAAAAATCGATAATCTCCAAAAATTTTTAAAAATAACAAAAAATTACCCAGTTGGCAAAATAAAAGCACCCCTGACATACTACTGACTCTCCCTTTATGAAATCGCTGACATTTTCATACAATTTTTCAAAATGTCCTCAATGACATTTCATCAGTTGGTCAGCAGTGTCCACCAGTATCGGTGGCCACCAACAATTCTTTTAAACAACCGCTGACCAACTGCTGACATGTCATTGATGACATTTTGAAAAATTGTATGAAGATGTCAGCAATTTTATAAAGGGAGATTCAGCAGTATGTCAGGTGTGATTTTTTTGCCGACTGGGTAGATATTGTTGAAAAAATCAATACATATCTTTCTTATATGTATAGACCAATTCAAGTACGTGAAAAGCCCTATCCTTCTTCTATCCAAAACAGTTGAAAAATTTTAAATCGGTTGAAAAATGTTTAAGTTACACGTGGTTTAGTGAGAAAAGTCCCAAAAAACGTTTTTTGATAATAAATTTAAAATTTGAGGGTGTCTGGCAAGTTTGATGGGCATTTTTGTGATTTTTTCGATGAGAACTACAACCTTAAATACCTCATTTTAAAAGTATATTCGATTTTGTGTTTTTTGTAGCACAGTGTTACTTTTGGGTTTAAAGGAATATTATCAAGAAAACCGCCTGTTAAAAATATAAATAATGACCGCGTAACAAATAACCATTCTTAAAAGCTTTTGTCATAAAAGTTTTTCTGCATAGCAGGCCTTCGGCCGGGCTTAGAGATTTCAAATTCCACACCTTTAACCCAAACTTTGCGCAAAATAAAGCTTTTCTGACAACTATGGGTTTTGGGAAAAATGTGTTTTGCATAATAATATTGTTTTATCAAGTGTGTTTTAATTTTTATTAAATATAACAAATTAGTTATTTATTCGACCTTTTAATAGTGCAATGAAAAAGAGTTTGTTCTGATTCGAGGCCTTTTCATGTTCCCCATTATGAATTAACATAGCAAGTACTTATGATAACTCTACACTAAAAAACTTATGTCATTAGCTGTTTGTAGTTTATTTAAAAAGTTTTCCGTTTAGTCGTTTTTAAAAGAAAAAACATTTGTTTGATGTTCAGTTTTTATTAATGACTACTTCAGTCCTTTGTTTCAAAAATAACACACTAAAAAATAAAGGCTTTCATTAACATTTAATTTTTAAAGTCATTTATTTTTGTTTTGAAGGTAAAAACTACTGATTATTCTTTTGATTTTTAATGATTTGTGTAAGCATTTTTTTTTAATTGTTGGTATTTTTTAATGAAATATCATTAGTTTTTACCTACACAAGTCAGTTATTTTTTGTAGAAAAAAAATCAAAAAATTATTTATAGAAATATAAAAACATGTTTGTATCAAGGGACTTTGGCACGATGGGTAGAGTGTCTGGCCAGAATGTAGTTGATTGCGGGATCGATTCCCCAAAAATTTTATTAAAAATTTTTAAAAAAATATTTCAATAAAAAATTGTAAAAAATTACCTACGAAATCATTCATTTTTATTGTTTTCGTAGGTTATTTTTTTAAAATTTGTTGGTAAAAATAACAGAACTATCATTAATTTTTAATGTTTTCGTTGGTTATTTTTTTCGAATTTGTTGGTAAAAAAAAAGAGTGAAAAAAACGTAATTTTTTATTGTTTAATGTTATTTATTTTAGAAAATTTTGTCAACAGTAAAAAATAAATGTTGGTGTTTGTTAAAACAAATGAATAATTACTGCGATGGTTTTCAATTGTTTAGTCACTGGTTTTAAGTGTGTTTTTCATTTGTTTTTGCCTACAAAATATTTTGAGTGTACTTTCTTTATTGGGATATTCTCCCATTAAATACTCATAGAGTTTTTAGCTTTCAAAAATGGTTGGTAATTTTCAGGAATGAATTGACGATCGTTTTGGGGGGGGGGTCCAATTCCCCCATCATCAGAATTCTTTAGAAAATTAGGTAATACTGTTAGCATGGAAACATCAAATACTCATACTCTTAATAAAACCGCTCTACAAGAAAATGTGTATTGGGTTCTGATAACTGAATTAGGTAGTATTTGGTGCGCTGATTCCAAATCTGCAACCCAATTTTTTCCATCACATCAGGATTTTGAGTTATTCGCGGTTAAAGGGGCAAAAAAGTGCCTTTTTGACCATTTTTGGAAGCCAATAAAATATGAACGCGACATACGAACGACTTTATATTAAGCTCATTATAAAGTTTGGAATTTTATCTTCAAAATAAAATAAAAATATTCTAAAATTTCAATTTTAAAAATGGTAAAAAAATATATTTTTAATAAAACCTTTTTAGATATATTTTATTGTTTTTAATAACAAAGTGTTTTCAAATTGACATAAAAAAACATACCAACGAACAAAGTTTTTTAAAATAAAATGCATTAAATAATAAATAACAAAAAATATGGAAATATAATGAAAAACGAAACATTATTAAAGTATATCCGATTTAAATAGATTTGGTGGATGGCTTTCTGAATTATATAAGCAGATACCTTAGAATAGAATGGTTAATTTAGTTTTTATTACAAATTAATTGGCAGTCAAATTTTTTCAATTTATATTGTTTTATAAATTACAATGTCAATGTATTTCAATTTAGTAAATAGTTAAAATTTAATTACTCAATAAGCAAAGGGACAAAATAGGACCAGAGGAAAAATTTCTTTCTACCAACTGTGACTTTTTCGTAAACAAATATTTTTAAAATGTAATAACGAACTATTTGCGTTTGTTGACAAAAATTAAAAAATGTTGAAAGTATAAACTTATAGACAAATATTTGGACAAAAATTTTGAAGAAATATTCAAAAACAGTTTAGTCGATATTAAATCACGATGTCTAAAAGAAATTGTGTCTAAAAGACTTATTTTGCTACATTTGTGCCCAAAGAACATTCAATGGAATTGCTATTACGAACTCTATAAAATTGGCTTATAACAAGTAGAAAAATTAAATTCGACTTGGTCGAATCTATGAATACCCTCCACAATGTTATCTGATAGTAATTTTCTAAAAAAAATGCATTACAAATTTTTATTAGAAATATATTATTTTGAGTAAAATTTTTTTGTGAGTGTAAAATTTTTTTGACTGTCAAAATTTTTTTGAGTGTGAATTTCATTAAAAAAAAAAATAATTAAATTAAAAATTAAAAAAAAATTTTTTTTTTTGAGTGTAAAATTTTTTTGAGTGTAAATATTTATTAGAAATATATTATTTTGAGTAAAATTTTTTTTGTGAGTGTAAAATTTTTTTGACTGTCAACATTTTTTTGAGTGTGAATTTCATTAAAAAAAAATAATTAAATTAAAAATTAAAAAAAAACATTTTTTTTTTGAGTGTAAAATTTTTTTGAATGTAAATATTTTTTTTAGTGTACTATTTGTTTGAGTAACAAAATTACTTTGTAAAATATTTTTGTTGTTTTATACCTATACGTATATGTTAAAAAAATAAATTTCACATATTTCCCTCATTTTTTTTACCATCCTCGTCTTTAAAAACCAAAAGCAAACTAATATTTGATTTTTTTCCAAAAACACTTACTATACACCGTTACATACAGTTACAAAAACAAAAACAATAACAAATATTTACTTGTCTAACAACTAAACTGCACCCAAAACAAACAACAACAAGTTAAAAAAAAACTGGTATTTCACCATGCTTGTTAAAACTTGTTTAACGAGTTTTCAACTGTTTAAGGTGAAAAAATCTGAAATTCAGAGCCTTGCTTATAACTTTTGAACCACTGAACCGATTTTGCTGAAATTCAAAACCAAATAGACTTGGGGAACGACAAAGATATGTAACACGTTTCAGCACCCTCAGAATTGTCTTTCGAAAGTTAGAGTGGTTTTAATCTCGAAAGTTCGCAAAATTCCCTTCCCGAAATTTACTCTTTTGCTCATAACTTTTGAACCACTGGACCGATTTGGCTGGATTGCAATACCAACCTGACCCGGTAAATACCCAACATATATGTCAAACTTCAGGAGCCTCCATAAAGTCTTTCAAAAGTTAGCGTGTTTTCAACGGACAGACAGACAGACGGACGGACGGACGGACGGACGGACATCGCTAGATCGACTTAAAATCGATCAAGGATCATGAATATATATACTTTATGGGGTCCTAGACCAATATTTCGATGTGTTACAAACGGAATGACAAACTTATATATACCCTCTATCACTAGAGTGGAGGGTATAAAAATTATTTTGGTATTTCAATATATCGTAAAAAAAGTTCCCAGCTTTGTCAAATGAAAAGATAGCTCAAGGAGTGTTTGATGGACCACAGATCCGAGCCTTAATGAAAGACGATACTTTTTTAATGAAAATGAATGTCGAAGAAAAAAGAGCTTGACTCGCCTTTGTTGATGTTGCCCAAAATTTTTTGGGTAACCATAAAAGCCCAAAGTATCGAGAACTAGTGAATATTATGCTTAGAAGTTATGAAGAGCTAGGGTGCAATATGAGCCTCAAGGTCCACTTCCTATTTTCTCATTTGGACTACTTTCCGGAGAATTTGGGTCACTTTAGTGAAGAACAAGGTGAACGATTCCATCAAGATCTAAAACAAGTAGAGAAGCGTTATTCTGGAAGATGGGATACTCGTATGATAGTTGATTTTTGTTGGTCAATGAAACGGGACAACATTGAAGCTGTGAATAAGCGGGCATCTTTAAAGCGGAATTTTTTACCACACTAGTTTTTTTTTTTATTATTGTTATTCTAATTGTTATTATCATTATTAGTTTTGTTATTGTAAAATTAATTGTTTACGTCTTTTACAGATGTAATCGGAAAATATCAATTGTAATTCGAAGATTTTACTTGTCACTCGAAGATTCCATTTGTAATTGGAAAATTTTATTTTTAATTCTAAAAAGACAATGGTAACTCGAAAAATCTCAATTGTAATTAAGAAAAAGTATTGTAAGTCGAAAAAGATCAATTTTAATTCGAAAATGGTCAATTGTAATTCGAAATAATCAATAACAATTGCTCTTTTGTAAATTTAAATTACAATTGATCTTTTTCAAATTACTACTTGAATTTTAGAATTAAAAATGTAATTTTCAAATTACAAACAGATTCTTCGAATTACAAATGAAATCTTGGAATTACAAATGTAATCTTTGAATAACAAGTAGAATCTTTGAATTACAATTAATATTTTTCGATTTAAATCTGTAAATGGTAAAGTTATGTTCAAAAAAGCGTCCCAAAAATATTAATTTTTCGAAATTTGAGTCGAAATTGTGGGAAAATTTATGAATAAAAAATTTGCAACGGTACTTGCAACCATCGGTCAAAGTTGGAAAAATTACGAATTTCGAAATTTTTTTTATATATTTTAATATGATTAACATATTCAATTCTTAAAGAAGAATATGGTAATGTAAATAATTTTTGTGTTTAACATCAGCATCGGAAGACTCAAAATCCCAACACGGATACCAAAAAGTATGCCAAATTTCACAATTTTTGAGCCCATTTGGTCAAAAACTTTGAACATAAATTTATGTCAAAAAACGATATTTTTCCAACTTGGACCGCTTCTTGCCAACTGCAGTTCCACTACGTAAATTTTCCCACAATCAGCTCTTCAGTGGCTAGCGTTAGGCAAGTATTCCGACACAAAATTCTAAAGTTTCTAATTTTCGGGACGCCTAATATACATAATATTTTTTCATTACCTGAATTTAAAAAAACTTTGTTTGTTGGTTTTCATATGTTTATTAAAAAAATACTTTGCGTTAAACAATATATATTTTCAAAATGGAGTTTTTTGTTTATGATTTTTTTACCATGTTGGAAAATTAAATTTCCAAATAATATTATCCAATCTTAAAGATTAAATTCCAAATTATACGATAAACTTAAAACGAAGTCAATAGCATGTCGCGTTCTTATTTTATTCGTTTTTAAAATGGGCCAAAAAAGCAATTTCTCAGCATTTTAACCGCGATTTACACAAAATCTAGATGTGATTGAAAAATTTGGGTTGCAGATTTGGATTCAGTGCATCAATTATTATGCCTTTTAGTTTCAATAATTCAAAACGCAGCGACAAACCTTACATTTGTAGAGCTGTGTAATCTAAACTTAGTGAGAAAGCAAATATGATTTTCGAAGTTTCACCAGCATTACACCAAATATAATTTAAAAGCAAGTTTTTTGGTTACTGCATATTCTGCTGTTAGCAGATATTAAATACAGTTTTTGTTTTTGCCTTCTGTTATAGAAAACAAATTCTCTCGTATCAAGAGGGTTACCAAGCGTGTTTTAATTTTTATTAAATAATACAAATTAGTTATTTATTCGACCTTTTAATTGTGCAATGAAAAAGAGTTTATTCTGATTCGAGGCCCTCTTGATACGAGAGAATTTGTTTTCAATAACAGAAGGCAGAATATGCAGTAACCAAAAAACTTGCTTTTAAATTATATTATTATATTATATTTATAATATTATATTATATTTATAATATTATATTATATTTATAACATGGGCTAATGCCAATGGTTTACTCATTAATCCTTCGAAATCCAAATGTATTTTTCTTTCAAAAAATAAAACAACATTAGATGATCAATTTCAAATTAAAATAAACAACAACTTAATTGATTTCGTTAATTCTTCAAAAAATCTGGGAGTAACGTTTAATAATGAACTTACTTGGTCAACTCATATTAACTCTGTTGTAGGGAGAGTTTACGGTATGCTACGTAATCTGTGGGCAGTGAAATTCTCAACACCTTTAAACATTCGAATGTTGTTAGCAAAAACCTACCTTATTCCAGTACTTTTATACGGATGCGAAATTTTCGCTAATTGTAATAGTGACGACCTTCAAAAACTAAATGTTGCATACAATAAAATTGCAAGATATATCTACAATAAAGGACGCCGTGATCACATTTCAATGTTTTCATATCAGATATATGAAATGAGTTTTGAAAATCTTTTAAAATTCAAATGCCTTATACTCCTGCACAAAATAATAACCCAAAAACAACCAATCTATTTATTCAGAAGAATTCAATTTGCAAGATCTCGTCGTGGAAAGAAAATAATTCAACAACGATTTCGAAGCCTTTTGTCAGAACGCCAATTTTTTATTTTTTCCACTCGTCTTTGGAACAAAATTCCAGATAATACTCAGCTTATAAGCAACGCAAACTCGTTTAAAAAGGAGCTATTAGAAAAATTTTCTTAATTTTCAATATGTTAATTAAATATGCTAATCAAAATTGTTTTTCAAAATTGTTTTGAATATGTTAATTACTTTATTTTTTTCTGCGCTTTTTTTTGTACTTTTTTTAATTTTTTATATTCTATTAATATTTATATTAATTTTAGTGTGATTTTATTCACAAAATATTAATGCTTTTTTGTTTGATAATTTTTAATCATTAACCTTTGGATGTATGTTATACTCACTAGCACTATCATTTATAAGATTTATCTTGTTGTGCAAGATCATCAATAAAGTAAAATAAATAAAATAAAATAAAAATATTTTTCATATATTTTGGGTGATTTTTCTTTGATTTTGCCTACAGCCAAAAAATTTACAAGCTTTTTTTGCTAGGACTACAGTTAGTATTTTTTTCAAGTATATACTTTATGTGATCCTAGACCAATATTTCGAGGTGTTACAAATGGAATGACAAACTTATATATACCATCTATCACTAGAGTGGAGGGTATACAAATTGTGAAGTCAGTAATATCTCAAAAACTTTCATACTTTCAAAACTTTAGACTTCTTTTTCGAGTTTACCACGAAATTTTGAATTTATTTTTGGAAAATTTAAATAATTCAACCATTCAGTAAGTACCAGACCAATAGCCATTAAATTTTAAACGGTCATAGCTAACGTATTTTAAAATTTAAGTTTACAAGTTCGAGCCCGGCGGTTGAACAGGAGAGGCATCAGAACCCCAAAAGTAGACAACATAAAAAAATTAAAAAAATAGGGGAGATTCTCCTCTTTCATTTGATATCACTAGTGTCATCCTAGAACAAGTACAAATATTTCAAAAATATTTTACAAAATGTATCCTTTAAAACTTTAACGTCGTATTAAACGGAAACAGGATCACGAAATGAAAAATCCTCCACTTGATCTCTCTTTTTAGACGTAAATCATACGGGTCATGTTTAATATTGCCTGTCGGACGGTGTAATCAAAAATCCCTCTGCAGGACACATCAAAATTTGTTTGAGGCTCTCTAATAAAAATATTTATAACGCAAAACTTTAAAGACATTTTTTTCGATAAAAAATAAACATTTTTTTTCTCTTTATGATGATTTTTATTTCATTCAGCTTATGTCACCAGCACCAGAACAGAATATTACCGGTGAAAATGGCACATTGCACTTGAATGTGTTTTTGATTTGTTGTTAGTCGCGGGCGTAAGTATGTATTTAACGGAAGTGATGCACAAAAAAAACCACAACCAAATGTTAAAAGTTTATGAGAATTGCAGTCATAATTTTTTTGCGATTTTTTTTTGTCATGATTTTTTCTGTCGCACTAGCAATGATGACGATGATAATCATTGTGTTTTTTTCTTTTAGTTTTTATTTCTCTTTTTTTTTACTTGTACAAAGTTAAAGTTACGTGCACAACTATTGAATTGAAGTTTATGAAACAAGCAAACTTTTGAATAGATTAAGTGCAAAGTTTTTTTTGTTCTTCTTCTCTGTTGAGAGTTTTTTTTTATTGCAATTCAATGATGGTGCTAGTGCTGGAATTGTTGTAACATCAGCATCGGCATCGGCATCACCATCAAAATCAGTAAACCAAAGTTAAGCCAACTAAAAGAAAAGTTAAATAGATTTCTATTGCTGTAATATACGTAAGAGGGTCAGGGGGAAAAAATACGGGTTTTAATTTGTTCGGACATAATCAATAATAAAACATGTAATAAAGTTCAAAAATAATGGGATTTCAATAATTTTGATTTTAGTTTGGAGTATTTTTGACAATTACCCCATTGTGTACTATGGGGTGCAGTAAAAAAATATACGTATGCTTGTTGTAGTAACTTTTTTAAGAGTCATTAAAAGTAAACAAACATTTTTATAGTTTAACTTTCATGGAAGGTAAAAAAATACATAAGATTTTAAAATTTCAAGGCTAACAGCATTCGATTGAGTTTTCAAGTGCGTAAGAAAAAATCAAATAGACAAAACCCTAAATAAAAACAATTTCAAAAATATTATATTAGGGAAAGAAAAACCATGTAATAGATTACACCAGAGTTTTTAAACAAAAAAAGGTGTAAAGTTAAAAAATGTGCCGATCTATCTTTCGAAAAAAAGTTTCTTAAGGATGTTCTTGTTATAACAGGCGCGTGTACAAGGTGGGGAGGGGGGTAAGGGGAAATTTTCCCATTATTTTGCCTCTATCTTTTTCGGTAGGAAAAATATATTAGAATCTGACACCTTTTCTATAACAAAAAGGTCTCAGAATCTCTGAATTTGAGATCTCAGAATCTGAGACTTTTTCTATAGGAAACAGGAAATATAATTATGAAAAACAAAGCTACTTTTAAGGAGGGTTCTGATTTTAATATTTTTTTGTGTTCACATTTTTCGATAGTATAAGCTTTTTACTGTAATTATCTAAAAAAGACCAGTTTTAGCGATAGCAGTATAAAAGTGTCATCTGTAAACTTTAAATGCATTTTTGGCGAACTGTTGTTGAAAAATCGGCTGCAGTTTTTCAGAAAAAAACTGTTAAATTATTTAATTTTATAGATTTCCAATCCATTTTGACAAAAAAGTATTCCTTTTGTTGGTTGTCCGATATCGCTGAATTGATGATTTTTTTATTCGAATTTAAAAAAAAATTTCCCCCCCCAGACTCAAAAGCTACCCGCCACTGGTTATAACAAGGGATTCCTTAAGGTATGACAGGGACCTTGGGCACACAAGAGTTTTTGGCCCCGCTGAAAAGTAAAAAGTTGCATGACAAAGAAAAAATTAAATGCATGTTATTACCTTAAGAAAAATAGGCTAAAAAACAATATTTTAAGTAGGGATATTCTAGCTCGAGGTCATTGTCTTTACTAATTAAATTCATCATATTTGTTTAGACCAATTTGGTTTTAATGAAACCTTTTCTATCTTACAATCTGAGACCTTTCCTATACGAAAAGTGTCTCAGAACCTAATACTTTTTCCATACGAAAAATGTCTCAAAATATGAAACTTTTTCCTTTCCCCCGACCCCTTATAATTTTTCAACCCGAACATTTTCTTAGGACCGACCACCATTAATTTTAACCCCTCAGTATTTTTTTTTTAAAACACCTACAACCTATCTTGTAAGGGGGCACCCATCCAAAGTACCAATTTTATACATTTAGGAGATACCGCTCTAAATGTCCCAAGGGTGCCCGTAGAGTAGCTAAATGTATGACCGACCCTTAATATTTTTTCAACCCTAACATTTTTGCAGAACATATCTACCATCTATCTTCAACCCTAAAGGGTGTCCCCTTACATTATTTTTGTTTTATAAATTTGTTTTATTAAATCAGCTCCTACCGGTGCAATGGTCCTTCATAAACATGAGACAGGCCCAAAATGAATTTTGAATGAATTTTATGTGGTATGAAATTGGGCATATTTTTAAACGCGAATAACACGAAAACGAAACAAGCTACAGCATTTTAGATGACAGATTTGGATTCTACAGGTCCATATTATATGAAATCCACCCTTGGTTTTTGATATTAACGCAATAATGTCTAGCAGTGTAGCCGCTTATAAATCGCGTTTTTTAAATTTCAACCAAATGTAAATGTAAACGCGATTTTTGCGAAAAGTGCTCGATCCAAGATTTTGGGTTTTGTTGCTAAATTATTAGACATCCTAACTACAAAAAATATGGTATTCGCACTTTTAGGTTAAAACTGTTTCCGACCACCCGGGTGCACCTGTGAACACGAACTGGATACTATTTAATATTTGTACTTGTCCTAGGATGCTTCTGGTGATAGCAAATGAAAGAGGAGGATCTCCCCTAATTTTCATATTTTACTAATTTTACATAACAGGAAAAATAAGGTAAGTTACGTCCTTTCAAAAATGTATCCTTCAAAATCAACTAAAGTTTTCAACAAAAAAATTTGATAAAGTTTTCAAATGACTTTATTCACATTCTTTTATCCTGATATGGCAAAATAAAAAATTTTAAAATTAGGGAAGATCCTCCTTTTCATTTGATATCATCCTAGGACAAGTACAAATATTTCAAAAATATTTCACAAAATGTACCCTTTAAAACGTTGAAGTCATTTTAGGAGGAACCAGAATCAGTAAATGAAAATCTGTAAATGCAGTTTTACTCTATTTGATCTCTACTTTCAGACGTACTTATATCATACGGTTCATGTTCAATATTGGCTGTCGTACGGTGTAATCTGCTAGTTTTGCCTTAAAAAAAATGTGTTCGATTCTGTTCGAATGTAATCTACGAATTTTTTCTTTAAAAAATTTCTTACAATCAAAACATGTACCTTTTTCTATCGGACTGTTTTTATAAGAATGTTTCCGAGTCTAGCAATTTTTCTATAAGAAAATTTTTTTTGGATCTAGTGCTGTTTCTTTTAGAAAAAAGTCTTTAAATCTGGAAAAATAATAATGAAGCATTTTAATATATGGGGCATTCCAGGCCAAATCACTCACTTTTAGACCCGAACCCTTTCGATTTATTTTATTTTGAATATGTTTAAGTACTTATTAAATGCAACTTGGACACTAATTTTCAGCCTTTTATTCCATGATGGTGTTGAGTAATCAATTTTTCAAAATGGCGATTTTTTCAAAAAAATTAAAAACTTGAAATTTTTAAATAATTTTGGCCAGTTAAAAATATAGATATCTTAAAAAAATATTTTGTTGGTATTTAAATGTAGTTTTAGAAAAAATATATTAAAAAAATATTCGAAGTAATTATCACTTATTTTTTGACGTTAAAAAATTAAAATCGACTTTTTGTAAAAGTCCGAAACCTTCGATTTTTTTTAAAAAAGTTTAAAAGTTCTACTCTAAATTACGCAACTTTTAAATCGTAATTCGAGATGTGATCGCAATTCGTTCTATTTTTTTTAAATTTTTAAAATTGCCCCTTTTATTTTTTGACTCTGATTTATTTTATATGGTGCTCCAAAAAATTACATTGGTAGATATTGACCCTAGCTTACCCTAGATATATTCACTTCGAGGTAAAAATATGCTTTACAAAAATTTAGGACGAGCGGACATGGGTAAGGCGTTCCGCATGGGCCTTGAAATTTAAAAAACGGATTACAAGGAAAAATATGAATTTTTATCTGTTTTCTCATTTTTTTTTTGTATTTTAAGTTTAGTTTTAATTCAAGTGATTACAGAATTATTACGTAGAGTAAAATGCCTTTCTAATAAGGTACTAAAAACAAAAATCGGTTGAAAATCAGCCAACTACCCCAGGCATCTAGCGTGTGTCATACTTTTTGATTAAAAAATACGAGTCCCTTTTTTTAAATTTATTGAAATTTTCTACTGTAATAACATTTTTACATTATTCATGTTTCAGTGTGATATTTTTCTGGTTTTTTCAAATTTTAAAACAAAAAAAATTTTTTTTTAAAATACAAGGCATTTTTAGCATTAATTTTAAACATGTTAGCAAAACACAATGTGAAAAATACTTGCCATCTAATTACATTTGAACTCGAAGAATAAAGAAATGTTATTACAGTAGAAAATTTCGATGAATTTCAAAAATCGGATTGTATTGCTTAATCAAGTGGTCTGCCATACGTTAGATGCCTGGGGAAGTTGTAATAACTTGGCTGATTTTCAACCGATTCTAGTTTTTGGTACCTTATTATAGAGGCATTTTACTCCGTATTATAATTCTACAACCACTTCAATTTCAACTTAACTTAAAATACCAAAAAAATTGAGAAAACAGAAAAAAATCATATTTTTCCTTGTAATCCGTTTTCTAAACTTCAAGGCCCATGCGGAACGCCTTACCCATGTCCGATCGTTCTTAATTTTTGTGAGGCGTATTTTTACCTCGAAATGAATATATCTAGGGAAGTTATGGTCAGTATCTTCCAATTTAGTTTTTTTGGAGCACCATATAAAATAAATCAGAGTCAAAAAATAAA
The DNA here is from genome assembly GCA_963921195.1 of Pegoplata infirma. Taxonomy (NCBI): domain Eukaryota; kingdom Metazoa; phylum Arthropoda; class Insecta; order Diptera; family Anthomyiidae; genus Pegoplata; species Pegoplata infirma. Next base: position 190,313,069 of record OY992536.1, read on the forward strand.
AGGTGCAATTTTCAAAATTTAAAAAAAAAAAAAATAGAACAAATTGCGATCACATCTCGAATTATGGCTTAAAAGTTGCGTAATTTAGAGTAGAACTTTTAGACGTTTAAAAAAAATTGAAGGTTTCGGACTTTTTCAAAAAGTCGATTTTAATTTTTAAACGTTAAAAATTAAGTGATAATTACTTCGAATAATTTTTTTAATATTTTTTTCTAAAACTACATTTAAATACCAACAAAACGTTGTCCAACTTTTTTTAAGATATGGGCACTTCCACCGAAAGGTCTACCAAGACCAAAAAACCAAAAGTTTTTGAAACGAATTTGTTTTAACATATTTTCATAGGAAAACAATCAAATTTAACTAACGTGAACAAATTTTACATTTATTCATAACCCATTTCGAGATATTCGAATGTAAAGTCAAGCAAGCCAATTTGTTCTTATTGGAACATTTCTATCGGGCTTTCAACACGTGAATTTAAGGTGAAACTAATCTGAAATTCTCGGTTTTGCTAATAACTTTTGAACCACTGAACCGATTTGGCTGAAATTAAATACGAACCAGACCAGGGGAACGAAAAATATATATGCCAAGTTTTCTAAGCTTATTTATTTATAATTTGTTAAAAAATAACAACAAAAAAAACATAAATATGATGATGGAAAAAACGGTCCCGTGCGACAGTGATTAAAGTTAAATTAAAAAAAAGTAGAAATAATTTTAAGGTAAAATTTTACAACCCGAGTAAAAATTTTTGTATGGAGCAATATATGTTCTTATATTATTCCAGATCTGTTGATAGATCCGAGATTTGAAAGATCAGCACTCATCCGAAAAATGGATCGCTAAGATTAGATCTGTTTTAACCGGACGGATACAATTTGATCCGAAAAATGGGTTAATCTAATTAGATCAGTTTTATCTAATTAGATCAGTTTTAATACAATTTCATCCGAAAATGGTTGGATCTTATTAGACCAAGACAAAAAAAAAAAGATTTTTTTAGCTGGATAAAAAAAGATAAAATTTTATATGAAAGAAAAAAAAATTATTACAAAAAACTTTAGATAAAATTTCATCCGAAAAAAAAAAAAAATTTTAGAACTAGATATAATTTTATCCGAACAATAAAATCTAATTTTAGAACTGATAAAGTTTTATCCAAACTATTTTTTTCAATATTAAGATATAAATATATATAATTAAATTTTCAAATTCTGATTAATTTTTATTAATAAATAAAAATTGTTTTATCCGACCTTTAAAATATTATATTTTGTGAGGATGTTTATTCAGGCTCGAGGTCATTATTTTCTTTACTAATTAAAACCATGATATTCTCATAGCATAATTTTCAAGAAAATTATTTTTTGTTTTAAATTTATTTATGTTGGTCATTTTTGCAAGACTTAATCGACACGTGTTTCGGAATTTGTCAAGATTCCATTGTCAAGATTATTTAGCAAAAATAGAAACGATATACTACAAAGTAGCAAACGAGTCTAATGACAAATCGTTTGTGCACAAACTAAAACATTAATACATATTCGACTCTATCCACAATGTGAATTAGAAAGACGAAGAAATTGTACTATGTTAGTAAGTAACGATTGTCAATAACCAACAAAAATATTTAAAACATTTTACATACGATAGTCCATTGGACTACAACAATATGTTTTTTGTTGTTGTGAATGAAATTATACCATTATTAGGGCTATTCATCACTATGGCGTGCCAACCATTATGTTCAAATTCTGATTAATTTTTTTTTTTGGTTATTGACAATCGTTACTTACTAACATAGTACAATTTCTTCGTCTTTCTAATTCACATTGTGGATAGAGTCGAATATGTATTAATGTTTTAGTTTGTGCACAAACGATTTGTCATTAGACTCGTTTGCTACTTTGTAGTATATCGTTTCTATTTTTGCTAAATAATCTTGACAATGGAATCTTGACAAATTCCGAAACACGTGTCGATTAAGTCTTGCAAAAATGACCAACATAAATAAATTTAAAACAAAAAATAATTTTCTTGAAAATTATGCTATGAGAATATCATGGTTTTAATTAGTAAAGAAAATAATGACCTCGAGCCAGAATAAACATCCTCACAAAATATATAATTAAATTTTATTTAAAAAAAAAAAAAACTTCGAGCGGCGGGGGAATCGAACAGCTACCAACCGTTTTGTAATCGCAATCTCTACCCTCTGACCCAGCGGACGTTGTTAATAAACGACAACTTTAAAAGACTATGTTTTAAAAAAACTTAGAAAATTTATAATTATATCAAGTTTAACTTATATATAATTAAATCCAGTTTATCTTATCGTGTATATGATTGCATCAAATTATATTCGATTTGAATTTGAACAAAATTTTAAAAAAGACTTAGAAAATTTTTGCTAAAATTTGTGATTTTTTTTTTTTTTTAGTTTATTTGCTGAGCTAATAGGGGGTTTAATACTGAGTTCAACAACATGATTTTCATCTTCCAATGCTCTTAACTTTCCAAGTTATAAAGCTTTAAAGTAAAAACGGTTTTTGGCTTATGAGCTTCACATTTTTCATCGGATCCAAATTTTCTTTCTGCTGTTGTATATTTAATAAAAATACCTTTAAAATGGTATAAAACATGTATAAACTTTTTTACTCACCAACAGCCAAATAATGAGTTTTAAGTTTTTTTCGGAAGTTTTTTCAGACAAAAATAATTTTATCTGAAAATATTGCTAACATAAGTTCGAACCAAATACACTTTTAATTATTGGCAACAAATAAAGCTTTGATTTGAGCTTGATCTGAGGACTTTAGCTCTCTTAAAACCAGAGATATTGATGGTTAAACATTAAAGTTTTAAAATATTTTTTTCTTCGGATTAAGTAATATATAATTATATAAAAATATAATTGAAGGATTCCAAAATTTTTGAAAACAAAAAAAACACTTTTTCGACCTTACCTATTTTAATTTGCATAAAAATTGGCATATCAATTCTCGAGATCTGTGTCGAATTTCGGTTTTTGTTATTTAGTCAAAATTGTGAATGGTTCGCGTTTTATCGCTGTTCAAAGTTGGTATTTTGCAACAATTTAATGAAAAATACATGATGTTTAAATGATCGTATCTTTGGAACGCATCATCCGATTGTCACGAAATAAAGCGCAAAATAATGGTTATGTCCTGGTCTTAAAATAGAATTTTGATAAAGGATAGGATGCTTTGCAAAAAGGATATTGAAATTAAAAAAATGTCCTTAATTTGCAAATATCTCAAAATGCGTATCTTTAATTTTCCTATATTTTTTTGCACATATAGCCCTAAATATACTTAACAACATATGCAAATCCCAAATTGGGATGGTAAGCGATTTAATTGTAAACGCGGTTTCATGAAACGCCTTATTGATTTTTGTTAATAACTCTCGTTTACAAATGAAAAACAATTTCTGCGCACTAACCGCGAATAATTTTTTTATATGTATTTTTGATCGCTAAACTCAAAAATTTCATCAAAAGAACATTTCGCGAATAACTTTTTGTTTAATGAATTTTTTAGCGTTTTTTGGAGGTATTTTGACTATTTTTCTTATATCTTAAGTTCTGTTTATCTGATTCTCTCGCAATAAAAACCAAATTAAAGACAATCAAATTTCCAACAAATCCTCCATTCATCATTTTTTCATAAGTTCATAGCTTTACGCGCAAATAATTTTTTTAGCGTTATTTGGAGGTATTTTGACTATTTTTCTTATATCTTGAGTTCCGTTCATCTGATCTTTTCGCAATAAGAACCAAATTAAAGACAATCAAATTTCCAACAAATCCTTCATTCGTTATTTTTATATCAGTTCATAACTTTACGCGCAATAGGCAAACAAGGAAAAACTATTTTTTATTAACAAAGCTCATTTTTTAAAAATTTTAAAAACAGAAATTGTAAAAAAATATCATTTTTTTTTGTATTTTATCATGTATATTCATAAAATTTGTGATAACTTCGGAGTAAACCTATAGATTTTCATCAAATCAACTTTATTATATTTCTCAATGTTCAGGCTTTGCAGATAAATAAAAAGATGCAATTAATTGCAAAGATTTCTATTTCTTAAACTTTTTTTAAATGATTTGTTAATCAAAAAACTTATTTTAGTCATATGTTTGCCTATTGCGCGTAAAGTTATGAACTGATATAAAAATAATGGATGAAGAATTTGTTGGAAATTTGATTGTCTTTAATTTGGTTCTTATTGCGAAAAGATCAGATGAACGGAACTCAAGATATAAGAAAAATAGTCAAAATACCTCCAAATAACGCTAAAAAAATTATTTGCGCGTAAAGCTATGAACTTATGAAAAAATGATGAATGTAGGATTTGTTGGAAATTTGATTATCTTTAGTTTGGTTTTTATTGCGAGAAGATCAGATAAACAGAACTTAAGATATAAGAAAAATAGTCAAAATACCTCCAAAAAACGCTAAAAAATTCATTAAACAAAAAGTTATTCGCGAAATGTTCTTTTGATGAAATTTTTGAGTTTAGCGATCAAAAATACATATAAAAAAATTATTCGCGGTTAGTGCGCAGAAATTGTTTTTCATTTGTAAACGAGAGTTATTAACAAAAATCAATAAGGCGTTTCATGAAACCGCGTTTACAATTAAACCGCTTACCATCCCAATTTGGGATTTGCATATGTTGTTAAGTATATTTAGGGCTATATGTGCAAAAAAATATAGGAAAATTAAAGATACGCATTTTGAGATATTTGCAAATTAAGGACATTTTTTTAATTTCAATATCCTTTTTGCAAAGCATCCTATCCTTTTTCAAAATTCTATTTTAAGACCAGGACATAACCATTATTTTGCGCTTTATTTCGTGACAATCGGATGATGCGTTCCAAAGATACGATCATTTAAACATTATGTATTTTTCATAAAATTGTTGCAAAATACCAACTTTGAACAGCGATAAAACGCGAACCATTCACAATTTCGACTAAATAACAAAAACCGAAATTCAATAAAAATCAGAAGAATGGATATATTAATTTTTGGATAAATTGAACCACCATCGGCTGATTGCCTATGCTATTTAAAATGGAACCAGTCAATTATTTTTGAAATATTTTTGTTAAAATTCAGGGATTTTATTTTTTTTTAAATTTGAAAAACGAAAACGCATTAAAAAATCATTTAGATTAAAAAAAAATTTAAAAAAAAATATTTTTTTTCTTGACATAGTCGGGAATCGAACTCGACCCTGAGTTCGATTCCCTCAGGAATTATATATTATCATATATGATGCAATATAGAAGGTTATATTACTATATATAAATAATATTTATTTCCAAATATTATCATAAAAAATAAATTAATCAATATTTTTAAGTTTAGTAAAAAATTAAAGCTTCTAAAACATATTTTCTTTAAAAAAAAAAATTAAAAAAAAACTTTTTTTCTTAGCTCAGCCGGGGATCGAACCCAGGGTCCCTAGGAACCATATATAACCTTATATTATGTAATATATAAAATTATATAACTATAAATAAATAATATTTATTTTTAGATTTTATCATAAAAATTTCATTATTCAATATTTTTAAGTTTAGAAAAAACAAGAAGCTTTAAAACCATATTTTCTTTTTTAAAAAATTAAAAAAAAAATTTTTTTTTCTGGGTTGAGCCGGGAATCGAACTCGGGGTCCCTAAGCATCATATATTACCTTATATGATCTTATATAAAGTTACACACAAAAATTTAAGTAATATGCATTTTTTAAAAATTTAACTTTTAAAATCCAATATGCATTTTTTTAAAATTTAAAATACAATGGATTAAACAGATTTTTTTTCTATTTAAAAATTTATAGAACTTATATATATTTTTTTTGACTGATTTTAGGTGCTTTGAGAATCATATATAATTATACAAGCTCTCTTGTATACTTAAATAAAAATATATATGATGCAACATTAAAAAAAATATATTGAAATAATGTCATATAAAAGTATGCATAATTATATATAAAATATTGTGAAAGAAAAAAATATTTTTTACCTTACACAATTGTATAACATTTTATATGGCGTTATATGTGTCACCATTTAAAATTATATATGGAGTTAAAAAAAAAATTGTATTTATATGGTACCTTACAAAACTATATACGGTATCTCATAAGCCATTTATAATTATATCTTTGATAATATTAAAAAATAAATGTTTGATGCCATGTATAGTTTTATATAACTGTATATAGAGTTATATGTGCGACCATATATAATAATATTTGAAAAAAATGTTTTTTCCCGAGTAAAAAAAAGTTATATGACGCAATATTAATTTATATATTAACAGATATGCTTTTATGTAACTTCATATTAATTTTGATCCGAAAATTGGCGGATCGAATATTATACGATTATATCAAATTCTATTATTTTTGATAACATATTATCAAATTTGATTATGTTTGATCCCAAAAATGGGTCTATCTAATTGTATTAAATCATATCTTATCTGTTAAAATTAGATACATTTTTATATAATTAGATGAAATCTTGTAAAATTTTTTAGAATTTTAAACGTTAAATTAAATATATATTTATCAGAATGGATACATTAGAAGAGTTTTTATTGCATTTTTTCGGGACTAACTAAAAAATTAAAAAAAAAAGATTTTTCGTAAAAGCATTTGTGCCCGGGACTTTGGAAAATTTTCATAAAATTTTTCAGGACTTGGAAAATTTTTAATTTTTTTTTCTAAAACTGTTCCGGACTTAGAAAATTTTGAAATTTTTTTTTGGGATATAATTATAAATAAAACCATATATCTTTTTATCTGTCGTATCTTAAAATTCCCGACCTTTTATGTCATATCTAATTTCATATAGATCGGTATATAAATAGATATGAATATGCATGTTATCATATTTAAAAAAAAGAAAAAATACAATGCCATATATAAACTTATATGTCCATATCAAAGTTCATGCAAAACAATATATAAATATAAATAATCATATAGTAGCATATATGATTATATCAGATCTTTTTTACTCGGGTTGTTTTTTAAGATGGAACCATATATAGTTTTAAATGCCCGAGTAAAAAAAAGTTATATAACGCAATATTTAATTTTATATGAACAGATATGCTTTTATGTAAATCCATATTAATTTTGATCCGAAAATTGGCGGATCGAATATTATACGATTATATCAAATTCTATTATTTTTGATAAACTAATATCAAATTTGATTAAATTTGATCCCAAAAATGGGTCTATCTAATTGTATTAAATCATATCTTATCTGTTAAAATTAGATAAATTTTTATATAATTAGATGAAATCTGGTGAATTTTTTTGGAATTTTAAACGAGAAATTAGAAATTATTTTATCAGACTGGATACATTATCAATTAGAAGAGTTTTTTTTTTGCATTCTTCGGAATTTTTCGGGACTTTGCAAATTATTAAAAATTTGTAATTTTTTTCTAAAATCGTTTTTAAGGGATTTAAAAATTCCAAAAAATGTTTGTGTCTTAGAAAATTTAAAAACATTTTTTCGGAACTTAAAAATTTTTCAAAAAAATAAAATTTCTCCTAAAAACATTTTCAATGATTTTTTTACTCCAAATGACTTTTTTACTCCGGGACTTTGGAAAATTTTCATAAAATTTTTTAGGACTTGAAAATTTTTTAATTTTTATTTAATTGTCCGGGACTTAGAAAATTTTTAAAATTTTTTTCGGGATATAATTATAAATAAAATCATATATCATTTTATCTGCCATATCTAAAAATTCCCGACATTATATGTCATGTCTAATTTCATATAGATCGGTATGTAAATAGATATGAATATGTATGTTATTATATTAAAAAATAAGGAAAAATACAATGCTATATATAAACTTATTTGTCCATATCAAAGTTCATGCATAACCATATATAAATAATTATATAATAGCATATATGATTATATCAGATCTTTTTTACTCGGGTGGTTTCTTGTAAGTCATATATAATTTTAAATGGTTTCTTTAAATTATATATATAATGATATTGGATTTTTTTTAAATATGCTCGTATACGTTATTTGATATTAAGTCACATATAAATATGTATGCAATCAGATTAAATTATATGTGTCACATATGATTATGACTTCCACATGTATTTATATATTAATATGGTTATCATTAGATGTAATTTTATATAAATCCATTTAAAAAATTTGGAAAAACTCAATGCGAGATATAATTATATACTTTGTTTGATATGAAAACATATTATTTCATATGGCTATATATACATACATCAAATAATGTAAAATTATATGTATTCATTTTTACTCGGGCACTTTTAAGAGATATTATAAGCCAACATTTCAAAATTAGTCGCATTGCGATATTGCCTCAGGTTTCGCTGAAATCAGAGTTTTGATTGATAGTCGCGAAAACGACTTCTGTTTTTTGCCCCGTGCGAATGGTTGTCTTTTTTGCGATTATCTCGAAAGCTTGAAACAATTTTCAAAATCAATCTGAGCAACAATTATAGAGCTAGTTAAGAGCTATAAGTTTACCCTTTTGTCAAAAAAAAAATTTTTTTTATTTTGACTTTTTTTCAACTTTAATGTATGCAACGGTCACGCTCGACATGATGGAATTGCCTATTTCTATATTTTTAGCTGGTCAAAATTAATTGAAAATTTTAATTTTTCCATTTTTTGGAAAAAATCGCCATTTTGAAAAATTGATTATTCAATTCCATCTTGGAATAAAAGGCTGAAAATTTGTGTCCAAGTTGCATTTAACATATACTAAAACATATCCAAAAATAAAATAAATCAAAAGGGGTCGGGTCTAAAATGAGTGATTTGGCTTGGAATGCCCCATATACTAACAAAATCGGATACCAGAATCTGAAATATTTATTCCATGTTCATTAGGAACATATCTTCGAATTTAAAAATTTGTCAAAGTGAAAAATTATGCAAAATTCTCCAGACTTTTTTATTCCTTCCTTAGAACCTCGAATTTATTTTTAAGAAAAAATATTTTTAAAACTAAGGATTTCTAGACAGGATTTCTGTTGAAAATATTTCTTAGAATCAAAATCTGAGAATTGTTCTTTATCTAAGAAACTTTTTAAAGACAAAAATGTCTGACAGTTTCTAAAGAAAAAATGTCTCAGAAACTAATACTTTAAATATCTTAAATTTGAGTAATGTTATAATTGTCTATCAATCTGAGTATTTTTCGATATGAAACTTTTTTAGAATCAAATTCTGAGATGTAAAAAAATCTTAAACTTTTTCTAAGGACAAAAATATCACAGATCCAGACACTTTTTTTATAAGAAAAATATTCTAAAATCTGAGGCTTTTTCTATTGACTAAAAATTTCAGAATTTAAAACTTTTTTTTTAAGAAAAAATGCCTCAGAATTTAAAAATTTTGTTTCCAATAAAAAACTTACTTAAGAATTTTTAAATTTATTTTATAAACTACGTAATATAATGCAGTTAGTTAAAATTTATCACTTTTACTTAAGTTTTTCAAAAAAAATCTAAAATTAACTGTAGACCATCTTCTGTAATAAACGATGTGTAAAAACCACAATTTGGTTTAATTTTTTTCTACAGAATTTCTTTGTTTACCATTTTTTTGTTTCCTTAATTTTCATTGCAGTCAAATTCTAAATTAAAAATATAACAAAAAAAATAAAAATAAAAATTTAACACATCTCAAGAGTTTTGGTTTTTTCATATGGTTGTGGTGCAGAAAAAAAGAAAAAAAAATAACAGAGAAATAACAAATACAAAAAAAATGCTAACATAGCTCACCATGTAGTGTTCACCAGGCACCACTTCCGTTGTTACAATGGAGTGGCCAATAATTGGCGTTTGTATTACCGCTATTGCTTTCTATGTATATTTTCTATACATACACATATTGCCTTCAGTTACATGTTAGTGGTTCTATCGTGTTACAGTTAAACAGTGTTTAAGAGGTGCAAAAATAATTAAGAAATTTTAGAAATCGATAATAAAAAAAAGACCTTAAAATTCGAGAATTTATTTTTATTTAGTTTTACACTTTTGACAATGACCGCCGTCGCGTAGCAAAATCGTCCTAGGGTTTTGGTGGGAATCGAACTCACGAACCCCTGGTTCGAAGTCTACCATTCTACTAACTTACCTACATACGGGGGCCCCCAATTTTTCTACATAAAAAATATTTCAGAATATAAAAAAAAAATTATATTCTCAAAGAATTACACATTTTAATGGAATTCTATGAATCTTTTCATTAAATCAATAATTATGTCCCATAATTTGGTGTACAGTCATAAAAAATTTAATATATTTAAATATTATATTTTGATAAAAATTTTTTAATAAAAATTAATCAGAACATATTTAAATATATTCATAAGCAATTGCAACTTCATTTTACTATACATAAGGTTCTATAGCATTTCTTTTATCAGTTTAATGAAAATGTTCATAAGGTTTCCTAAATATGTTACATTAGACTAAAAACTACGAACATTTCTTGGTATGTGAAAAAATTGTTAAAAATTTAAAGTTTTTAAAGGATGAATTTCCAAAATCAAATTTACATCATTTCCGTGGGAAAATGTCTGATTATTAAGGATTTTTTTAATGAAATATGATTCCAAATTAAGGATTTAAAAAAAAAATCCCGTTATCTGACAATTTGTTTATAAAGAATTCTATTGAACCGAAAATTTTTTACTAAATAATTTGCGGAAATATTTATTATTTTAATTTTTCCCATCCACTGTGCAGCGTGAAATTTAACTAAACAAAAAATATCTCGTATTTTTTTTTTCTAGCACTGATTGTGTATTTGGCTTAATTGCACTGATTTTTTTATTCATTTTTTTTTTTATTTTCTTCATTTCTTTTATCGTAAATCAATAAGATTTTTTTTACAATCCCTATAAAATTTGGTTTAATAGAGTATTTTATTTATTTTTTTTTTGTTGGTTTCTGTAACTCTGCTCTTGGTTTATGGTTGAGAATTGAGTTACATATATGAACACTAAGGGTGTTCTTAACAGTAAGGGAAAAATTTAAAATGTTTTAATTGCTTGGCACTGGGCAGAATTTTGTTCCTTTGTACTAAAAACTTAATAATAAAAAATTTGAAGTTAATCCGATAACTTTAAGTGGACGCGGAAAAGACCTGAAGTTTGAATAACGGATTACAAGGGGAAAAAATGACTTTTTACTCATTTTCTCAATTTTTTCGATATTTTAAGTTAAGTTTGAATTCAAATGGTTACAGAATTGTGATGTGGAGTACATTACCTTTGTAATAAGGCAATAAAAACTAAAATCGGTTAAAAATCAGCCAAGTTATTACAACTGCCCCAGGCAACTAGCGTGTGGCAGACCACTTGATCAAAGATTTCGAGTTCAATTTTTGAAATTGATTGAAATTATCTACTATAGCAACATTTTTTTATTCTTTACTTCCCAATGTACTAAGGTGACAGGTATTTTTCATATTGTGTTATGCTAACTTGTTTTAAATTAATGTTAAAAAGGTCAAAATTTTTCAGCCCTGTTTTCAAATCTCCAATTTTACATTTTAATTTTTTTAGGCAAATAAAATTTAAAAAATCGACCATTGGACCATAGGATTTTGTTAAGCACATATAAGGGAATAAAAATTACAAAAATTGTAGACATTCCTTTTTTCATTCGGCTAGTTTAGCGATTTTATTTCGGTGGATTTCGAGATAATAGTGATTTTGGTAACTTTTTTAGCTTTTAGTTAATTTTTTTATTTTTTTTAACAAACTTCATATGTTTTCTACCGAATTACTACAAAATAATATAGAATACTTTAATTCCTTTAATCAGGGCAAAATTAAGATATGAAAAATTGACCCAGTTAAAGGCCAAAGGTCAAATTAGAGAACAATTTGAATTTTTAAATATTAACAATTTTTTTGAGCGGATATTTATGAAACTCCTTGATGTTATTTTAATATGACTAAACATAAATGGTTTATTATTAAAATTCAGAAAATTAACCCATAAGTGCTATTGGGGTCTATATTTTTTTTTATTTAATGGAGAAAATATAAGTATATTATTTCATAGGGTCATATAGACCCCAACAGCACTTAAGGGTTAATGTTCTGAATTTTTATAAGTCATTAATTTTTACATCTCATTAAAATAACATTTAGGAGTTTCATTAATATCCGCTCAAAAAATCTGTAAATCTTTAAAAATTCAAATTCTTCTAAAATTTGACCTTTGACCTTGAACTGGGTCAATTTTTTATATCTCAATTTTGCCCTGATTAAAGGAATTGAAGTATTCTATATTGATCTGTAGTAATTCGGTAGAAAACATACGAAGTTTGTTAAAAAAAAATAAAAAAATAAACTAAAAGCTAAAAAAGTTACCAAAATCACTATTATCTCGAAATCCGCCGAATTAAAATCGCTAAACTAGCCGAATGAAAAAAGGAATGTCTACAATTTTTGTAATTTTTATTCCCTTATATGTGCTTAACAAAATCCTATGGTCCAATGGTCGATTTTTTAAATTTTATTTGCCTAAAAAAATTAAAATTTAAAATTGGAGATTTGAAAACAGGGCTGAAAAATTTGGACCTTTTTAACATTAATTTAAAACAAGTTAGCATAACACAATATGAAAAATACCTATCACCTTAGCACATTGGGAAGTAAAGAATAAAAAAATGTTGCTATAGTAGATAATTTCAATCAATTTCAAAAATTGAACTCGAAATCTTTGATCAAGTGGTCTGCCACACGCTAGTTGCCTGGGGCAGTTGTAATAACTTGGCTGATTTTTAACCGATTTTAGTTTTTATTGCCTTATTACAAAGGTAATGTACTCCACATCACAATTCTGTAACCACTTGAATTCAAACTTAACTTTAAATATCGAAAAAATTTAGAAAATGAGTAAAAAGTCATTTTTTCCCCCTGTAATCCGTTATTCAAACTTTAGGTCGTTTCCGCGTCCACTTAAAGTTATCGGATTAACTCCAAATTTTTTATTATTAAGTTTTTAGTACAAAGGAACAAAATTCTGCCCAGTGCAACACAAAAATCCGAAATAAAAAAATAAGAACACCCTTAATGAACACTTTGCTCAATAAGTATTCAAATCATAAAAAAAAACTTAAAAATTTTTACATAGAAAAAAAATTCATATTGAGCATCATACATGTTTGTTTGTAGCCCGATTTGAAATCTAATCTGACAAACTTAAATTTCTAGTCAGAAAAACTCGAATTCCATACTTAAGTACACCCAGAAAAGTTTTACAGTAACTATTTTACGGTTATTCAAAAATGTATGTTTTTTGTCGATAGTCTAAACACGATATCAACCAATTATCTTTCCGAATCAAGAAATTTGCGTTAAAATGGCATCGAATTGTTGTTGTATATTTTGCATATTTTGGTGAAAATGCATATTTTTGCATATTTTGGTTTTAAATGCATATTTTGTGCATATTTCCAACTTTTAAGTGCATATTTTTGCATATTTTGGCATAAATTAGCAAAAACCCAATGTAAAATTTATTTGTTTCAAAAAATATTTAAAATTTTAAAAATTTATTTTGGAAATAAGAAAAAATATTTTTTTTTTTAATTTTTTTTATAGATTGTGTTAATTTCTAAAAAATCTTGCTTATATAAAGTTTTAAATGTTACTATTTAAACCCGGCGTTACTTTTTGCTTTTTAAGAAGTTTTTCCTATGAAAAAAAGATTTTTATTTTATTTTTTAATGCATATTTTCAAATTTTTTGTGCATATTTTGAATTTTTTAGCGCATATTTTAAGCGCATATTTTCGATTTTTTAGTGCATGAAAATCTCATCGCTATTAATAAGTAAGAACAAGTAAACCAGTAAAGAAGTTGAATTTTAAAGTCGCGTTTTTTATTTAAATAGTACCCTGATGAAGACCAGAAAGTCTGGCCGAAATATTGGACGACAAAATAAATAATAAAATTAAAATACTTTAGTTTTATTTTAATTATATGACCTTAAGCCGAATTAAAACAACACTAAAATTTATTATTTTCACATATTTTTTTTTTTTTTTGCTTTTTTTGAAAGAAAAACATTTTTATGTCAAATAATATTCAAAGCCATTTGCACTCGGATCCAGGGGATTAAAAATATTTTTTTTCGGAGCGCCTTCTTTTATGGGCGTGGAAGAAAAATTAGTTTAATAAAGATTACGTTGTATTATTTAGGTGCAAAAATCATAATAAATCAATTTATCAACCAACATTAATCACGAGGGGAAAATTGTCTCTATCACCCATTTTCCACCGAACCCGAACAGAAAACTGTTTTTTAACTTTTTAGAGGGTATAAAGCAATCGGCATAGCCAAATTTAACACTCTCACTTGTTAAATATACGTTCGTACTTTTATACATACATATACTTACTTTTTTTTTCTTCGTATGCATGTGGTCTATATTGAATTATTTATTTATTTATTTTTTTTTTTTTTTTGATTTTTGCTGTTATTCTTTTTTAAGTTCTTTCTTTTTCTTTTCATATATTGTGCACCACCTTTTTCATGTTTCAATGTTTATTTTTTTTAAAATATTTGCACGAAACATGCAAATTATTATATAAATTTTTTGTGGTTTGTAAAGAAATTTTAATTAGGTTTTAAACGAAAAATCAATACTAACTAGTTGGTTAAAGGGACTTTTTTATGTTTTTATAATGAGAGATAGCTATCTATGTTGACTTTTTTAGGATATTTTGTGTGCTTTGATTTTTGTTTTGTTTTAAATGTTTAGAGGGTCATCTATCTTTATGGGTTAATTTTAAATTATTTGTTCCAATGACACCCGGTTTTTTTTTTAATTTTCATTACCCAGCTTAATTTTTAGTTGCAAAGAACAGATTTTTGAGCAACTACACAGCCCCGCAAAAAAGAGGGTTTTGACCCAGAAACTAGACCCACTAATCCTTATATATTTTGACCTTCTGGATTCGATTCATCCAACGGAAGGTAATTCTATTGTAATGTTTTCCAGTAATTTAGAAGGAAATTCTGCAAAGTGAACCTACCTGATTTTTTTTTGTAAATTTGACTAACAAGGAAGGTCTATTACAGGGCACCCACCGATTGTCCTGAAACTTTAATATGGGAATGAGGAGCAAAAAAATAAGAGTTTCCTGTTTTTTCTTAGCTACCCAATCTCAAATTTAAAAAAGGGTTGCCACCTTATGAAAAATTAAGGGCTTTCGGGAAAATCCGTATAAAAGCCGAACTAATAGGAATTTCGCGAAACGACAAAATACGGCTTAGCTTAAGTTTGATAGAGATTATTTTATACGATTTTAATGGTCGTACGCAGGGTTGGCAACCGATACCCACCTAGAATAACGGTATTTGGCTATTGTACCGCAACCAATAAAGATATGGACATTTTCAAAAGCGATTATGAAAGCTGATGAAATTTCTAGTATTTTAAATGTGTCACTTCGTGTTTCTACCGGTTTGTTTTCAAAATATGTATAGGTCAAAACCTTTATAATACCGTTTGAAACGGTATTATAACGGTATTGGCCTATATAACTAAAACGAACCGGTAGAAACACGAAGTGAAACATTTAAAATACTAGAAATTTCATCAGCTTTCATAATCGCTTTTGAAAATGTGCATATCTTTATTGGTTGCGGTACAATAGCCAAATACCGTTATTCTAGGTGGGTATCGGTTGCCAACCCTGGTCGTACGTATATACATCTCCATATAAACTACCCCAACGATTATAAATTTTTTACAATAACGAATTTAACGAAGCCTAATTTGGTCACGACCGATACACCATTGAATAGGTCTTCAAAAAACCTTTCGACCTTTATTAAATGTTCATATAGTTTCTTCTGAAGAAATGGAAAAATCTCAGGAAACGAAAAAATATCGTTTTTCTCACTCCCCTTTGACCCGCTATATGTGAGATTGGGCAGCTAAAAAAAAACAGGTAACTCTTATTTTGCTCCCCTCTTTCCTATGTGCAATTTTAAGGACAATCTACTGCTGCCCTGTGAAACCCCTTCCTTGTAAATTTAAAATTTCAAAATATTATTTCTATGTTTTAAGTTCAAGTCTGATAATGATTTGAACAAAAATGCATCGATTAATTATACCCCACACCACTTTGTTGTACAGGGTATAACGAGTTTGTGCTGATGTTTTACTACCCGAAATATTGGTCCTAGACCCACTTTCAAGTAAACCGATCGACTCAGAATCACTTTTTGAGTCGATTTAGCGATGTCCGTCCGTCTGTCCGTCTGTCTGTCCGTCTGTCCGACCATGTAAACGTTTTGCGCACGATACAGATCGCAATTTTTAATCGATTTGTCTGAAATTTTAAAATTAAGCTTCTTTTGACCCAAGGACGGACGCTATTGAAATTGGAAAAAAAATCGGTCAATGTGTTGATCTAGCTCCCATACAAACGTCCCCTTTAAATTTGGGTCAAACACCCCTAACAACCGTATTTTAATATATATAATTTCAAAATTTGGTAGGTAAACGTTTTTTGTATTCAGAAATCACCGTTCCGAATTTCAAAGGAATCGGACCAGTTCTTCTTGTAGCCCCCATACAAACCACCCCTCCCGATATTCACATAAACCTATAAAATTTGATGAAAATAGAAATCATTTGATTAAAATTTTGTTTGTATATGTTTAACGCATACTTTAATAACCCAAAAATCTGATTATAATCGGACTATTTTTGGACACATATGAAAATTTCGCCCGATATTACTAAAAGCGGTTTATTTGCAACAAATATAAGCCAATTTCACTCAAATTTGGTATGTAAGTGCACTCTTATAAATTTTTGTTGAAATTTACCCACTTTATTGTAGGTAACTGTTCTCCTACAATAATGTAGGTAAAAATACTCTATGTGTTTAAATTTCAACACTTGCACACAAAGTGTGTACAATTAATAAACATTTTGTGTTTACAGCTACAGGTTGGCTGCTTAGAAATTTCTCTAGCATTAAACAAAAAGTGTGTAATTTTAAAATTTTTGTGTTTAAAAAAGCATTCCGATGTGCGTAAAAATGCATTTAAAATGTTCAAAATTTCATATTGAATTTTTCGCAATAAAAACTCCTGTAATGAAATACACCAATAATTTTTTTTTTACAATTTTTATTGTTTTTGTTTATAAATACTATACATAGTCACAATAGTTAAAAATAAATTGCATAAACTATAATTAAAAATTACCATAAAATTAAAAAACTAAACAAAAAGTACTAAGCAAAAATAGTAGCAATATTAATTAATACTTTATGTAAATGGCAACATATTTTGAATAATTATATTAATTTTTGGATATATTTTTTTTAATTTAAAAAAAAGATCTTAATATAGCCTCTTTAGTCTGTTAATTCTAGTAGTTGATATATAAAAATTACTTCTCGCTTCTCTATAGAAGTAGATTTTTTCTGATTCTTCAGTCTCTGAAAATAGATAAAAAATATTAAAATTTAAATATTTTGGTAAATACATTGCAATCATTCTCATCACTTAAATACTTACAATCACAATAAACGGGGAATAATAACCAAAACCCATGGAATCTGAATTTTTGCTTCATTTCTTTTTGTACCAACTGAAAATATATAAAAATTTTAATATTTTTTCTATGTAGTTCTCAGAATCTGAGAAATTTTTTCTACATAAAATTAGTAGAATAGCGATATTTTTCTATAGACAAATCATTAGAATCTGATATATTTTTTCTATAGAAAAATTCTCAAATTCTGAGATATTTTTTCTACAGAAAAATTCACAGAATAAAGATAATTTAAAATTATTAGAATGTGAAATATTTTTCTATAGAAAAATTCTCAGAATCTGATATATTTTTCTATACAAAAATTCTCAAAATCTCAGACATTTTTTCTATAGAAAAATACTCAGAACCAAAGACATTTTTTCTATTAAAAAATTCTCAAAATCTGAGATATTTCTTCTATAGAAAAACTCTCAGAATCTGTATATTTTTTTATAGAAAAATTCTAAGAATCTGATATATTTTTTCTATAGAAAAATTCTCAAAATCTCAGAAATTTTTTCTATAAAAAAATTCTCAGAATTTGAGATATTTTTTCTTTAGAAAACTTCTCAGAATCTAAGACATTTTTGCTATAGAAAAATTATCAAAATCTGAGATATTTCTTTTATAGATATATTTTTTGAATCCGTAATATTTTTCTATAGAAAAATTCTCAGAACCTGATTGTTTTATATAGAACAATTCTCTGAATCTGAGATACTTTTTCTATAGAAAGTTTGTCAGAATCTGAGATATTTTTTCTATAGAAAGTTTCTCAGAATGTAATATATATTTTATATCGAAAAATTCTCAGAACATAAAATATTTTTTTACAGAAAAATTCTCGTGTCTGAGATATTTTTTTTACGGAAAATTTCTCAGTATCTGAAATATTTTTTTACAGAAAAATTCTAAGAATTTTAAATATTTTTTCTATAGAAAAATTCTTCGAGTCTGAGGTATTTTTTCTTAGAAAAGTTCCCAGAATCTGAAATATTTTGTCTATAAAATTTTTTTCAGAATATGAGACATGTCTTCTAAAGAATAATTCAGACAATATGGGACATATTTTCTATAAAAATTTTTTCCGAATCTAAAGTAAAATTCTCGGATCCTGTCGCAATGTTTCTATAAAAAATTCTCAGAATCTGAGATATTTTTTCTATAGAAAAAATTTCAGAATATGGGACATTTTTTCTATATAGAGAAATTCTCAGAATCTGAGAATTTTTTTCTATATATAAATTCTCAGAATGAATTTTTTCTAAAGAAAAATTCCCAGAATGTGAGACACTTTTCCTATAATAAAAATTCTCGGAATCTGATACACTTTTTCTGTAGGAAAATTCTAAAAATCTGAAATATTTTCCTGTTCAAAAATTCTCAGAATCTATGACTTTTATCCATAGAAAATTTTACAGATTCTTAGAAGACATTTGAATGTGGGTGTGGAACAAGGTGCTATAATCCAAAAACCAAATTGTATAGGAGAAGCAAAAAACTAAATAAGTCGCGAAAAAAAATTTAATTTCTCAATTTTCTTTTTTCAGATCGACAAAGATTGATCATTTGCATCTATGTACAACATTTCATAAAAATAGAATGAGCGGAAGTAGCAAAAAATTGCATGTGAAATTTTGATCTAGTGGAAAAAGGTGCTATGTTACAATTTCTACTAGGAATTTCAATACATTTGCCAAGTAGTTTTCTGTTTTTTGTGTTATTTTTTAAAAATTAAAATTTGACATGATGAATTCTGCAAAATTTAGACGGGGTCCAGCAATACTCGTTTTTATGTAAGATTAATATTAAAAAAAGATTAATATTAAAAGTAGTTAATTTAACAAAAAACAAGTGGTTTATGGTTTATTTTGAACAGATTTTCGCGTAATGGGTTAAAAAAAATTTGCGCAATTTATAATATAAGTTACTAACCATTCAATTTTATAGTTTTAACTCAAAAATTGGATATATTATCTAAATCCGCCCTTAGTATTTCGTAAAACAATATTGTGTTTTAGTATGGATATAGCACCTTTTTCCATATTCACACTTTAACTATAGATAGATTAGATATGAAAGCGTTTTTTGCCAAACCAATGGGCACATGTTAAAGCCTAGGATGTTTTCTACACGTTAACCATCTCACATGCAAGAATTTTGATATACCACCTTTAGTTTAACTGCAAAATACACGTTAGTATTCGGGGGAAAAATATAAAATATTTCCAAAAATCGTTAAAATTGAACTTTTAAGGTCAATTTTATGACAGAAAACGATCAAGTTTTTAACAAATTTGTTTGCAAATAGATCGAACTATTGAAGGGAGATACGATTTTGCAAAAAAACGCGATTTCCAAAAATTGGATTTTAGCACCTTCTTCCACACACACATTCATTTAGAGATTTTGAAATCTAAGGAGTTTTATCTAAAATATTTTTGTAAAGAAATATTCTCAGATTCCGAGACCTTTTTTATTCTTAAAAGGATATTGCTGTACTTACCTTTCTGATTTGAAACCGCCATATAATTATTTTAAACATGACGATTTAATTAATGATATAAATTTATTAATATCGTAATGCATTTATTGCATTTACTCGTAGCTTAAAATATTAACTTCACTTTCGCTTTTAAGATATATATTTTCTTTTTTATAGCATTTCTCTTCGCGCTGCTTAATTTTTGCTAGAAATGCTACAAATTTTCTGATATTTTTATTTTTCTTTTAATTTATATTTGACAATTTAAATTATTTTTTATATTACGCATTTAATGTTTAATATCAGAAATCAAACACAAAATGTGTAATTTTAAAAATTTAGTGTTAATTTTTCTTCTAATATATTTATCAACGCACCAAATACTATATAATGTGCGTAATTTTAAAATTTTTGTGTGTAATTAAGAGTTTTAAACACTTCGTGTTTAATTTTAGGCGTTGTGTGTTATTTTACATAAAAATGTACCCACTTTATAGTAGTAATTTTACAAAGACTTTTTAGAGTGTGTTTTCTACACTTATTAAAGATTTAACAAATGATAGACCCAATTGGTCCATCTTTGGACTTGGTGCCCATTTTCCGGGAAACACTGGCAATAAACAATTGGAACTGTTTTTGTAAAAAAACTGAATTTATGCGTTTTTGTTCAAACGCATGTAACTTCTGCAATTTTTACGGATTTTGTTAAAGAACCTCTTATTTTCGTCGCAATATGTCAGACTTTAACTTTATTTACAGTAATAAAATTTATTTTTTATGGTAAAATTTACAAACTTTTGTGACTTTTCTTGTAAATTACCTTAAACCCGACTATAAATTTCAATTCTGATGAGGAAATCGAATTCAGAAGGTCAAAATACACAAAATTTATCAATATCTCGAGAACTTTTGTACTTTTAAAACGTTGGATTTTATTTTCGGATTCAGAGTGAGACTTTGTATGGAAATTAAACGCAAAATGCAGTGGACCAAGATCTATGAAAACTTGTGGTACCTTTAATTTAAAAAAATAAATCAACCGATTTTTTATTTAGTAAAACAATTTTTTTAAATAGAAGTTGAACATTTGAACAGTAACACTCAAAACAAAAAATCCTGTAAAATTACCTAAAAAGACTGGTAAATTAATTTTGTGCTACCTCCTTTTTTACGAGGGTTCCTAGTAAAAAACAAAATTATATTGGTAAAATGCTTTACAAACAATTCACAATCTTTTTACCAATAAAATTGTAAATTTAAAACTTTTGAAAACTTCTCGGACTTTTGTGATTTTGTGCTACCTCCTACACTGCGTGACAAAACTAACCACTATTTTAGATATATTTCGAACATGCTGAATTGAATGGCGTACTCCGTTTTTCGATGTATGGTACAGTTTTCTTGCAAAATGTCATTAAAGATTCGCTGATTTTCAGCTGCCTTTTTAACCAAAAAATTTCCAAAGCTAATGATTTCTAAATTTTATGGCATGGAAAACAAAATATTTCTAATGTAAAATTGGCTTAAAGCTTTTCATCTTAAGCCCTTAAATTCGCGGATTTCTTAATTTTTTTGAGTTTTCGCGAATTTAACCACTAAATTGGTCTTTAATAAAAAATTTGCATTTTGTGGATCATAAAGGCATCCATGACACTACCAATAGTGGACAAAAACCACCTATGTTATATGGACCAACATGATGAAAATCGCTAAAAACCGTTTTTTTGTATATGGCAGCATCACTTTACGAGTGATTTAAGGCTCCATCTTTTAGTATATAATTTGGGAACCTGAAACAACTAACTGATCATGATCATGATGGTCCATATAACATGGATGGTTTTTGTCCACTATTCGTAGTGTCATGGATGCCTTTATGATCCACAAAATGCAAGTTTTTAATTAAAGACCAATTTAGTGGTTAATTTCGCGAAAACTTAGAAAAATGAAGAAATCCGCGAATTTAAGGGCTTAAGATGAAAAGCTTTAAACCAATTTAACAATAGAAATATTGCTACAAGTTATATCTTTGTTTTCCATGCCATAAAATTAAAAAATCATTAGCTTTGGAAATTTTTTGGTTAAAAAAGCATCTGAAAATCAGCGAATCTTTAATGACATTTTGCAAGAAAACTGTACCATACATCGAAAAACGGAGTACGCCATTCGATTCAGCATGTTCGAAATATATAGAAATGATGGTCGTACC
Organism: Pegoplata infirma; assembly: GCA_963921195.1. Lineage (NCBI taxonomy): Eukaryota > Metazoa > Arthropoda > Insecta > Diptera > Anthomyiidae > Pegoplata > Pegoplata infirma. The sequence continues at coordinate 190,335,434 of OY992536.1, forward strand.
TCTTGTTTATTTTTTAGTGTTCCGCAGTGCTATTTTACGAGAACTTCTAGTAAAAATTAAGAGCTTTTTCGTAAGTTTACAAGTTTTTTTTACCAATAAAATTGTAAATTTACAAGGTTTTTGATGCGATAATATTTACAAGAAATTCTCGTTATTTTTTTTTTTGTAAAACTACCTTGGAAATTTTCAAATTCAAAATGAAAATGGAAAATAAACGCCAAATGCCGTGGAGGAAAATCTCTTACTAATATATTTAATTAGGCCTTAAAAAATTCTTAAAAAAAATACATTGATGTCAAGTTTTAATTTTTTTTTAACCATAAAGCAATTAATTCGAAATCATTTAGTAAAGTTCTTTTAAAAACACATTTCGGTAATTGGAAACTTAATACACTAGATAGTAGTTTACTTATTTACATATAGTGTACTGTAAAGATATGCTACCAGCAAATTGTAAGCCACATAATTTAACGCTGCACGAAAATTTTTTGTTACAGCGGAAAGAAAAAAAGACAAAAAAACATTACCAAATTGATGAAAATCTCCCAAAGCACATTTTGTATGCAACAGAAATATACTTACTTAAAGGGAAATAGTATAATCGTTATACATGGAGTTCTAGTTAATATTCATTTAAAACACTATAACTTTTATTTTTTTGCTCTATATAAGTAAGGTTATAGTACTATTTCATTAACCCATTTGGGCAGGGGGTCAAATATGACATAATTCATGTCTTTAATAATATTTTTGGTGTTTTATTTTATAATAATAATTTCGAAATAGCATTTATTTTTAATCCATTGTTAACCGATATGACCGGGGGTCAAATATGCATACCTTGTTTTTGAAAAAAATGAGATGAATTGCGCAAAATTTAAAAAAAAAAACAAAACATTTTCTGCTGTATCATATTTGACACCCTTCCAAAATCGGTTAATGATGATCAAAAAATAATATAACGTAACTTACAATTAGTTATTTTTATCAAATAAATCAGTTTACAAGACAATATTTGTAAATTTAAACCAAATTTAAGTTTAAAGTTAAAATTCATAAATAAAAATATTTTCCTTGAAATCCGCAAAACTCAAATTACTCAACAAAAAAAAATTGAGTCGATGGATATCCCCAATTTTTTAAATATTTCAGCCTTAGGATGTATTTAATAATATATTGCTATAGAATAGCAAGATTTAATTTTTTTGTTTAATAAAATTTTCAAAAAATCGAAAATACTCATTTCAGGTACCCCCCAAATGCATGGTACTTTTTGTATTGCATGTTTGAAAGTGTTAGTAGTGTCATAAAAAGTCAACATAATTTTTTCTGAGTATTATTGGGTAAAAGTTAAATAAAAATTATTTTTTTTTTTTTGTTTATTTTTACAAAATTTATATTTTTTAAATTTGGCCAATTTGGCCTTTTCCCGAAACTTTGACCTTCGTGCGCCTCGGGTTAACTTTATCCGATTTAGCTCAAATTTTTACACAGTTATTGTAACATCCAATGGCGGATGTAGGCAAAATCGACCAAAAAATTTTATGAAAATCGCCCAAATGCAAAATCGCCAAAAAAAATATGAAAAATTACCCAAAAAGAAAAATATGAAATTTCGCCCAAAATTTCCAAAAAAAAGCCCAAGAATGAAATGAAAAATGACCCAAAAAAGTAAAAGAAAAAATATTTTTCCGAAAAACGTTTTTCCCACAACACATATTACCCAAAAAAGTTTTATCTTGCGGAGAGGGTGGATTTAAGGCATGGAGTTTGTAATCCCTAAGCCCGGCAGAAGGCGGCTGTGCAGAAAAACTTTTAAGAAAAAAAGAAAAATTTAAGACATGACTTTTTGTTACGTATCCCTATTAATATTTATGATATATCGTCTTCTTGATAATATGGTCTGAAAAAGCTATAAGTAGGTAATTAGTGTGATGTAAAAAATATTAAGTGTGTAACATAAATTATAAAAAATCACGCAATTTTTTGTTAAAATTTGTTGTTGAAATTGTTCAACTACGGCGCTTTCATCTCACCCCCACGCTGTTTTTTAATTCATTACTTTTGATTTTCTACTGGAAGCGGTAGATTAGTATGAAATCTGATAATCTGAAAAATTATATATAATTTGATAAAATTAAATATAATTATATCCAGGATTTGGTGGATATAATTGTATAAAATTATATCAAATTATATATAATTTAATAAAACTTTATAAAATTTGATAAAATTTTATAAAATTATAAATAATTTTATATACTTATATCCACCAAATTATGGATATAATTATATATAATTTTATCAAATTATACAAAATTTTATATAATTTTATCCAAATTTTAATTTTATAAGATTATATATAATTATATCAAAAACATTTTACTCGGGCTAAAAGAGCCCGAGTAAAAAAGATCTGATATAATCATATATGCTATTATATAATTATTTATATTTATATATGGTTATGCATGAACTTTGATATGGACATATAAGTTTATATATAGCATTGTATTTTTCCTTATTTTTTAATATGATAACATAAATATTCCTTTATATTTATATACCGATCTATATGAAATTAGATATGACATATAAGGTCGGGAATTTTTAGATTTGACAGATAAAAAGATATATGATTTTATTTATAATTATATCCCGAAAAAACTTTTCAAAATTTTCTAAGTCCCGGACAATTAAAAAAAAATTAAAAAAATTTCAAGTCCTAAAAAATTTTATGAAAATTTTCCAAAGTCCCGGACACAAAATTTTTTTGGAAATTTTTTTTAGAGTAAAAAAATCATTGAAAATGTTTTTAGGAAAAATTTTATTTTTTTTTTGAAAAATTTTTAAGTTCCGAAAAAATGTTTTTAAATTTTCTAAACCACAAACATTTTTTGGAATTTTAAATCACTTATAAATGATTTTAGAAAAAAAAATTTACAAATTTTTAAGAATTTGCTAAGTCCCGAAAAAATTCCGAAGAATACAATAAAAACTCTTCTAATTGATAATGTATCCAATCTGATAAAATAATTTCTAATTTCACGTTTAAAATTCCAAAAAATTTTACCAGATTTCATCTAATTATATAAAATTTTATCTAATTTTAACAGATAAGATATGATTTAATACAATTAGATAGACCCATTTTTGGGATCAAACTGAATCAAATTTGATATTATTTTATCAAAAATAATAGAATTTGATATAATTGTATAATATTCGATCCGCCAATTTTCGGATCAAAATTAATATGGATTTACATCAAAGCATATATGTTCATATAAAATTAAATATTGCGTCATATAAATTTTTTTTATTCGGGTTGGTCAAATCTAATTATATCAAATTGATCTTTTAATATCTATTTTTATACAATTTGATGAGCAAAACCAAAATACGAATCTAATCATATATGGAGCAATATCTAACCGTATAAAGTGGATCAACCCGAGTAAAAAAATATTATATGACGCAATATTTAATTTTATATGAACAGATATGCTTTTATGTAAATCCATATTAATTTTGATCCGAAAATTGGCGGATTGAATATTATACGATTATGTCAAATTCTATTATTTTTGATAAAATAATATCAAATTTGATTAAGTCTGATCCCAAAAATGGGTCTATTTGATTGTATTAAATCATATCTTATCTGTTAAAATTAGATACATTTTTATATAATTAGATGAAATCTGGTAAAAATTTTTGGAATTTTAAACGTGAAATTAGAAATTATTTTATCAGATTGGATACATTATCAATTAGAAGAAATTTTATTGCATTCTTCGGAATTTTTTTTACTAAAAATTTGTCAATTTCGTTTTTTAAAATCATTTTTACGGGATTTAAAAATTCCAAAAAATGTTTATGTCTTAGAAAATTTAAAAACATTTTTTCGGAACTTACAAATTTTTCAAAACATAAAACTTCTCCTAAAAACATTTTCAATGATTTTTTTACTAAAAAAAAAAATTGCCCAAAAAATGTTGTGTCCGGGACTTTGGAAAATTTTCATAAAATTTTTTAGGACTTGAAAATTTTTTAATTTTTTTTAATTGTCCGGGACTTAGAAAATTTATAAATTTTTTTTCGGGATATATTTATAAATAAAATCATGTATATTTTTGTCTGCCATATCCAAAAATTTCCGACCTTATATGTCATATCTAATTTCATATAGATCGGTATGTAAATTGATATGAGTATGTCTGTTATCATATTAAAAAATAAGGACAAATACAATGATATATATATAAACTAATATGTCCATATCAATGTTCATGCATAACCATATATAAATTTAAATAATTATATATTAACATATATGATTGTATCATATCTTTTTTACTCGGGAACCGAATCAAAATGATAGATATAATTTTATATAAATTTATACGGAAGCATATTAACTCATATAAGATTGTACCAAATTATATATGATTATATCAGAAAATTTTTACTCGGGTAATTTAATAAAATTATATATAATTATATCCAGGATTTGGTTGATATAATTATATAAAATTATATCAAATTATATATAATTTTATAAAATTTGATAAAGTTTTATCAAATTAGACATAATTTGATATAATTTTATATAATTATATCTATCAAATCCTGGATATAATTATATATAATTTTATCAAATTATATATAATTTTATCAAATTTTATCCAACTTATTGGAAAATTTTACCTCTTTATATAATTTAATATAATTATATATAATTTGATATAATTTTATCAATGTATATATAATTATATCAAAAACTTTTTTACTCGGGTTGTCTGTTTTATTGCAACTTATTTCGGTATTGACATTTTAAGATTTTAACAAAAATTCCAACCAAACTAAAAATGGGCAATTTTTCATATTCTATTTTTGGGAATTTTTTGTGCAATTTTTCTTTGGGCGATTTTGCCTACAGCCTTCAATTGCACAAAACCCCGCTGCGCACTCCTCGAAATTCTATTTATAACTAATATCTATAATAAATAGCAGTAAAAACGTCAACGAAGTAAAATAATAAAATAATGGCTATAAACACAGCTTCAAAAATAATTTGCCAGATCAATAACAGATGGCGATGCAACAACTGTACTCAAAATTATCAACACGCGCAATTACAGTGTTGCCATACTGAAGCCCTTCTATCTTTCAAAAATCTTTCATCTCTCTTCTATCCCCTTTCCGAAAGAAGCATCACGGTTACATTGGTAATTGATAGGCAGCATTGCCTGAGTGTTGCTTCTTTTTTTAAAAAAAAAAAAAAAAAAAAAAACCAAATCCCTCCGAGTAACATTTTTTGAGTAATCCTGTTTTAAAGTTTCTCAAGTCCCTATCCGGCCCCTAATTTGTGTATCAAAAACTAAGCAAGGTAGAGCCCATCTTCTTCACAGATTTTTTTAAAAGAAGCATCATCAAATTTTCGCTTTATAAAATTCTTAAATTTTTCCTATAGAAACTTTCGCAAATTATTCCTACAGAAAAATTCTCAATTTTTCCTATAGCAAAATACCCAAGCTTTTCGTCAAGAAAAATTCTCGTATTTTTTTCTAAAGAAAAATTTTAATATTCCGATTTTTTTTGTATATAAAAAAAAATCCAAGATTCCGAAACATTCTTAATTTACAAAAATGTTAAGATTCTAACAAGGAAGGTGTTTCACAGGGCACCCACCGATTATCATGAAACTTGCATATAGGAAATGGAAAACGGATTTTTTTATTGTTTTGAAGATTTCTCCCATTTCTTGAAAAGAACTATATAAACATTTTATATAGTCGAAAGGTTTTTTGAAGGCCTATCCAATGGTGTATCGCAATGGTTCCCAACCTTTGATTCTCGCCCCAATAGGGGGAAAATTGAAGGTTCCAGGGGGGCAACGAGCAAATTAAACTATTTTTTTAGCAAAATTTACTACAAAAATTTTGTTAATTGCTTTTAATTTTTACTAAAAACTTAGTTTAAATGCTTATTTTACAAAATCTTTGGTGAACCTGTAGTAATTTTTCATTAGAAATAAAAATTAGAAAAATTAACAAATTTTTCTTGAGTGAAGGGTGGACAAGGCAATTTTTAACTTAAAAGTGGGGCGTGGCGGAAAATAGGTTGGTAACCATTGGTGTATCGGTCGTGTCCAAATTCGGCTTCGTTAAGTTTGTTATTGTCAAAAATGTATAATCGTTGGGGTAGTTTATATGAAGATGTATATACGTACGACCGCCAAACTCATATAAGTTAACACAAATAATATTTGCTAACTTATGAATACCCCTCTTATTACCATTTCCGCTGCATTTGCATTTTATTAGTTAAACTTATTTTTGTTCATTTACCTGTGTCGCAATAAACGTAACATGAGTAGTAGACTGCCCAGAAAAAAAGCGAAGTTTTTATTTTCTTGGGGGATACCTGCAAATTTTGTTCCTTTTTGTGTAAAAAAATTTCGGTTTTTTTTTGGGATTTTTAAAATAATATCTAGAGGTCGCGATCTCGCGTTTTATAACGATTTATTTTTTTTGAGTTTTTTATTATTTTAAATTGTTAAATATGATTAATATGATAAAATATTAATAATTTCAGACAAAAAAAAAATTAAATTAAAAATTAAATATCGCTCATTCCATGAGATGTCTCCCAGCATCTAATCAAATGTTCCTTAATTTATTAGAAATTTTGTACACATGAACACTATGAAGCTATTAAAATAAATCAGTTGTTAGTTCCGAGAAAATCCGTGAATTCGCGAATATATTCGCGTTCGCGAATTCGTGGATTTTCGCGAAACTAAAAACGAATTTATTTTAATTGCTCCATAGTGTACCTGTGTGCGAAATTTCAAATAAATTAAAGAACATTTTATTAGATGCTGGGAGACATCTCATGGAATGAGCGATATCTAATTTTTAATTTATTTTTTTTTTTTGTCTGAAATTATTAATATTTTATCATATTAATCATATTTAACAATTTAAAATAATAAAAAACTCAAAAAAAATAAATCGTTATAAAACGCGAGATCGCGACCTCTAGATATTATTTTAAAAATCCCAAAAAAAAACCGAAATTTTTTTGCACAAAAAGGAACAAAATTCGCAGGTATCCCCCAAGAAAATAAAAACTTTGTTTTTTTCTGGGCAGTCTAATGAGTAGTTTGTTTTGTTGCGACACATTCGCAGACAAAATTATTAATAATTTAAAATTACGAATAAGCATATTTTGTATTTTTTTTATTTTTAAGTTTAGAATAAAAAACAATACTTTTAAAATAAAGAATTCAGTTGAAGTCAAGCACTCAAAAAAAGAATGTTGTTTTAATACTAAATAACTGGCGCCCAACGAAAAAGGAAAAATCGCGTAAAAACCCTAAAGTAGTGTAACGCGTGAAAAAAGTGTCGGAATTCATTAGAAAAAGGACACGGTCCACAGAAAAAAAACACAAGAGAGAACCCGAATGAAAAGGATAAACTCCCCTGTGTCGGTGTGACAAAATTAAGAAACTATTAAAAATAAGTAAATTTAAGTAAATTTAAATTTTTAATAAATATTTTTACATGTAACAACTTAAGTGAACATTTGAGACAATAAAATTGAAAAATAAATCAAAATTAAGAAAATTAAAACAATTAAATATTTTTACAAGTAAAAACTTAAGTGAACATTTGAGACAATAAAATTAAAAAAATAAATCAAAATTAAAACAATAAATTTAAGTGAAAGCAACTACTGAAATTTTTTTTTAAATAAAACTAAAAACAATAAATACAAGCAAATTAAATTAGTGAACATTTTTAAGTAAAAGATTTTAATTGTGTAACAAAAAAATTAATAATTAGTAAAAAACATTCTTTTAAAAGAAAAATTAAGTGGAAAAAAAATCAAGAAAGCAAAAACTTACAAAATTATTTTGCCTAACAAAAAAACTAAGTAAAAACAATTCAAATCACAGCTACAACAACTAAAGAATAACAACAACTAAAACAAGTAAGAACAACTCTAATCATCAACGTCTACAACAACTAAAAGAATAACAACAACAACAACCAATAAAACAACTCTAATCATCGACTACAACAATACAACAACAACAGAAACAACGCAGACGACAACAACTTCAACAGAAACAGCAACGATGGCAATTATTGTAGCATTTTTATTGTAAGTTACCAATAGATATATTTTTTTTTATTTTCCCGGCTAAAAATAATGTATACAAGCTCATGTGCGATCATATATGATAATTTATGTTAAGGGTGGGCCAATATATGATCGCATATTATCATATGTTTTACCATATATGGTCATATATTGAATAAGCGCCAATTTTAATATATGTTCATATCTGATCATATATGTTTTCGAATTAATGATGTATGGTCAGATGTGTTCATATATGCTCATATACAATTCATTTTTAGCCGGGTTATCATTGTTTTTGTTACTTTTAATACCAAAGTGAATAATATAATTAAGTTCCAATATAAATAAAAATAAAATAAATTAATTTTTGTGAATAAAAGAAAAACAAACGAAAAAGAGAAACATCTTAAATTTGTCAGAATGTCTAACCCTGAAAATCTAATCCGACCTAATATCCTAAATGCTAATAATCCTAATCCTAATCCCCCTATTCCTCCCATAAACCAAGCTCAATTCGAAACTAACGTTATCAATTTAGTAACTAGGCTTTGTAGGGAACAATGTAAAGATCTGGTTACAAATATATTAAATCCAAGCGCGGAGATTTCGGGGACTGATCAAGGAATAGACGAACGATATAGGGCAAACCTTGCAGATTTAGACAAGGTACCCGATATTGTTCGATGTCTTAGGGAATTTTCGGGGAATCATGCAGAATTTAGCTCTTGGAGAAAGAGCGTCGAGCGAATTTTAAATATCTATGAGGCTACGGAAGGTACCCCAAAATATTTTGCTATCCTTAGTGTTATAAGGAACAAAATCACCGGAGCTGCCGATGCAGCTCTCGAGTCCTACAATATCCCTTTGAATTGGGGATCTATTTCGCGCTGCCTCGCATTACATTATGCAGACAAACGTGACCTTGGTACACTAGAGTACCAAATGACCACCCTTGTTCAGGGAACCAACACGGTCCAAGATTTCTACCAAGACGTTTATTCCCATTTGTCTCTGATTATTAACAATATTTCATGCATGACTATTGGTAGAGAGGCCATGGACATCCTAATTCAAACTTATAGGGACAGAGCCTTGGATACATTCATTCGTGGATTAAGAGGCGACCTGGCCAAATTACTCTGCATTCGGGAACCGACAACTCTTCCACAGGCACTCCATTTGTGCCTAAAATTGCAAAACCAAAATTTCCGTACAGAACACGCTCATAGCAAAAACACAAAAATCTTGCAGCACCCGAAAATCAATCAGAACTTTAGACAACAATCTACCTACAGAGCTCCCAATATTTTTCCTCAGGAAATACCTGTACCCCAGGGAACACAACACGTTTACCAACAACGCCACCCCCAATACCTTAACAATAACTTTCAACCCCAACGACCTTACACCCAAAACCAACAATTCCCGCCCCAAATTCAGCAATATCAAAATAGTAACCCCACGTCAAATTACCCTCCACCAAGGCCCATTGCACCTAAACCCTCTACTCCAATGGATGTTGATCGGTCTATCCAATCGAAAAACGTCAATTATATGAACCGACCTAAACCCAACGATAGATTCATGGGGAAAAGGCCACAAGATCAAACTTCGTTCCCGCATCCAAAAACCCAAAGGAATTACAACATCGAAACAGAAGCCGAACAAACCGAAAAGGAAATCGAGACAGAGTACTACAAGGAAATGGAAAAGTATGAAACTGAAGAAAGCCTACAACCAATTCAACAATATATCGATCAGCAAGCACAATACGAATCGGTGTATCAGATGAATCAAATCGATGACCAAGATTTTACTGATATTCATTTTTTAGGATAACGAATTCGTCCCTGCCGTATTTTGAAGCAAGGACGAAAGACGGACAGACCCTGAAGATTTTGGTGGACACAGGATCTAACAAAAACTATATCCAAACCTCACTTATTAAATCCGCCATTCCGAACGAACAAAACTTTAACGCAAATTCTGCCGGAGGGAAAATTCTAATAACACACCATACTTTCCTCAACCTTTTTGGACTAAGAACTACAAAGTTAAAATTTTTTGCGCTACCCACTCTTAAATCTTTTCATGCAATATTGGGCAATGATAGTCTTAAAGAACTGTCAGCAATTATCCATACAGCAAAAAGTCTAATGATTATAAAAGATAACATTAGAATTAAATTAAAACAACAAAATTCACATAGTGTGAATAATATTACAATTAGAACAGACCACATGGCAACAAACCAAAAGCAGAAATTAGACGAGCTGGTGACGGAATTTCCAAGTCTGTTTGCTGAACCAAATGAACGGTTAACCTACACGACCACAGTGAAAGGGGAAATAAGGACAACGACCGACAACCCCGTTTACTCAAGATGTTATCCTTATCCGGTACACCTAAAAGACGAAGTAGAACACCAGATTGGAGAATTGCTGGAACAAGGCATTATAAGACCCTCAAAATCTCCGTACAACTCACCGGTTTGGGTAGTGCCAAAGAAAATGGATGCCTCAAAGGTAAAAAAATACCGTGTAGTTATCGATTACAGGAAACTGAACGCAATTACTGTTCCGGATAGATACCCAATCCCGGAAATTAATGACGTTCTCGCACAATTAGGACGAAACAAGTATTTCACCGTTCTAGACTTGAAGAGCGGATGCCACCAGATTCCCCTAAGGGCGAAGGATATTGAGAAAACCGCTTTTTCTATTAACAACGGAAAATTCGAATTCACCCGACTCCCATTTGGATTAAGAAACGCACCTTCAATCTTCCAAAGGGCCCTTGACGACATCCTTAGGGAACATATTGGTAAGATATGTTATGTCTATATAGACGATATTATCATATTTGGAAACGATGAGGAAACCCATTTCGAAAACATTAGGAAAATATTTCATACTCTAGAATCGGCAAACATGAAGGTACAACTCGATAAATGTGAATTTTTAAAGTCTGAAGTAGAATTTTTAGGCTTTATTATATCCACAACAGGAATAAAGGCCAATCCTAAAAAAGTGGAGACAATTAGTAATTTCCCAATCCCGAGAACCTTAAAAGACTTGAGGTCATTTTTAGGCATGTCGGGATTCTATCGCCGTTTCATAAAGGACTATGCCAAACTGGCAAAACCCCTAACGTCTCTTTTGAGAGGGGAAGAGGGACGAATGTCCAAATCTGTCTCTAGCAAAATAATGATTAAGCTGGACGATACAGCACTAGAGGCACTTAATAAGATAAAGAGAACATTAATGTCAGAAGATGTTCTGCTCACGTACCCCAACTTTGAAAAAGAATTCCAACTGACGACAGATGCGTCAAACTATGCTATTGGGGCTGTACTAGAACAAGACGGAAGACCAATTACTTTTATTTCTAGGACCCTCAACAAGGCTGAGGAGCACTACGCCACAAACGAGAAAGAGATGCTGGCAATTGTATGGGCCCTCAAGAGTTTGAGAAACTACCTCTATGGGGCGGCAAGAGTAAGGATATTCACAGATCATCAACCCTTAACGTATGCCTTAACCAATGGGAATACGAATAGTAAACTAAGACGATGGAAGGCAACACTGGAGGAGTACAACTATGAACTCCAATATAAACCTGGGAGTGCAAACGCGGTAGCAGATGCACTATCCAGACCTCCCCAGGAAGTGTTCAATATGGAATCAACAGCCGCCACCCAACATAGCAATCAAAGTTCTCCTGAAAACCTAATACAATATACGGAAACTCCAATAAATGCGTTTAAGAATCAGATCATCATAGAACCCCACAAAACTCAATCATATGAATTTCTAATTGTCTTCCCAACATACCACAGGCACACAGTTTTGGAACCGGACCTTTCTGAGGAGAAATTGGAACAAATCCTCGAGAAATACCTGAATCCCTCAGTCACAAACTGCCTTAAGACGACAGACGAAATACTGGGAAAAGCGCAGGAAATATTCTCTAAGCGCTTCCACAAATTTAAAGTCCTTTACACCAGGAACATGGTGACCGATATTCTTAATGAGTCCGAACAGGAAGTGGAAATAATTAATGAGCACAACAGGGCCCACAGGAATGCCGAAGAGAATAAGGCTCAACTTCTGCGGAGATGTTATTTTCCCCAAATGACGGCAAAAGTAAAAAGAATTACTAAAGCCTGCAAAACCTGTAAGGAAAACAAATATGACCGTCACCCTAATAATATTGCCGTACAGGAAACCCCGATTCCGCAGTACCCAGGGCAGATAGTGCATATTGACATTTACATTACGGAGAAGACATCCATTTTAACGGCCATGTATAAATTGACGAAATACGCCCAAGCTAAGATACTGAAATCAAGAGCTGCAGAAGATATTAAACAGCCACTGCGAGAAATACTTCTAAATTTCGGTATGCCAGAGACAGTAATAATGGATAATGAGAAATCATTTAATTCTAAGGCCATAGTATTCATGATGGAGAACCAATTTAATGTTAAGGTATTTAGGATTCCACCATATGCCAGCACGGTCAACGGGCAAATCGAAAGATTTCATTCTACCCTATCGGAAATTATGAGATGCCTGAAATCCACTGAAACGCAAAAGGATTTGCCTGAACTTCTGGACAAATCTATCTACGAGTACAATAACACGATTCATTCAACTTTGGGAAGAAAACCATTCGAAGCGTTCTTTGGAAAGGGATCATACCGAAATGCCACCGAACGTGAAGAAGAAAGAGTTCAGATGATCGACGATCTTAGAAGGAAGCAATTAACTGATCTTAATTATCACAATCAGAATAGAAAGGAACCCAAGATTTACAATGTGGGAGAAGTGATCTTTGTTAAACAAAACAAAAGGTTAGGTACTAAATTGTCGAAGACTTACAAACCAGAGGTAGTTAAGGAGGATAGGCACACTACTGTGCTCACGAATAGTGGGAGAATTGTTCACAAGAACAACATCCGAAACTAGGGGAAGCTAATTTTTAATTTGTTTTCTTTTCTTTTATTATTTTAGAATTATGTTATCGTCTCTTACTCGAAGCGAGGTAAAAATATTGGACTATACCAATTCCCAAATAGTGGCAATCGACACCGGTATTGCTAAACTTCAAACGGGTTCAATGAAGTTAATACATATTGTGGAACTTGATAATTACCAGAGGTTTATTAATGATATTAGGGAGACACTGAGAGCAAGAATTGATACATCCCATCCCCTACATCCTTTCCTTATCCTTGAAATATCCCAATTGCAAAATAAATTAAATGCGTTAAAACCTAGGTCTAAGAGATCCCTAAATTTTATTGGTTCGGCATGGAAATGGATTGCTGGTAATCCTGACCATGACGATTTTGAAATTATACAGAATAAGACAAATGATGTTCTAAGAAACAATAATAAGCAGGTCATCATAAACAAACTATCAGTAGATAGAATGAATGAATTAACAGCAAAAATGAATCAAATTATCAAAGTCGTCCAAAGGGACGAACGAACTCCTGAAAATTTGGAGATAACAAAATTAAAATATAAATTGGATATTATAAAAGAGGAGATAATAAACCTCCAATATGCCATTCATTGGGCTCATTCTGTCTCACGATGAAATGGAAGTAGTAAGAAAATTGTTTGAAAAAGAAAATATCCCTTATTTGAATTTGGAAGAAATCTTAGAATTTAGTGAAATAAGAATTGCTTCTAATGGAAGTTCTTTAATTTATATTGTGAATATTCCAACAACATGTAATAAATCCTGTAATAAAATTTTAATAGAACCTGTAAAAATTGGTAAATTCGCTAGTAAGATTCTATTCAATGAAATTTTAGTCTGCGATAGACAAGTATTTGGTTTAAAAAATAAATGTAAGAACTTAAATAAGTTGACAATATGCAAATATGACGAAATTGAGGATGTCAGTGAATCTGAATGCCTCCCGAATTTAATACGCAGCAAACCTTCAAATTGCACTCTAATAAATAATTTCCATATAGCCACTGTACAGGAGGTCCTTCCTGGGGCACTCTTATTAAATCAGTTTAATGGTACAATTTTCATTGGTCGAGAGCCATTTGATTTAAACGGTACTTTCCTCATAAAATTTTACAATGAAACTGTCTCAGTGAGCGGTAAGGTTTTCTCAGTTTCGGAAATTAGCTTTGCTAACCCACTACCAGCCGTGGTACAACCAAAAGTGGGGAATCCACATGTGGAAGAGACCCTTACCTTGGAATTGATCAAAGAAATGCATATCAATAACACGGAAGCGATCGAGCTTTTGAATGTGGAAAGCAAATTGGGTGATACAATAACTTATGTTTTAGTAATCATAATGATTACAGTTTTATTGTCCGTCAGTCTGAAAAAATCATGTCATCCAAGGAGTTCAGAATACCCACCAAAACCCAATGTTAATACTTCACTACCGTTGGGGGAAATTGCATTGAGTGGGAATGAATTTATAGGACAACCTATAACGAAAATTACACAGATACCATATTTTTGATTGAGGACAATCAATCTAAAGGGGGAAGAGTTAACACAAATAATATTTGCTAACTTATGAATACCCCTCATATTACCATTTCCGCTGCATTTGCATTTTATTAGTTAAACTTATTTTTGTTCATTTACCTGTGTCGCAATAAACGTAACATGAGTAGTTTGTTTTGTTGCGACACATTCGCAGACAAAATTATTAATAATTTAAAATTACGAATAAGCATATTTTGTATTTTTTTTATTTTTAAGTTTAGAATAAAAAACAATACTTTTAAAATAAAGAATTCAGTTGAAGTCAAGCACTCAAAAAAAGAATGTTGTTTTAATACTAAATAACTTATATAACAATCTCTATAAAATTTAAGCTGACGCGTATTTTTTCGTTTGGCGAAATTCCTGCTAGTTCGGCTTTTATATGAACTTTCCCGAAAGCCCTTATTTTTCATAAGGTGGCAACCCAATTTTAAGTTTTAGATTGGGCAGGTTAAAAAAAAAGGTAACTCTTATTTTTTCCCCTTATTCCCATATTCAAATTTCATGACAATCGGTGGTTGTCCTGTAAAAGACCTTCCTTGTAAGTCATTTTTATAGAAAACCAGTTAGTCAGTCTACAGTTGCATATGCTAAATTAAAGAAGAAAAAAAAAATAAGCAAAACGGAAGAAGAATAAAAAGAAAACGTATTCAAATTTGAATTGTCATGTTTTAAAACACTTCCCTTTTTTCCTAATTTTACTATGAAAACTACTTATTTAACAGTTGTATAAATTATATACACGTACAGGCGAATGGGTGGCAGACAATGACAACGACTACTGCGACGAACAAAGTATTTTTTCGTAGCAAACTAACATTTTGGTAACAATTCCCCCATTGATAATACGAAATTTGTATTCTAATCTTCAAATTGTCTCAAATGGAATTGATTTTATGCAGATGAGCATGAAATTGTCTCGATGAGAATTTTTAAAATAGTTACTAGTACAAACTAAAAGTTGTACATACATAAGTATGTAATAGCAGTCGTGCACTATAGGTCAGCAAGGAAGAAGTTTGGAAATTTATATAAACAAAAAATTTAAATCTTTTAATGATAAAACATTTATGTACAAAGTGCAATATAAGAAGTATCATAAATAGTTCATTTTCTCCCCAAAAATTGGAGTTTCTAAGGTTTTTTTGCTTAACTAGAGCGTACAGTGAGAGAAATGGCTAAATTTTGGAGATAGTTCAGCTATTGAATAAGTGATGGACCAATAGCCTTTTAATTTGAAATGGTCATATCTAACGTATTTTTGAGCTTACATGGAAGTCTCCTGGTGTCACCCTCCGATCTTCATTAAAATTGGATATGTTGTTCAGAACGAAAAATTAATTAGACATGTAGTTTTTTTAGCGGCCCAAACTCAGGGATGGTTGATATGTATGGAGAGAAGTGGACCTTTTTCAGTTTTTAACGACTCACACCTGTTTTATCAAAATATACATAGGCATATTTAGTATCAAATTAAAGGTAATTAAAAGACCTGTCACGTAGTGTAAAATACAGTATTTTTTGGACTTATTAACAAAAATGTCAAAAAATTTTGTGTTTTTTACTTAATATGGTGAAAAGTTGTGCATGTTTAGACACGTTCATTGCACTTTTAGATAGGTCTTCCAAATACCATTCATTTGGTGTGCAACATGACTATGTTACTTGTATAATATAGGAGGTAAACGAAAAAAACTGAAAAATTACTGTTTCTTCCCCCAGATTTGCAACCCATAAATATTAATTTGGACCGCTAAGAAAAAAAAAGTACCCGTCTGTTTATTTTTTCCTAATTTCCAATATTTAATGTGCTAGTAGAGGCCTTAAAAAATTTGATTAGTGGTTGTGGTTATCTCTTATACTTTCCGACCACTTTAACCCATTTTGAACCAAGATTCAATTTTATTTTTCTTATTTAGCAAAAGGTACTTTTTTAGGGTAATAAGCCCCCGCTTATCTTGTCAAATTCAATGTTCCGTTATTCCAGAAAAGCCTACACGGTGTGATATTCGTGCGCATTTGGGTAAAAAAAAAAATTGCCGATTATTTTTTTTTTGTGCATACCTAATTTTGACACCCTGGAGACTAAAAATCTGTTTCCGTTACATCAATGCGACTCTTAGTTTGGCTGGGGCACAACTCCAAAGTATTGAGTTTTTCACATTTTTCTTAATTTATTTTTTTTTCTAAAGGACATTTTTTGAAAAAATTTTAAAAATTCATCATGTGGAGTAATCCATCCAAATTTTTTGCAAAATGTTTCCAAGATCCGTTATTTTATTATTAATTTTTTTATAACAAAAAAATAACCCAACAAAAAGTTACATTGAGTAAAAATCAATGTTTTTTTTAAATATCTTTAAAAATCCATTTACATAATAGACTGCAACTTCTGCAGATAATGATGGATAATGCAAAACGCTAGTGCGGGTTATACTAGAGGTATTCCATAACATTTCGTATGTTATAACTTTTGCCAGAAAGTGCCAGAGCTCTGTCAAATCGAGGTTAAAGTTAAGGTTAAAAACAAAAATATTCAAATTATTTGTTAAATTAGTTTAAAAGTCGTACAATTTGATTGTTTTACATAACATGCTTTTTATTTCTCCGGCGTTACTTAAAAAGATGTATGTCAGGTTCAATCTCTAATGCACACAGAATCCATTTTTCACAATCTGGAGGATATTTTTCATATGTTTATGATTCAAAGTGACCCAAAAATGTCAATAAAACGAAATAACGAACTAAATCCAAAAACAAAAACGAATTTTCCACCGGAAGTGATGGAATTGCTAGAGATGCAGTAAATAATGTAATTTTGTTATCTATATTGAACTTTCTTCTTTTTTTCATAATTCAATTTTTATTTATTTATTTTTATAATTTTATTTTTGTTTGTATTAAATGAGTTTCCTGAAGAAAAACAAGTTTTAATTGCCGGTTCTTTAAATGTAGGGTGTATTATTTGTGTGCAGATAAATAAGGTACTGCGCAATAACTCCCAAATGAAATAAGTCCCAATCAAATAATTCCCAATAAAATAAGTTTCAAAAAAAATTAATTAACTCCACACTTTAAAAAATAAAATAACTCCCTAAGAAAAAATGAAATATGTCCCAATATTTGGGTGTTATTAAAAATCAAAATAATAACTCCCAAAAAAATGAAAGAACTCCCAATGAAATAAGTGCCAAAGAAAATGAAATAAGTTCCCATTGTTTTTTTGTATTAAAGGTTTTCTGCGTAGCCGGCCTTCGGCCGGGCTTAGGGATTACATACTCCATGCATTAAACCCACCCTCTCTGCGAACCAAAGCTATTTTAGTTATCAGGCCTTTTTGAGGCATAACAAATTTGATAGCGTAAAGGCCTGCTACCCTAGAAAAGTTTACTTTGCGGAGAGGGTGGGTTTAATGCATGGATTTTGTAATCCCTAAGCCCGGCCGGCTACGCAGAAAAAAATTTAAGCAAAAACAAGTAAGAGTGTTAAATTCGGCTGTGCCGAATCTTTTATACCCTCCAACATGCAAATAAATAAAAAAAAATTGCAGGGGCGTCTTCTTTTTTTTGGGGGGGGGGGGGGGGTTGGTAGTGGTAATTGGGGGCACAATTCCTCTCGAATAAGTGTTAAAAAAATAATTCTTATGCTTTTTGCACTAAAGAAATACAAATTTATCATTATATAAAAAAAAAATTTATTCCACGCCCATAAAGGGGGGGACCGTAAAACGATTTTTTCTAATTCTGTGGGTCCAAATGCAGGACCTTGAACTTCTTGTAGCATTAAAATGTTGGATTTGTTAAACAAAAACAAAAAAAAATCATGTAAAAATAGGGTATTTTTCAGAGGTTTGTTTAGTTCTTCAAGGGGGAACTTTTTTCCCCCTGGTCCGATTTTGCCCATCTCCGAACTTAACCAGCCTATGAACATAAGACATATATGTGCCAAATTTCAAGAGTCTACCACTTTTATTTTGGACTGTATCGTGTCTTCCACAGACGGACGGACAGACGGACAGACGGACGGACGGACGGACGGACGGACGGACGGACAGACGGACATCGCTAGAATGTCTTAGAATCGATCACTGATCAATAATATATATACTTTATGGGGTCCTACACCGATATTTCGATGCGTTACACACGGAATGACAAAGTGAGTATACCCCCATACTGTAGTTGGAGGGTATAAAAAAAAACAATTGCACAGAGGTGTATATTGTTTTCAATTAAAATGAAATAAGTCTCACCATTGATGAAATAACTCCCAATGCTTAACAAGAAATGAAATAACTCCCAATCTTTTTTTTGTTGGGTTTTTTTCATTTGGAAGTTATTTCATAATGAAATAAATCCCAACAATATTTGTGCAATAAGTCCCACTACACTGGGACTAATTTCATAATGAAATAAGTCCCAAATCGTATATAAAATTTTTGGGAGTTTTTTCATTTGTTTTTTGGGAGTTATTTCATTTGGGAGTTATTGCGCAGTACCGATAAATAATCCCTCTTAAAAATATTTTAAAGAGATCTACATTGAATAATAAAATCGTTATTTATAAATCGTAAGTAGTTTGATTTTTGTCTGGACTGTTTGTAATATATTCTTCAAAAAGCTGGTCGTGAATTCCGATTTTTGGGTTTAACCATATAGTTGTAATGCACATCACAAAAATTCGGTGGTATAAAGTATAATTTTCGAGGAAATCTAATTTTTTTTAACTTTTTTTTTGTTGGTTAGTTAACCAAGTTTACCTTCCCGTTTAAGGTAGGGTATTGACAGTACATCTTTGAAACGACATCTAAAAATAGCTCTAAGTTTCTAGTTTCCAAAACTGTAAAAGTTTTGGAAATAGCATAATCCGTTCAAAAGTTATAATGAAAAAACTTCGATGTGCGCCTTTTCCATACAAAGGACACACTGTGAGCCTGTATTTCTACTTTTAATGCAATTTTAATATTTCGATTCATTTTCTATTTTACTAATTTGTTTCATTATTTCCAAAATAAAAAGTTTTAAAATGATTCAAATTAGTGGAATTTGATAATAAATAAAATCTAAAAAAATTTAAAATTAATTAAAAAAATTAAAAGTCGAAAATAAAAAAATGCTAAATTTTCGTTTTGGCTTGAAACAATTTCTGTGCCGATGCACATTGCATTTCTTGCACATATAACATGTGGTGGTCAAGTTGGGATATTTTTTGTCATTTGCTTAAATATGAGACTTATCATTCATAACAAAATTTAGCTGAAATCCACCTTTTTCATAAGTAAATATTTTTTTAAAAGGTGATCGAAAAATCGAACAGTTGATCGAAATGGGTTAAAAAGTTATATTTCCAATTCTGGCCGATCTGGCACCTGTTTTTTGCCAATAGCACGGCTGCATTTATTCCGATTTATTTCAAATTACTTAATTCTATTTGAAAACTAGATAGATTACTGATTTAAAACAAAATCAAGTAAGAGTGTTAAATTCGGCTGTGCCGAATCTTTTATACCCTCCAACATGCAAAAAAAAATAAAAACAAGTAGAAAAGTAAAATTCGACTTGGCCGAACCTATGAATACCCTCCACAATGCCCTTTTTAAGTTAAAGTAAATTTTCTAGAGTGAAAAAATAACATTTTTGATTAGAAATATTTTATTTTGTTTAAAAAAAACTTTTTTTAACTAATTTTTGAAAAAACAAAAAAAAATAAAAATTTTTTTGGGTGTAAAATTTTTTTTGAGTGTAAAATTTTTTTCAAGTGTATTTTTTTTTTGCTTTTAGTGTAAAAATATTTTTGAGTGACAAAAATGCGTTGTAAAATATTTTATGACTTACCAATGTTTTTAAACCCTGTTTAACGGGGTTTTAACACGTAAATTTAAGGTGAGGCGAATCTGAAATTTACGGTTTTGCTAATAACTTTTGAACCAGTGGACCGATTTGGCTGAAATTTAAAACGAACCGGACCAGAGGAACGGCAAATATATATGCCACACTTGAGCACCCTCAAAATTGCCGTTCGAAAGTTACCGTGTGTTTTATCTCGTAAATTCCAGAAAAACCCTTGCCGAAATTCACTCATTTGCTTATAACTTTTGAACCACTGGACCCGCTGGATTGCAATACCAACCTGACCAGGTAATTGCCCAACATATATGCCAAACTTCAGAAGCCTCCGTAAAGTCTTTCAAAAGTTAGCGTGTTTTCAACAGACAGACAGACAGTCAGACGGACGGACGGACGGACGGACGGACGGACGGACATCGCTAGATTGTCTTAAAATCGATCGAGGATCATGAATATATATACTTTATGGGGTCCTAGACCAATATTTCGAGGTGTTACAAACGGAATGACAAACTTATATATACCCTCTATCACTAGAATGGAGGGTATAAAAAATTGGGGCGTTTTTTTTTTTTTTTTTTGGTGGGGGGGTCTGTAGTGGTACTGCGGGGGGGGGGCAAATTTTCTTTCGAATATGAGTTTAAAAATTCATTCTTATGCTATTTGCCCTAAAGAAATAAAAGTTTATCATAATGAAAAAGATTTTTTTTATTCCACGACCATAAAAGGGAGGGCGAATCGAAAAAACGGTATTTTTTAATTCTCAGGGGTCTCTTCAAAGGGGAATTTTTTTCCCCCCGGCCCGATTTGGATCATTTACGAACTTGACCTGCCTGGGAAGATAAGTCATATGAGGCATTCCATACCAAATGTCCAGCGGAAAAAAACATGTGTACCGTAAACTTCTGTATAGGTGGTATGGATAGCCCTATATGGAACTAAGAAAATTGCGTTTTTGGTTTTTCAATTTTTCAAAAACTGGGCTTAGGAGGCGTGGTCAAATATTGGAAAAATGGTCAAATTTGTGGCGAGTTGCCTTGATTAAATATTTATCACATTAAAACGGAATGCACCACAATCTCAAAAATTTACAGTCTTATATAGTTTTGTATGGGCTATCGATTAAAATTTTTTTTTTGGAAAATTTTCAAAACCCGTTCTGAAATTTTCCATTTTTTAAAAAAGTCAATTTATTAAAAATCAGGCCACTTTTTTTTCTTTTTTATTTATTTTTTTAAAAGTTTAGATGTTTGTCCATCCACACAAAAATAATCAGAAACACGTTCATCTTTTTTTTCGAGAAAATCGCATTTGAACTTTAAATTTCATAACAATTTAGTAATTTGCTTGTATTTTCTTGTGTCAACAGAGCGTATGACGAATATTTATGCAATTAATATTACTCATTCGCAACTTTAAAACAAAGAAATACAAGCAAATAACAAAATTGTTATGAAATTTAAAGTTCAAATGCGATTTTCTCGAAAAAAAAGATGAACGTGTTTCTGATTTTTTTTGTGTGGATGGACAAACATCTACACTTTTAAAAAAATAAATAAAAAAGAAAAAAAAAGTGGCCGGATTTTTGATAAATTGACTTTTTTAAAAAATGGAAAATTTCAGAACGGGTTCTGAAAATTTTCCAAAAAAAAAAAAATTTAATCGATAGCCCATACAAAACTATATAAGAACGAAAATTTTTGACATTGTGGTGCATTCCGTTTTAATGTGATAAATATTTAATCAAGGCAACTCGCCACAAATTTAACCATTTTTCCAATATTTGACCACGCCTCCTAAGCCCAGTTTTTGAAAAATTGAAAAACCAAAAACGCAATTTTCTTAGTTACATATAGGGCTATCCAAACGACCTATTCAGAAATTTACGGGACACATGTTTTTCTGTAGCGGGACATTTGGTGTGGAATGCCTCATATGTATATTGGTTATTGACAATCGTTGCTTTACTAGTATAGTACAATTTCTTCGTCTTTCTAATTCACATTGTGGAAAGAGTCGAATATGTATTTATACTTAAGTTTGTGCACAAACGATTTGTCATTAGACTCGTTTGCTACTTTGTAGTAAATCGTTTCTATTTTTGCTAACTAATCTTGACAATGGAATCTGACAAATTCCGAAACACGTGTCGATTAAGTCTTGCAAAAATGACCAACATAAATAAATTTAAAACAAAAAATATTTTTCTTGAAAATTATGCTATGAGAATATCATGGTTTTAATTAGTAAAGAAAATAATGACCTCGAGCCAGAATAAAAATCCTCACAAAATTCGTGCCAAATGTCGGGAGGCTAACTCTTTTATTTTGGACTATATCGTGTTAACTACAGACGGACAGACAGACAGACGGACGAACAGACGGACGAACTGACTGACTGACGGACATCGCTAGAATATCTTAGAATCCATCACTGATCAGAAATATATATACTTTATGGGGTCCTAGACCGATATTTTGATGCGTTACACACGGAATGACAAAGTGAGTATACCCCCATACTGTAGTTGGAGGGTATAAAAAAATAAATAAGGCGATATCTTGATTTCGAAAACAAAAATAAAAAATTACTATATTTTTTTTTGTAAAAGTACCAACACTAGGGTGGGGCGATTAGTATAGAAGGAAAAAAATCTTAAAGGGCGCTTCGCGTTTCTGATTCTTGGGATTGTACTGAGCGAAAAAGTCCACTAGACAATACGTCTACTGTGAAAATCGAGCTTCCAATTTTTGACTTGCAGTTTTTTCTCAGACTTTATTTTTTTGGAAAATTTGCAAATATTCTTGGGCTTATATTTCGTAAAATATTTAAAATTTTGACTTATTTTCTAAAGTAAAGTTGTAGCTTTTGTCTAGGGCTACAATTTCTCTGAACATATTACTTACAATTAGAAAAAACTGGCGTACGGACATAGCGCCCAAGGTCTTATCGCCCAAAACCGTAAATGACATATCGCCCACGCTGCGACATATAGCCCAAAATGATAGGTCTAAAAATGTTATTTCTCCCAAAACAAAATTGTCAAAAAATCCAAAATATTTTTTTTGGGCGAAATGTCGAAATTACGACTTCTATGATTTGTTTAATTGTAATAAAGGTTTTCTGCGTAGCCGGCCTTCGGCCGGGCTTAGGGATTACATACTCCATGCATTAAACCCACCCTCTCTGCAAACCAAAGCTATTTTGGTTATCAGGCCTTTTTGAGGCATAACAAATTTGGTAGCGTAAAGGACTGCTACCCTAGAAAACTTTACTTTGCGGAGAGGGTGGGTTTAATGCATGGATTTTGTAATCCCTAAGCCCGGCCGAAGGCCGGCTACGCATAAAAACTTTAAAATATTGTGTTAAAAAAAAAAAAAAAAAACAATTTTGGTGAGTTTTATGATTATTTTTTTGGGTGCTATGACATTTTATAAATATAACATTTTGATTTTTGGGTAATATGACATTTTTGATAATTTATATAAATTTAAAGAAAATTGTTAAAATACCCAAAAATAATGGCCATATCGTCCAAAAAATTTTGCAACAACAACTAACACACATTTTTTTTGGGTGGAATGACTTTTTTAAATTGTGCGATATGCACTTGGGCGCTATGTCCGTACGCCGAAAAAACTTCGTTTTCATGGTCAAAAAGTCGAAAATATAGAAAATTCACCACTTTTTGTCACGTTTTTTTTTTTTTTGATATTTTGGCCTATAACAGCCAAGCCATTGAGATCTTTGATCCAATATTGAAAAAAAAAATTGTAGCCAAGACAATAGGTAAGAACTCCCTAGTACATCGCAAAAGCATTGGAACGCTCCTTCAGGCAGTTTTGGCCTTGTAAATTTTTGCACTTTTGCATTTTTTCGTACCAATTTTTATGATTTTTTTTGTAAAATTGAAAAAAAAAAATTAAAACACATTTCCTAAAAACTTTTGCCTTCTAAACACAAATTTGACATCAGAAAAAGTGTATGAAATCGCATTCTCGAAATATAGCCATTTTCGATTGTTGTGGACCAAGTTTAAATAAAAAGAATATGAATAATTTACCATACACAAAACACTTTAGAAAATGTATTCAACACGTCTGAGCAAGAACGTGTAGAGGAGTGTTATTGTTTATATTTTGTTAACGAAAATAGTAGTTAACTTTAATTTTTTTAAAATACTTTTTTTGTGATTTTTGTTTGAACATTTTTTTTCTTTTAAATTTATTTTTTTTTTTTTTGGGAAGGGGGGGATTTTGCCCACCCCAGAATAATGGTCTAGCTACGCTTATGTGCCCCTATACAAAGGTCCGTATTATTTTGACACAAATGTCTCTAATAACCGTATTATAATAGGTATCCTTTCGAAACTTTGCAGGTAAACATATTTTGTATTCACAAATCATAATTCCACATTTTAAAGGAATCGTACCAGTTCTTCTTGTAGTCCCCATACAGATCACAATCCCGATATTCATACCAATCTTTCAAACAAAAATTAGAAATATTTCATCAACATTTTATTTGTTGGTGTTAAACATGTGGTTTGGTGGTGTAATCAATTCTGAATATAATTGGACCATTTTTGGACTTAGACCCATACAAAAATTTCTGTCGATATTCGATAAAATCGGTCTATTGGCAACAAAATAAGCAAATTTCACTCACATTTTGTTTGTGTTTGTTTACTATACTCATTAAAGATCTAACGAAATATAGATCTAATCTATCCATGTTTGGACTTGGGACCCATTTTTCGGAAAACACTATCATATGGTCGGTCTAGACAGACTATCATTTTCTTACTTGTCTCCCTTGTATCTATGATTACTTATTGTAAGTCATATTGTTTTTGATCCGTCTCTTTAGCAGATATTGGAGTAACAATTTATATTTATAAATATTATTTATATCCATAGTGCTGCCAAATAAAAAATTAAAGTTAAAACATTATGTTAGTGCAAATAAATGTTTCTTCATTTATTTTCAGTTTGGACTCACTTATTCACTAACTCACTTTGCTACTAAAACCATTCCAACAATTGACCGACCATGTAACCAAATAATCTAGCATAGTTTAGGTATATTGAGCTTTTCATTTATTTTAGCTTAAGTTGAAAATCATTTATATAGCTTGCAATTTGTATGACCAACACTAAACACTCACACTCTTGCAATGACTAAAGCAGCAGAAATACCAACCAAAACCATAGACAACATGATGAGCAGCAGCAGCAAGTGCAGCAACTATAGTTTGCAAAAACAGCAGGCGGTCCAGCCGGAAGTGTTAGACAGACAGATTGTAATTTACAACATTTTCAACTTCCTGTGCTTGAATAGAAACCGCGGTTTGCTTTGTATTTCTTGCATGGATGATTTTAAATCGACTTCTGTTTCTTGTTTTTTCCCCTTCTTCTTTGAAAATCTCTTTCCTTTGGTTTTTCATATGCATATACTACTTACTTCTGGCCAATGCCATATATTTGTAATAATATTAAATTATTGCTTTTTATTTGCTGTAATTTCTTTGCGTTGAATACAGTTTTCCCTTTTCTTTTATATAATATCATTTATTCTTTCTGTTGAAATTATTTTCAGAATTTATTGCTTAAATTTAATAAATATTTGTGCAAAAATTGACCTCTATTATTTCGTATATTTGGGAGATATTTTTTATGTTTATTCAAATACTTCCCCAGATATACGCCACGTTAGAGCCGTTTTTTTTTTTTTTTTTGTTGTAAGGAATTAAACTAACCCGTGGTTACCGGCGATAAAAGTTTTCGATTTTTGAAAATTACAAAAAAAAAAATTAAAAAAAAATTTGTTTTGCGCTTTAGACAAGCTTTTGTTTAAACTTAATTTCAGCCAAATGAGAATATTTAAACCAGTGGTCGACAGAAAGAGAGTATATGAACGCAGTGGTGTATGAATATAAATATGCATGTGTTTGTGTCTTTCTTAAACAAAGCGACATCAACCAGCTTGTTGTTGTATTTTTTATGCCCTTGGTTGTGAGTTTTGTTGACATTCGTGTTATATACGTGTGAATTTCCGATTGTGTTCGGGCTCTGAGTGCTATGGGTGCCGATCACTGATTTAAACCCATGGTGCCCTTTGATCAAAATTTGAGGTTTTGGCTAAAATTTTCTAAAAAAACAACTTTAATTGAAGGGCGCCGCGGGCTCAAATCATAGGGCTCAAATCATCGGCTTAAATTAATTTTCAATGAAAGTTTGCCTCAAGCTCTATGAAAGGGTTAATGGAAAAAATTTTGAGATTTTTTTTAAAGGTATAAACGTAATTTTTTTTGCAAATTTCAAACAGTGATATCTCGAAAACCGTTCGACCGATTTTATTATACCCTACACCACTCTGTGGTACAGGGTATAATGAGTTTGTGCTGATGTTTGTAACTACCCGAAATATTGGTCCTAGACCCACTTTCAAGCATACCGATCGACTCAGAATCACTTTTTGAGTCGATTTAGCGATGTCCGTCCATGTAAACGTTGTGCGCACGATACAGGTCGCAATTGTTACCAAATTTGTCTGAAATTTGAAACTTAAGCATCTTTTGACGGACGCTATTGAAATTGGAAAAAATCTGTCCATGTGTTGACCTAGCCCCCATACAAACGTCACCTTCAAATTTGGGCCAAATGCCCCCAACAAGCGTGTTTTAATAGATATCCTTTTAAAATTTGGCAGGTAAAAGTTTTTTGTATTCACAAATCACCATTCCGAATTTGAAAGGAATCGGACCAGTTCTTTTTGTAGCCCCCATACAAACCACCCTCCCGATATTCATATAAATCTATAAAATTTGATGAAAATAGAAAACATTTGATTATAATTTTGTTTGTGAGTGTTTAACGCATACTTTAATAACCCTAAAATCGGATTATAATCGGACCATTTCTGGACTTAGGCCCCATGTAAAAATTTCGCCCGATATTACGGTTTATATGCAACAAATACTCAAATTTGGTACACTCAAAATATTTTGTAGGCAAAATCAAATGAAAAACACACTTAAAACCAGTAAATAAACAATTGAAAACCATCCCAGTAATTATTCATTTGTTTTAACAAACATCAACATTTATTTTTTACTGTTGACAAAATTTTCTAAAATAAATAACATTAAACATTAAAAAATTAAGTTTTTTTCACTCTTTTTTACCAACAAATTCGAAAAAAATAACCTACGAAAACATTAAAAATTATTGATAGTTCTGTTATTTTTACCAACAAATTTCAAAAAAATAACCTACGAAAACAATAAAAATTAATGATTTCGTAAGTAATTTTTTACAATTTTTTATTGAAATATTGTTTTAAAAATTTTTAATAAAATTTTGGGGAATCGATCCCGCAATCAACTACATTCTGGCCAGACACTCTACCCATCGTGCCAAAGTCACTTGATACAAACATGTTTTTATATTTCTATAAATAATATTTTGATTTTTTTTTCTACAAAAAAATAACTGACTTGTGAAGGTAAAAACTAATGATATTTCATTAAAAAATACCAACAATTTAAAAAAAATTACTTACACAAATCATTAAAAATCAAAAGAATAATCAGTAGTTTTTACTTACAGAACAAAAATAAATGACTTTAAAAATTAAGTGTCAATGAAAGTCTTTATTTTTTAGTGTGTTATTTTTGAAACAATGCACTATAGGAAATTTTACCCATTTTTTTGGCCAAAAGTCAAAATTAAAATTTTTGCAAACATTATTTTTTTTTACATTAATATAAAAAAAACTTAACAAAGTAAACAATTCTTTCTCAATTTTTCGACAGAATTGATGTACTGTCACTTTATCAGTAGTTTTTCTTGCAATTTCTTAATTTGTTATAAAATAACGATTGAGTGCAATGAATTTTGTGATAGCTTCTAACAAAAGTTTTTATATTAAGAATTTATAGTTTTTAAAAACTAAAAAATGGAAAATAATGTCAAAGGTGAGTACTTTAATGATAAATAGTGAAATATTGGTGAACTCATCTATTAGATAGATTTAATTGGAAAAATTTAAGTGACCTTAAGATGAACTTATTGAAGTATGAATTGGAATTTTATTTTGACTTTAAAAAAAATGATAGCATATGTTAGCTATAAAACCATAAAAGTTCTCGAGGACAATCAATTACCTTCCGAATTTACAAAATTTCAAGGTCGGATATGTGCAAACTTTTTTTAAAAACGCATTTTTCCAGGTGACTACTGAGTGCCAAATTCAGAGTTATTTAATACATGGTGAGTGAAATAAAACAAAGGAGGATAAGGAGCCGCTATTTCTGGCCATTTCTTTTCATACATTGCTGATAGTGATTGTTTCGAAAACTTTAAACAATATGTAAAGGAGGAATTAAGCATATTTTGTTCAAATATAAGAACGAAAAGGATTAAAAGTTGTAGGAGTTTGAAAGTTTTTAAAAGACAGCATGTTGTTTGGCTTAAAGGCAATACTTGGCTAAGAAAACTTGAAACGCAGCCTGCCTCCACTAAATCGAAACCTGGGCGACCGCAATTAGCTTTTTTGTCAAAATCTGCGAGAACAAAAATACGAGTAACAGCAGAAATCTCTAAAGATCTAAAAAGGGAAGTTGAGCCCCTAGCTCTTGCTTCATCTAAGGCTGCCCGTAGTGGCATTTTGAAATGTAGTTGACGACTTGGAACTCAAAAATCAAATTTTTTAATAAAATCCTTATTAAAAAGTAGCTTTGTTTGACACTTCTTAAAATTGTTAAAATAAATTTCTATTGTTATCTTCTAAAGTTAGTGTACACTCAAAAAAAAAAAAAAAAAAGAAATAGTAAAAACAGTTTAGAAAACCAGATAATCTATCAAGGATCTAAAAAATCTTAGATGCGGAAACCCGGGAACCCTTTTTGAAATAATTATTAGTTAATTTTTTAGGTAACTTTACTAATTTTTTTTTTGAGTGTATGAAAAACTTTAAGAGTCACTACCTCCCTCTGAAGAGTCTTCCAAAAGTCAAATAAAAAAAAACATTTAAATCGGTCCAGCCGTTTGGCTGTAAATAATTTTGGCCAAAAAAAAGGGTAAAATTTCCTATAGTGCAATGGGCTGAAGTAGTCATTAATAAAAACTGAACATCAAACAAATGTTTTTTCTTTTAAAAACGACTAAACGGAAAGCTTTTCAAATAAACTACAAACAGTTAATGACATAATTTTTGGAGTGTATGTGAGTGTTTTCTACACTTATTAAAGATTTGACAAATGATAGACCCAATTGGTCCATGTTTGGATTTGGCACCCATTTTCCGGGAAACACTGGTGTAGGGTATTATATGGTCGGTCATGACCGACGAAAGTTTTCTTACATGTTTTTTTTTTTATTTAATTTTGTGAAATCAAAAACAGTGAGGGGCACCCACACATACTATAACATTTATGCTTGTGCGGTAGTAGCAAGCGAAAAGTCAAGAAATCAATAGAATTTTATTGCGTACGTGTGTCGACTGCGAACAAGCAGCATTTTTTAGCCTATTCTCGCGGGAATAGGAATAACAAAAATGCCCGACACTTATCTAAAATATTGATTACCGGGCCGCTGGTTAATTTAATTTGATTGGCCTTAAATTTGTAAGACATAAATTTTAGATATAGAAGAATAACAATTTGTCCGTACAATTGTTTAATAATTTTAGGACACTTGGGATATAATAATTTCTTCCATATACTCAGTTAATGGAAAAAAACTTAAAAAAAAACAATTTAACGTAAAAACGTATAAAATAATTCATGTACATCGAGGTATAGATGTTTTAACAAAGAAATCGAGATAAACTTACATTTTCATTTTGTAAACGTAAAGAAAATATGCTTTTTATTTTGATCAAATATTTACTTTGATTTACTGAAAAACTCAATATACATATTTCTTTGTAATAAATTTTAACAGTGATGAAGAACTTTTGTTTTGATGTGGCAATTTATTAAAATAATTTTTTATTGTTTAAAAAAAATAGTTTCCAAAATAAACTGTTTTTATACTCTCCCATCACTAAATAGGTGTAAACTCACTCTGTAATTTGGTGTGTAACGCCCCAGGAAGAAACTCCCAATGGTAAAAAATATTGTCTCTGCAACGCACTTTTTTTTGGGTGCATTAAGTAGTATGAAATTATAATTCCAAAAAATCCATTGAAGGAGTTTTGTAAGTACTTTGCCAATTTTTTGTTAAAATATAAACTTTAAATTAAAATGGCGTACCGACATAACGCCCAAGGTCTTTTCGCCCAAAACCGAAAATGTCATATCGCCCAAGCTGCGACATATAGCCCAAAATGATCGGTCTAAAAATGTTATTTCTCCCAAAACCAAATTGTTAAAAATCCCAAAATATTTTTTTTGGGCGAAATGTCGAAATTACGACTTCTATAATGATTTGTTATTTTTTTGTTATAAAGGTTTTCTGTGTAGACGGCCTTCGGCAGGGCTTAGGAATTACATTCTCCATGTATAAACCTACACTCTCTGCAAACAAAAGCAATTTCGGTTATCAGGCCTTTTTGATGCATAACAATATTGATAGTGTAAAGGCCTGCTACCCTAGAAACTTTTCTTTGCGGAGAGGGTGGGTTTACCCTAGAAAACTTTACTTTGCGGAGAGGGTGGGTTTAATGCATGGATTTTGTAATCCCTAAGACAGGCCGAAGTCCGGCTACGCATAAAAACTTTAAAATATTGTGTTAAAAAACAACAATATTGGTGAGTTTTATGATTATTTTTTTGGGTGCTATGACATTTTATAAATTCAACATGATATTTGGTTAATATGACATTTTTGATAATTTGTTCTAATTTAAAGAAAATTGTTAAAATACCCAAAAATAATGGCCATATCGTCCAAAAAATTTTCCAACAACAACTAACACACATTTTTTTTGGGTGAAATGACTTTTTTAAATTCGGCGATATGCACTTGGGCTAGTGTTTATAAAAAACCGACATTTTGGAAAACCGGTTTCTCGGTTAACCGAAATTCAGCTTTTTCGGTTAACCGGTTTTCTCGGTTAAACCGGAATAAAAAAACCGGTTATCCGGTTTTTTTTTTCTTTAACTGACAAACCCAAAAAATACTTTAAAATTGCTAATTTTTATTAAATAAAAAATCAAATGTAACTAAAGTTAACATATTTGTTTCTTTCAGCAAAGTTAGCAACTGTTATCCTTTGAAAATAGTGGTATTTAAATACGGTGCTTTATTTTCCTATATTCACCGGAGCTTTACTTAAATTTTTATAGGTTTTATTTAAAAAACAAATACATCAATTCGTTATAAATTGTAGTCCGTATTTTATATTAATGTTCTTTTATTGACATTTTCTCCATTAATAAGAATTTTAGTACCTGGGTAACAGTCACTTATTAAGTTTTCAATGAAACTGTCCAAAAAACGCTCATAACGGGGCATGCGCGGGTACAAGGGGGGGGGGGGGGGGGAAAGGGGAAATTCCCCCCCCCCAGACCAAATTTCGAAAAGAAAAAAAAAAGGAAAAAAAGAAAAAAAAGAAAAAAAACGGAAAGGAAAAGAAAAGAAAAGAAAAAGAAGAAAAAAAGAATAAAGGAAATTTTCTAAAAAAAAGTCCAAAAATTTTTCAAAGAAGAAAATCTAAAAAATTTTAATAGGAAAATTTTTTTAATTTTTTAAGGGAAAAGTGAATTAATCTGAACATTTTCTGTGAAAAATATCTGTCAATCTTATTATGAATTTTGGCATAAACTAATTAATTATAATATGCTTTTTTGTATAGAAAAATCTTACAGGATCTTAATTTGGTTTATATAAAAATTTGTTGTCTTCTACATAGCAATGTTGATAGTCGAACTTACACATGTAAAACTATTTTAATTTTTTTTTTCTAAAGAAAAAACTTTTTCTAAAGAAAAAATTCTCAGAATCTGAGACCTTTTTATGTGAAAAAGGTTTAAAATTTATTTATAGGAAAAAGGTCGCAAAAGAATTTTTCTTTGGAAAAAAAGTCTGAGAATTTCTGAATTTGAGACTTATTTTAAGGAAAAAGGTCTCAGAATCTGAGTCTTTTTTAAAAAGAAAAAGGTCTTAAAGTCTGAGACTTTTTATTGTTGAAAAATAGTCTCAGAATTTGAAACTTACTGAATTGGTAGAAGGTCGCAGAATCTGAGACTTTTTCAACGGGAAAAAGGTCTTAGAATCTAAGACATCTTTATAGGAATAAGGTCTCCGAGTCTCAGAAAAATGTCTCAGAATCTCAGACTTTTTCTATAGGAAACAGGTCTCAGAATCTATGACCTTTCTATAGGAAAAAGGTCTTAAAGTCTGAGACGTTTTCTATAGGAAAAACATTTCCGAATATGGGACTTTTTCTTTAGGAAAGGGTCACAGAATCTTCGACTTTTTCTATAGAAAAGGTGTCTTAGAATCGGAATAGATTTCAGAATCAGAAAAAGGTCTCAGAATCTGTCACTTCTTCTTTAAAGAAAAAGTGACAGAATTTAAACTTTTTCTGTATCAGAAAAAGCTCTCAGAGTCTGAGACTTTTTCTTTAGGAAAAAGGTCTGAGAGTCTGAGCTTTTTTCTTTAGGAATAAGATCTCAGAATTTGAAACTTTTTCTTTAGGAAATGTTCTTAGAATCTGAGACTTTTTTTATTGAAAAAAGGTCAAGAAACTAAGACTATTTCTATAGAAAAAAGTTTGCAGAATCTAAAATTTTTTTCAGTATGAAACAAATCTAATAATCAGAGACCTCGCTATAGAAAAAATGTCTCAATAACGCTTTAAAATATGAGACTTTTTCTATAGTAAAATGTCTCATAATCTGAGACTTTTTCTGTGGGAAAAAATTCTTAGAATCTGAAAATTTTTCTATACGAAAAAAAAAATTTCCAGACACGAAAAATGTCTCAAAATCTGATATGTTCTATGCAGGAAGAATTTTTTCTATTAAAAAATTCTCAGATTTAGCTCTTCTTATGTATACGAAAAATATACAATTTTCTTTTAAGTTTCTTTTAAAAATATGAAAATTTTTCTATACGAAAATAGTCTTAGATTCTGAGACATTTTTCGTTAAGAAAAGTCTTATATTCTGAGACATTTTCCCTATAAAAAATATTTTTTTCACGAAAAATGTCTCAACATCTGATGTTTTCTATGTAGGAAGAATTTCTTGTATTAAAAAATTCTCTTCTTATGTATACGAAAAATATACAATTTAAATTAAAACAAATTAAACAAATTAAAAAAAAAATTAACCTAAACGAAATATGGTCATGAAAAACAAACCTCCTTCGGCAAAAACTAATAAATTTGATGATTTTATAGCTTTCCCATCACTTTTTTTTTGTAAAAAAAACGTATCCTTTTTTTTGCTCGTCAACAAAGGTTAATTTATTAGTTTTTTTTTGAAGTAAAAAAAAATTTCCCCCCCCACACCCAAAAGCTGTACCCGCCACTGTAACGGGGATAATTCAAACATTTACCAGATTAAAATTCCTATTTGGAAAATTGTTTTTTGAAGACAAAAAGAATTTTATACTTCCTTTCTCACGGATTTTCAAGGTCTTTTTAATGAAACTTTGAAAATATCATAAAAAAAGTGCAAACCCTTAATATTTGCAAAACATTCCGTTTGAATGTATTTAAAAAAAACCGGTTAACCGACAGAAAAAAACCGGTTTTCGGTGCACCGGAATTTTTCAATTTCGGTTAACCGGTTTGCAAAAAAACCGAAATTTTGGGAAAAAACCGGTTTTTCGGTTAACCGGTTAACCGGTTTATAAACACTAACTTGGGCGCTATGTCCGTACGCCATTAAAATTTATTAATTTTGAAAACACGTCACAATTTTTTTTTTTTTTTTTTTTAAATAAAAAATTTTCTTTTTTACTCGAAAAAGCAAAAAATGCCAAACAATTTTTTTTGATTTAAAACTTTTTTTTAAAAAAAAGCAATTATGTATAAAAGTTTTTTTTTTTAAACGCAAAAAAAAAAATTTAAATTTTTTGTGTTGGACTTGTTAAATTTTAATAGTAGTTTTTAAAACTGCATAGAAAAAACAAACCATTTTTGTAATTTTTCCCAAAAAAAAGAAAGTTCTAATGAGTTCACAGAAAAAAATATTGGGCAAAATAGATGACGATTATGTAAGACAGAGTTTAATTTTTACTCCAGGAAAATTTTTCAGAACCGATTCCGATAACACTTGTTCTAGAACAGGTTCTTCGATAATCAAACACTATTACACTTTAATTATTCAGAACAAGTTAAGTGAATATTATTGTGAAGCTTGGTCTATGCAATCTAAATTTCATAACATTTTGGTTCTCAGGAATTAAAAAAAATTATGTGTCAAAAAAATTAAAAAATAAATATTATTTTTTTTTGTGTTCACCAAGAAAAAACACGAAATGCTATGAAAATATCAGGATATAATCGCGAAAATTGTTGATACGAAGGTAAGTAAATTAAATTTTGATTGTCTGGGTCGGAACAAATACTAATAAAAAAATGTTTTGCATTTTTGTTTGCAGAAAATTCATGCTCTGATGTATCTTTATTGCAAGGCCCAAAATGCAAATTTGGAGGCAAAAAAGGATGTATGTGTGTTAAAAAAATTTAATATACTATGTCATATAGAATTATCTTTATCTTTTTTTAATAAATTAATGCAATTCAAAATATTTCTTTAATTCTCATTTCTGTTCTAAATTTTACTTCTAGAACCGGTTCCGAAGAACAAAAATGTCTTCCAATTTTGCTTACAAACACCTGTTGCTTTTGGGACAATCCCTTTGTAAAAAGAGTCGGTGTTGCACAAGAATTAGAACAGGTTCTAGGGAAGTATAAGTTGTTCCACAATCGGTTCTTTGCAACCGAAAATTTTGCTGGGTTGTTGTCCATTTGTATAAAAATTACGCCCACTATTTAAAAAATCGAAAAATTAATCGAAATTCAATTACTAAATACACTGATTCATTTACGTTAGTATTTGAATTTCCTCCAAGCACAAAAATAGATTACTCAAGTAATTGGTTCAATTACTAAAATAAATGAACCAATTACTTGAGTAATTATTTTATTTTTTACTATAGAGGGTGAAATTTTAAAACACAACAAAAACGATTAAATGAAGTTCGTGCCACGCATAATTACGCCTCATATTGACCAATTTGTATACCCTCCAACTACAGTATAGGGGTGTACTCACTTTATCTTTCCAAGTGTAACGCATCGAAGTATCGGTCGGGGACCCCATAAAGTATATGTATTATCAGTAATCGATTCTAAGAAACTCTTGCGATGTCCTTGCTTTTGTCTGTCCGTCCGTCTGTAGTCAAACCGATACAGTCCAAAATAAAAGAGCTAGACTCCTCAAGTTTGCCACGAATATGTCTTATGGTCCTAGGCAGGTTAAATTCGGTAATGGGCAAAATCGGAACAGGAGGAAAAAGTTCCCCCTAGAAAAACTTAACCAACCATTAAAAACGCAACTTTTTTAGACGTTTTTTTTTTTGTATTTTTGTTAAACTAATGAAAAATTTTTATGCTCCCAGAAGTTTAAAGTCTTGTGCTTGGACTCATTTAATACAAAATTTCGGTTTTTATGGTCCGCCCCCTTTTGAGGTCGTGGATACAATTTTGTATTAATAAAATTATAATACTTTAGTGCACAAAGCAGAATAAATGATCTTGTAGACATATTCCGCGAGGGTAAAGGGGTCCACCCAAAAAAAAGTAGTCGAATAACAACCCAGACTGCGCCTGTATTTTGTGTTGCATATGGACTCATATAGACCCACTAAATCAGGACTGTCAAGCAGGCGCATCTTATGATTAAAAAAATCAATAAAACTATACTGCGCACCTTACGTTTGACAGATGGTTTGTCTTCAATAAATAAAAAAAGGATGAATTTTAAATAACAACTAATTCAAACCATCATCATTGCTATCACAAACCTAAAATGAGCATGGGATGACCAACCAAAACGAAATCTCAAGACCATCTAAATGAAAAGATTTTGGATTGATAAATATTTGAATTGAAGAAATATATTTCAAAATAACAAAGAAGCAGATCAAAATCTATGACTGTTACCCATAAGTGTTACCCATAAATAAACCATGGGTTCACTCAAGCAGTACTGTCAAATAGGAGCATTAAATTGTTTACGAAAATGAGTGAAATTGTCCTGCAAAAGTACTATGTGGCAGAAGACTGGCATTTTTCTGCATAGCAAAACTTTTTCTTCTCCGATTTTCAAAGTCCGGACAAGTTTTTATTGTCCTAGGTCTAAAACTTATGTGGTACAAACTTGAGGTCAATCGGATTAAATTAACCCGTGGCGCCCGGCAGGTCAAAGTTTTGGATTTTTGAAAAATTTTTAAAAATAAAATTAAAAAAAATTTATCTTTCGACACATTATATTTGTTAATTTCGATGCGCCGAGCACGAATATCAAAAAATTAAATAAAATCGCTCGATCGGTTTTCGAGATATCGCCATTTAAAATTTGTAAAAAATGGCGGTTTTTTCCTACGTTCAAGAAATTTTTTAAATAAGTCTCAAAATTTCATTCCGCCGACCCTTTTGTAGAGCATGAGACAATCTTTCATTTAAAACTAATTTGAGCCAAATTCGATCATTTTAACCAGTGGCGACCTTCGATCAAAGTTTTGGACTTTTGAAAAATTTCCACCAAAATTTTGAATTTTTGAAAATGAAAAAATAAAAAAAAAAATATCTTGCGATACATTATTTTTATTAATTTTAGCATGCTGAATACGAATATCAAAAAATTTATAAAATCGGTGGAACGGTTTTCGAGATATCGCCATTTAAAATTTGTAAAAATGGCGGTTTTTTTTTACATTCGTGCTCATCGAAATTAACCAATATGATGTGTCGAAAGATATTTTTTTTTTTTATTTTATTTTTAAAAATTTTTCAAAAATCCAAAACTTTGACCGCCGGGCGCCACGGGTTAATTTAATTCGATTGACCTCAAATTTGTACCACATAAGTTTTAGACCCAGGACTATAAAAATTTGCCCGGACACTTGGGAAAATCGCAAGATGACAAAATATGCCAGTCTAATGTGGCAGGTTATATATCCATTGAAAATTGTTTATTGGGAGTCAAATAAATAATTTTCATTTAGATCCAAACAAATAAGTCTTCGTTTTATCGGGCAATGGAACATATGACTACTCCTTACGGTCAAGGTGATTTCTGGCAAATACTGAACTTTTTTGTATTAATTGTAAGTTCAGCGGTGGTTCTTCTCTTGGACTTCGACCTTCTAGAACAGATTTTAGGAGTTAATATTTTATTGTACGACTCGTCACCGGAACAGAAACCTCATATTTAAGTTTATAAGATGCCATAAAAGGGGTAGTTTTCGAATGACAACCAAGAGTTTGGTAAAAATGCTTTGATATTTTTCAGTCTCTACCCCTGGTTTTGGGCCCATTCTTTGAGCCAAACGAGGTAAATGCTTTGTTTTGGAACAATTTATTATTACGAACCTTTACATCATAGATATCCCATCCGCTTTTAAGCTTAAACTGGGTTTTCGATTATAATTCCTACAAGGGGCACCCGTACCCATTATCCTAAAAAATTTTCGAGTATAAAAGAGGCTAAAACAAGTCAAGAATGAACAGAATTATATTTTTATACCCTCCACTTAGTGATAGAGGGCATATATAAGTTTGTCATTCCGTTTGTAACTCATAGAAATATCGGTCTGGGACCCCATAAAGTATATATATTCATGATCCCCGATCGATTCTAAGACATTCTAGCAATGTCCGTCTGTCCGTCTGTCCGTCTGTCCGTCTGTCCGTCTGTCCGTCTGTCCGTCTGTCCGTCTGTCTGTGGAAATGGTGATCACGGCCAAAATATTACACGGCGATGACTGAAACTTAACATATTTATTGGAAGTTCTCCTGAGAAGTTTGGTATTGCATTTGAGCGATATCGGTTCAGCGGTTCAAAAGTTATGAACGAAAATGTAAGGACACCTCAAAAATTTTAGTACATTCAACATAACCTAAAAATACAAAATGCTTTAATTCGGCTTCTGGTCGACATATGTGAACATAATTGAACACTAAATGGTATTTAAACAAGTACGAACATCTTTTTTGACAAAAAAAGAAAAAAATCGTGGATTTTTTTTACCAACATTTTTTTTCGCGGAAATTTTTTTTCGCGGAAATTTTTTTTAAATTTTATTTTTTTTTTTCAAAAGTAATTTTCTTTTAAAGTAATTTAAGTAATTTTCTTTTTGAAATCGTGGAGGGTATCACTACTTTCGGAAACGCCGAATTTAACTTTTTTACTTGTTTAAATTAATTTATGTTGCTAATTTTTTGCAATGCTTAACCGAATCGTTTCGGAATAGGTCAGATCCTATTGTAAAGATTATTTAGCAAAAATAAAAACCCTATACTACAAGCAGCAAAGGGTTTCATCGACAAATCTATAAGAATATCACAGTTTTAATTAAAAAAGGAAATAATGACCTCGAGCTAGAATAAACCTACTTAAAATATATTTATTAACAAGTGTTATAAGATATTTTTTCCATAGAAAATTTATCAGATTCTAAGACACTTTTTCTATAAATAGAATTTTAGATTTTACTACATTTTTTGAATAGAAAAATTTTCAGATTCTAAGAAAATAATCAGATTTCAAGATATTTTTTCTATAGCAAAGTTCTCAGATCCTACATCATGTTTTCTATATAAAAATTCTTAGTTTCTGCGAATATTTTTTCTATAGTAAAATTCTCAGATTCTGGGACATACTTTTTGAAAATAAAAATGTTTCAGAGTCTAAGAATATTTCAGAATATGATAGTTTTCTATAGACAAATGTCTCAGAAGTTTTCTATAGAAACATGTTTTATAGAAAGACATGTTTTAGCATCTAACAACCGTATTTTTTACTCGTGACTAAAGTTCTCTCATTAATTTTCTCAATTGAGTAAAGTTCTCTCACGACAATTATGTGTTTCTTCGCAATGCAGCAGCAGACTGCAAAAATAATAAAAAGTACTGTATTTTTTTATAATTGTAATTAAAAGCAGTATATTTTGTATTTGCAGCATGATGTATGCTATTTCAATTTAAGGAAATATAAAATACGGCATTTAATTGTAATTATAATTAAATACAATCCTATTTATATATATTTATTTGTGCTGCCTACTGGCTGCTGCTTGCCGCTGTATTGTGAAGAAACACCAAAACAAGTTGATATTCAAAAACAGGGTTGTTCTTAGTCAACAGATTTTAAAAATCATTATGAATAAAATCTATGCTAACATTTTGCTAAGGAAACAAACATTCTAGTAAGCAGCTCGTTGTCTGCGATGTATAAGCAGCTGCTAACTTTTACTTATGAATACCGCTGTAAGAATATTTCTGAATATGATTAATTTACTATAGAAAAAATGTTTCAAAATCTTAAACTTTTTTATAGAAGAAATGTTTTAGAATCTCGGAGTTTTTCTGCAGAAAAAATGTCTTTGAATTTGAGAATTTGTCATACTTTCTGAAATCAATAGTTAAAAACACCGCCTTTATATTTAAAACTTTTTTAACAGCTACAAATAAATACGCAATATGTTTTAATTTATAACACAACACAAATTCTCGTCAATTAGAATTCCCAGGGTTGCCATGCAATTGTGGGATCCAAAATTGACTGTAGTTGTACAGCAAAAACTACATAACCGATTTTTGTTTATATCTTTTTTAAAAGGCGTTTTTTACGGACTCTCGACTCAATGGCGGCTAATACACATAATAATCTAGAAAAGTGTAGAAAAAAAATATTTAGATCAATATCCACTTAGTAATGGAAACCCAATTCTTTTTTTAATATAAAAAGTTAACATTATTTGTTCTCCACTGATCAATTGATTATTTTATTTTATTTGATTTAACTCCATTTATGATTGATATCTAACATTTACATCATCTACTTGTTTAAATAAAACATCGTCTATATATGCATATTTTTCATAGATAATGTTAAGCCAAAAAAAAAAAAATAAACGAAACGGAAATCTGCATCAATATTCTTAATCAAATAATAAAATTCAATATTATATATTTTTTACTATTCAAGAATTTAACAGTTTTCCCTATTTTCCTTTTAATTTTTTTTTGTCTGCAATTTATTCTATTGAATACTTAATAAAAGTGTATCTAGTGTTTGTCTGTGGCTGTTATTGGTTTTCATTTGTTTGTTCAAAATTTGTTCTCTCTTTTCCAAGAGTTTTTTTCCTCCATTAGTAATTTATTCAAAGTAAATTTTTATTTGCAGACTTTTAAACATTTTTTTCTTTCTTTCTCACAAGTACTAGTTGACTGAATACATTAGGCGAACAATTCTATTAAATAATATGACTTCTTGATAAAGTTTAACAAATGTTATTTGCCATAGTGAATGGAAACATTTTTTTAAAGTGGTCATTGAATTTTTTTTTTGTGAAAATTTGTTTAAATTTGTAAAGAAATTTAAATAGTTTAAATTTTAAATAAGGCTTTATTACTTACAAATTGGATTTGTTAAATTTCTTTTTTTTTTTTTTTTGAGGGGAGTAAATTCACTTGATATAGATAGCTCCTGAAAGAATTTTTTGCAATTTACATTTTTGTGGGAAAACAGATCAACCATTTTTCTTAAGTTTTAATGTCCTTAAATTACGTTTGCTAAAAAATTCAATTTAAAAAAATCGTCGATCTTTTTCGCGCTCTATAACTCTAATACAAATACTTAAGGAGTTTCTCAAGAGTTTTAAATATATGGTGATTCGTATGTTAATTTTTTAAAAAAGTTCTTTGAAAAACAAATGAATTTTTTTAATTAGGTGTTCGGTTGTATTTCAAATTCATTATAACTCTTTTTGTTAAAAGCACTGAAACAAAAACTTCGAGAAAGTAATGAAAACTGACATACGCTTAATGAAAAAAGAACCACGTTTTCAATCGAAGACAGGAATATTAAAGTTTCTTTCGATGAAAACTAACTTGGAAGTAATGAAAATATTCGTAAAACTTGTTTAAAAGGTTTTATGAAGTTTTTCATGAAATGAACGAAAGTATTCATTGATATAACGTAGAATAGTAGTAGGCAGTGGCGTATTTAGGGTGGACAAGAGGGCCTGGGACCTTCCGAAACGATTTCACAAATTTCAGTATATGGTATTAAATATTATAAACAATGTAAAAAAACATCTTAAAAAAACCAAAAATCTTTTCAGAATCTAAAAGTTCTTCTGAAGGAACGTGTTTCGAATCTGAAAATTTTTCTGCCAGAAAACGTATCAAAATCTGAAAATGTTTATCTTAGAATTTGAAACGTTTAAACATAATATTCTAATAGAAACATTATTTAGAAACTGAAGCTTTATTAATATACAAAAAAGGGATATAATTGTAACTAATGTGTAGCAAAAACTTAAGAATTTATTATCGTTTGAACAGTTCATGCGAATAAGGAAGGATAGACCACTTTTTCGCAAACACGTTTTTTTGCACAAATGCATTTTATTAGCAGTGCCCTACAAAGGGGTGGTGCGTATTCCAATGAAGTGCTCAGATCAACTATTAATAGGGCGGAAAAGTTAGTTTAAGTAAATACAAGCATTTTAAGACCAAAATGATCAAAATCGGTCCATGTCTTCTGTTCGCGCATCGTGGGTCAAAATTGGGGTTTTTGAAAAAATAGACATAATTTTAAAAAAAAAAAAAATAAAAAAATTAAAAAAAAATTGTATAGCATTAATTCGTAAATATTCAGATAAATTTTTTTATTTTTTTCGGATATCGATAACCCACCCAAACATGAGTCCAAAAAAAACGCACATTTTTGGCATGGAGCTCAAAACTACTTTTTTACAATTTTAAAAATTTAATGAAACAAAATTTCAAAATATATTAGTTTATCTCTATGATTTCATTGAATGCATCCCAGGGATTGTACAAAAAAATTCTTGGTTAAATTCCTTCATCCAGTTAGTCTGTGGAGCATTTTGAATTTACCGGATTTCAAGAAAATGTGTT
The DNA here is from genome assembly GCA_963921195.1 of Pegoplata infirma. Lineage (NCBI taxonomy): Eukaryota > Metazoa > Arthropoda > Insecta > Diptera > Anthomyiidae > Pegoplata > Pegoplata infirma. The sequence goes on from OY992536.1 coordinate 190,378,087, forward strand.
TTTATCAAAATTTTTTTCTAATTTATAGCTGTAGGCAACATTTTACTCAAAATTAAGCAACAGTCATTTTCAAATGGTTGTTTTGGACCATGATTACTCTGGTATAAACTAATAGGCTTTTTGGACAACGTTAACCCTTGCCGGCACGCGGTTAAAAGTATTCCCTAATGAAAATTCAGAGAAAACTAACTTTTCCGCACTATTAATAGTTGATACGCACCACCCTACCCTACAATCCTATGTAGAAATTTTGGGAAAATTTTGACTTTTAATGCTAAAAAAATTACTTTGAAAGTGCAATAGTTCGTATATTTTTGTTTAAATTGGGAGTGAACTAACGCACAATTTTGATTAAATACAATACAAAAACATACAAAAATTTTACTTTCGGTAACAATGTGTTAAAAGAACTTTACGAGGAACAAACCACACTTATTATATTAGCAAACAATTTTACTGTTCTTGAGTTATAAGACTTTAAAGTGTGGAAAGCAAAAAGGGCGAATATCCGTCCTTAACAAAATATTATATAAAAATTATTTAGCTGCGAGCTTAAAACTGATATTACTTAGTTAAAATTTGAAATTTTACTCAAAAAAACAATCTTAGCACATACAAACAAATTAAGCAGATTTGCAAAAAAAAAAAAAATCTTCAGTGTTACCGCGTATTAAGATCATATAACCACGAATACATGGTCTAAGCATATTTTAACCGTCTTTTGATTTACTTTATTTCGGAAATTAAATCTTTAAAAATATTTAGTATTTAGAGTCATAAAGAATTACTACTGCATCAAATGGCAGGAATATTAAAAAAAAAATGTTTTTGCATGTCCTTGCAATCCTTAAAAAGTGTATCCTTGAAGTCATTAAAGTGTTACAAACAAATACCAACCATAGTTCGTCAAGTTTTGCAAGTCTCATGATAATGTAGTAAAAGTATGCTGCAAAATAACACATTTTTATTCAAATTTCAAAAAATTTTTTTGGATATTCGCCCTTTTTCCATTTAAGCAAAAATTGTAGTCTAATTTTTGGCAAGTTCTCTTTTGAATAACTTACTAAAATTTTGTATATAGGTAGATGTGACTTAAATCTTTAAGCTAATACCAAAAAGTTGACAAAAATATTATTTTTAATGGTTTCCTGCGTTTTTATTGTCCCCTGTAAAATTCTACAAAAGGTCTATTCTAGTCTTCATTCGCATGAACTGTTCATTTATTTATTATATAACAATCTTTCCAGAATCTGGTATTTCTTAGACTTTTTCTATATAAAAAATTTCTCAGAATCTGAGACTTTTGCTGTGTTTTTCAATAAGTGGATTTATTTTCGGATTATTCTTATTTAGTTTAAAATAAATAAATTAAAATGCCAAAACAAATTTGGAATATTTTTTTCCATAATCTACGATAAATAAGCAATTATTATCCGAAAAAATAATAAAAAATCTAGAAAATTAAAAAAGTTATAAATAAATCAAAATAAATCCAACTAAATTTTAGGATTAAATAAATCCGTTTTGGATTAATTTTGTTTTATTTATAACTTTTTTTCATTTTCCAAATTTGTTCATTATTTTTTCGGATTATAATTGCAAATTTATTGTAGATTACGGAAAAAAATATTCCAAATTTGTTTTAGTATGTAAAAATATTTTTTTAAGCAAAATAAGATTAATCAGAAAATAAATCCACTTATTGAAAAACACAGCATTTGTCTTTGAAAAAATATTCCAGAATATAAGATTTATTTTATAGTACATATAACATCTATATGATGTCTCAACAACTGAAACATTTACTCAAAATCTAAGACTTTTTGTGTCGGAAAATGTCTCAGAATCCGAGATTTTTTTAATATGAAAAATGTCTTTAAACCTGAAAAAATATCTCAAAACTTGACATTTATGCTATTTAAAACTTTTTTATTAGAAATATGTCTCAAAAACTAAAAATTTAAGACTTTTTGTATGGAATCATAATACAAGACTTTTTCTATAGGCAAAATTTCTCGGAATCTGACACTTTTTCTTTAGGAAAGCTGTATTTGAACCTGATACTTGTTCTCTAAGGAAAATGTCTAGGATTGTAATATTTTTTCTTTAGGAAAAATGCTTTAGAATCTGATAATTTTTCTTTAGAAATAATGTCTCAGATTCTGATTCTTTTTTTATCTTTATCAAAAGTCTTTCAAAATCTGATACTTTTTCTTTAGGAAAAATGTTTTAGAATCTAAGACTTCTTCGATAGGGAAAATGTCTCATAGTCTGAAAACTTTTCTATGGGAAAATGTACCAAAATCTGAGACTTTTTTTTAGGAAAAATGTCTTTGAGTCTAGAATGTCTCTGAATATGAGACTTTTCCTGTAAAAATATGAATCAAAATCTGAGACTTTTTCGATAGTAAAAATGTCTCAAAATCTGATACTTCTCACTTTCTCACTCTGAGGATCTGTGACTATTAGAATCTGTGACTTTTTCGGTCTCAGAATCGCAGATATTTCTATGCCAATAAAGTCTCAGAATCTATGACTGTATCTAAAGGATAAAGTTCTCATAATCTCACATTTTTAATTTATCCACAATTTCTCAGAATCTGAGACTTGCCTTTGCAAAAAACGATCAAAATCATAGATTTTTTTTATAAAAAATGTATTACCGTCTGATACAGTTAATATTTTAAATCATGTCCTAATTTTCTAAAAAATTTTTAATATCTAATAATTTTTAGGGAAACTTTCTCAAAAACTTTAAATTTGTTTGAGAAAAATTATCAGAATCTGGATTTTCTGAATCAGTAACATTGTAAAATAGTAGGTTAGTGAAGGAAAATTGTAACCTTAAATTGAAATACATAAAAAAGTTCACTAATAACAATTTTTGGTGAGTCACGTGTAACTGTCACTAAAATTTTATTTAATTTATATGATTGTAGTACCTGTACATGGTAGAAAAATTATGCATTCACATATTTTTATGGTTTGCTTATAGCTTTTGTCACAGAAAAATGTTAATCCAACCCAGCAAAACTTAGATTACCAAATAAGGTATAAAATAAGGTATAGGATCTCTTATTTTATACATTGCAGCAATGATGATTTTAACAGGCGATGAGACTCAAAGTAATGCATCCACATTATCACAAAGAATACCAGTAAGGTATAAAATAAGTCATAAATGTATAACGAAGAATACGAGTAAGGTGTAAAATATATGATATTTTATAGGTTACGAGAAATTAAATAATATAGCATACCAGAAGATAATAAATAAGGTGTTACGAGTAGTGAAAAAGTAATTTTGTATTAAATTTACTCACGTGATTGTAAGTGAGTGTAAGTAGATAAAATATGCTCGTGAGTGTATGTCGTTAGAAATTTCCTGTCGTGAGCCCATCTCTAGTTTAAACTTATGCATTTTTATATAAAATAATTATTTTTTATGTTATTGTAATGCATTATGCATCCAATTATAAATAATGCATTATTTCAAACTTTGAAATAATACATAATGTAACCAAATATAAGTCATCCATGATTTAATGTTTAGAAACAATAAATATGAAATACATTTTTTCCAATAATCATGCATTACGTAGCAAATTATTAGTAATGCATTATTTTTCACTTTAAAATAATACGTTGTGGAACAAATGTTTGGTAAGACATCCTAAAAAAATGCTACAAATAAGGTATATACATTACCTGGTAATGTGTTATATAATCACTACCCATTACCAAAGTTTTGCTGGGAAGCTTTTAATTGTAAGGAATGCGTTCTGTCTGCTTTATAGTTTTTTTTTAAGTTAGAAATTATTGTATAAGTGAAAATGTATGCACTATATTTTTTGAGTGCAGTCCTTGGTAAAACCACAAAATAATGTAAAACAAAACGGAAATACAAAATTAAAATTCACTTTTCTATTTTTTTCTATTTATAGATTTTATTTAGTTTCCTCACACAAAATTTGACTATATCCTTAAAATTTAAATCAGTGAAAACCTGACGATTTTATATTAAATAACGCAAATTAAAGTAACTAAACACAAAACACTAGTAATTTACAAATAAAAAAACAATTTTCGATCCACGTCATTTTTGCATATATTTTCTATGTAAAAACTTACGCAGAATCCGAAAATCCTCTCCAAAGTTTTAAAAACACAACAGTTTTCGAGATACTGCCAATTTTTTAATTTTTATTTTATTTTATTTTATTTTATTTTATTTTATTTTATTTTATTTTATTTTATTTTATTTTATTTTATTTTATTTTATTTTATTTTATTTTATTTTATTTTATTTTATTTTATTTTATTTTATTTTATTTTATTTTATTTTATTTTATTAAGAATTACCATATAATTACAAATTACATACTAATTTTACCTAACCAAGAACTGGTAACAATGACCTTCGTCTCGTTGTAGCGAATCAGACCAAGGCCTCTGATGGGAATCGAACCCACGACCCCCAGACTCATAGGCTAGCACGCTACCAACTAGCCTACTGGGGCGCCTAACTTTTTAAATTTTAATCTTATTGAAAAAATGGCTTTTTATGAATTAAAATATCTCCGGAAGAACCTAATAGATTTCATTCTTTTGGGTTTTAGATTAAAGGTAATTTAATGGCCTATCAACCCAGTATACAACATTTTTCGATTTGATTACCACTTTAGAAACTATTAATCGATATATCGACAATTTAGCTTCAATTTTTCCGAAATTCGGGAAAAAAAGTAAATTCAAATAAAAATTTAAATTCAAATTAAATTTAAAAAAGTTTTAAAATTGATTTCTCTCTTTTCAGATCAATTCTGATCTATTACGAAGAAAAAAAGAGGTCTTTTAAAAAAATCCGTTTATAAAAGTAAAAGTTGCGAGTTGAGTAAAAATGCAGAAATTTAGCTTTTGTAGAGCGAAATTATAAAAAGTTGATTTAAATTTTCTTAAAATTATTTTATTTAATAAAAAAATATCACAATTTATTATTTCACTGCAAATAAGAATTACAAAATTAAAACAACAACAACAGCAGCAGGTTGTTATAAAAAAACAATAAAAGAAAAAGAAGATGCGGCCACTATCGCGACCAACAACCCTTATTTCTTTAACAGCATCGTACAGCCAACACACAAGCAACGACAACTATCGTCGTCACGAAGCTTGTGTTGTCCGCTATACAATGCTGACCGTCCTTTCACACCAACCTGCAAATAAGAATGAGCTGTTTTCGTCAATGTTTGCACTTTTATACAATCACCAAAAGAGCTTTTTAATAAAAGCGAACGATCGTTAAAAATAAATAACAAAAGCACAACTTAACGAAACAGCTGTTACACGCAGTGTTGTATCTACGAACGGTAACGATTACAATTACTTTTACGTTAATCGGTACAAATGACCACTAAATTCAAAAAAAGTATTAAACGTTAAATTTAAAATTATAATGAATGTTAAATTCAAAAAGAAAAGAAAATATATACTAAATTCAAGTTGTCAATATATAATAAAAGGTTTATAAATATATAAAATAAACGATCCGCTACACTTTTATACAAATACAGTTATAAGTATTTATGTGCGTTTACATTCGGCACATCCAAAATAAACAAATGCAACTGTTTTTGTATAAAACTAAATTTATGCATTGTTTTAAATGTATGTAACTTCTACAATTTTTGATGGATTTTATTAAAAACTTTTTATTTTCTTCGTAATAAATCAGACTTGAAATAAAATTTAAATATTAGCAATTTATTTTCTAAGAACCTTCTTTTTATCTTTGTAATAGACCAGAATTGAACCGCAAACAGAGAAATGATTTTTAATTTTTTTTTTTTTCAAAAGAAATAAATGATTTCACTAATTTTCAAAAATTTTAATAAAATTGAAGCCAAATTTTCGATATTATCAATTAATTGCTTTTGAGACGATAATCAGATTGAAAATGCGTTATGCGTAAATGATAAATCATTTATTACCTTTACTTCAAAACCAAAACAAATGAAATCCACTGATTAGGACTAGAGATATTTTTATTTAAGTAAAACCACTTTTTTAAAAATTTAAAAATTTGAAAAGATGGCAATATCTCGTAAGTTGTTCTACTTTTGAAACTTTTGAGTTAATTTCCATATTCATCGCGAGATCTTACATGAAAATAAAGGCAAAATGTCGTCGGTCATAATATCAGTAAACTTGTAAAAATGAAATCTCTCTATGCTCTTATTATGAACTCTTTTTGTGTTGCGTATGATTAATATTAATTACAAAATGTATCTGTCGTATGGGGCGTATGATAATTAAATAATTATAGTTTGTTTTACATGGCGTATGATTTATATTTATTTTGAAATATATTTGATATATGATTATTGAAATAATAAACTTTTACTATATTCTTATACATATCGTCGCGACGGTGCGCCACTCAGAACCTCAGGTGTATTTCAAAATTTTTTGAAAAGACTTTAATATCAGCTAAATTTGTTACTTTTGCGCGATTTTTTCAAATTAAAAATAACGCAAATAGAAAATTTAATCATTTTAGAAAGAAATATGCCAAAACTTTTTTTGAACGATCCACCCTAATGTACGCTACGGGGCACAGTGGTTCCAAGTCCAAATCTAGCTGGACAAAATTATTTTATCACGGTTTTATATGTTTTTGGGGTCGCTGAGTTCAAAAAACGTGTATAAATTTTTCTAAGACAATTACACTAATCGACAAATTTTTATTTTTTTTCTAATTTCAGTAATTCATTAATGACAAAAATGGTTTATATGCAGAACAGAAATATGAAATGCAAAAACTTATTTTTTTAAAGTTTTGTAATCTCTAAAAAATAAAAAAAAATTTGTCGAGAAGTGTTATTGAAAAAAACAAGTGAGTGTTTTAAATTCGGCTATGCCGAACGTTAGGGAGCACCTTCCCCTTGCGATTTCGAACTTCATCGGAGAGAAGAATGTTGCATTTGCTTAGCAAAAGTACAAAAAACTCTGCAAAAAATGCGATTTTTCTTATTATGAACTCTTTTTGTGTTGCGTATGATTAATATTAATTACAAAATGTATCTGTCGTATGGGGCGTATGATAATTAAATAATTATAGTTTGTTTTACATGGCGTATGATTTATATTTATTTTGAAATATATTTGATATATGATTATTGAAATAATAAACTTTTACTATATTCTTATACATATCGTCGCGACGGTGCGCCACTCAGAACCTCAGGTGTATTTCAAAATTTTTTGAAAAGACTTTAATATCAGCTAAATTTGTTACTTTTGCGCGATTTTTTCAAATTAAAAATAACGCAAATAGAAAATTTAATCATTTTAGAAAGAAATATGCCAAAACTTTTTTTGAACGATCCACCCTAATGTACGCTACGGGGCCACGAATAACGACTTTTTTCAAATTTAGTCGATCGCTAAATTCGAGTTTAAAAGTGTTTAAAAAAATTAAACTCTATGTTAAAATTTTTATTTCGCTTTAAAATTGAGTTCGAAAAAAAATTAGGGCCTTTGTGATCCTACCATAGTAATTTTTAAGTTTTGGTTTGACAGGATTTTAGTTGAGATGTTGCTTTAATTGATACATATCCACAAAAAAAATCGTTCCTATCTGTGACATCTTTATCGTGTACTAAAATCAGTGTTGGATACCGTTACCCTTTCAATACCGTTACCGATTAAAAACCCTTTAATGTTGACTACCGTTACCAATACCGAAATAAAATAATTTAAATACCGTTACCGATAAAAAACCCTTACCTTTATTCTGATTTTTACCGGTATTATATTGGGTTTGTTTCGGTTGTCATAAAATCCAGAAAAAAACAAAGTATAATATTTTTAATCTACGTAAAATAAAAATAAATAAACATTTTTACTCATTGCAAATCACATTGTTATTTGGACAATAATGAAATCGGTCAAACCAATGATCACATTCACATTTAACTAAATCTTGAGAAATAATACGTGAAAATCGGTCAAACCAATGATCACATTCGCAATTTACCTAAAATGTTCCGAAGAAAAAAGTGAGTGCCATGTTTACATTAAACAATTTTAAGTAGAAAGATGAAAGAAGAGACAAACCTAAATTGCGCCAAATCGCAAAAGTGTAGCTGGCGGTGTCATCCACACAGGCGAGCGCGGAGAGGTGGTTGTCTGGGGTTATATACATAATGAGCCCAAGTCGTACACTGAGAAGAACAACTCTGTTGAAAAATCTTTTAGTTTGAATTAGATAAAAGTTTTCTAATTTTTCTGCAAAAATGAATACTTTAACCAAATTTTCTGTCATTAAGATTTTTGTATTTTTGCTGACCCTGTTTGCTGACTTTAATTTTTTTTGTGCAAAACTTAGCAGAATATTTTGTAGTTTTACAACAATTGTTTCTTGTTTTTTGGTTAAATGTTGTTGGGTATAAAGGAAAGTGTTGAAAAGTCATAAATTTGTTAAAAACACGTGAAAAATAAAAAAATATTTGTTAAATTACAATATTGAGTGAATATTTTAATTAAATTCTGAGTTAATTAATAGTATTAAATACTAGTACTACATAATTTTGTGTTGAAAATTCAATAAATTTAACAGTTTTTTTAATTTTATTAAATAAATTTTTGATTTTTTACATGTTTTTAAATTTTTTTTTACTTTTTAACATTTTGGGTAAATTTTATTCATAATACCGGTACGTACCGGTATTGATGTTTCGGTAACGGTTTATCGTTACCGAAATAATCGAAAATACCGTTACCTTTACCGATATAAAAAATATGTAATACCAATACAGTTACCAGTACCGTTATTCGTTTCGGTTGCCAACCCTGACTAAAATATATCAAAAAACAGAAAAAAATTAACTTTTTACCCTTTTTCACATTCTATATATTATCACAATAAATGAATTTTGCCGATTGCCAGTGCGTTTTGGTCTAAAAAATCTATGTTTACGATTTTAGCCAAATTGGAAAATTTTACCCTGTGACCCTGCATTTTTTTTTTTGACGTGTACAAGAAAATTTAACCCCCCAGGGCACAGGTTTAAATTGTCCGATTTGGCTAAAAATTTAAAAATAGAGTTTTTAGACCAAAACGAACGATATTTTGCTAAGCAATGGACAAAAGAAATTTGTTGCGATAAAATATAAAATTTAAAAAAAGGTGGAAAACGCATTTTTTTTGCTGTTGTTTTGATACAAAATTTAAAAAAAAAGTGGAAAACGGATAGGAATAATATATTAAATAATATTTAAAATTTAAAAAAAGGCAGAAAACGCATTTTTTTACATTTCAGGTCACGATAAAGATCTCACGGATAGGAATAATATTTTTTTGTTGATATCACAAAATCTTTTTTAAATTTCAACTCAAAGAAACTGAAATTAATGTTTAAAAAAACCGGCAGTTTTTGGAATTTAGAAAAACTGTAAATGCAGTTGTGTAAACAAGACCTTGAACCATCACTGAGCAATATTTAAGGATTACCCCACTTCATCCGTAAAAGTTACAGAGGGTTAAAGTTGAAAAATCGATAAAAATTGCTTGAAATAATCCATAGTTTTTACATTCTTTCGCTTTTTTATAAGTTCTCCTTATATTTCAATCTTTTCCGGCATAACACAAAGTCAGTACATATAAAAGATTATTTTAATGTTGGTTTGATACACTCAAAAAAAAAAAACTGTAAAGTTAGAAAAAAAGCTTGTAAACCTACAAGAAAATTTGCTGAGTTTGAACCCACAATTTTTTTGCTAAAGTTAGCAAAAACGTTTTGCTAAAAATTAGTTAACTGAAATAATTTTTATTTCAACTTAGTTCATACACATTTGAGGACCCCATTGGGTTCGGACCCAATAGGTCCAGACCCCGATGGACCTAGACCTAGTTGGGTTCCTTAAAAATCGTCATAGTTTTTGATCCAAAATTTGGGTCCGTTTCGCTCTACCTTGCTTTGTTTTTGAGATACGTGATTTTAGGGGATCACTGGGGTCTTGAGAATTAAAAAACTCGATAACTTCAAAAATATTACTCGGAGAGCTTTTGGTTATTTTGTGGTCTTGTTCTACGTGCTGAGAACTACAAAAATTATTTTGGACTTTTTGTTGTGTCGGCAATATTTACCGAGATATGAGGATTTTAAAATTTTCGGGAATGCTAACTTTTTTGGATCCCAAGTTAGGTCCCATTAGGGTCCACACATGTGAAGCGGACCCTCGAAAGTATGGAGATTCTAAGAACCAAAAATGCCCTCCATTTTGCTCTATCTGGCTTAGTTTCCGAGATATATATATATATATATGTCCTTTATTTATCTAAATATAATTAGAAATACATTTCTGAATATCAAAAATACTTAAATAAAGTTCAGTGTGAACATAGGGCGTCAACAAATTCTCTCCATCTGATTCTATCTCTGGCAATTGTTTTTGCTTGATTCCAGGATACTCGAGCTAGTAAACATTCCTGTTTGAGACATCGAACCCAGGTGTTACAGGGTCTGCCTTGGCGGCGTTGACCTTGGGGGTTCCAATCTAGGGCTGTTCGGGCAATTTCTGTAGGTGGTCTTCGCAAAATATGGCCTACCCACGTCCACTTTCGTCTACGAATTTCAATTTGCACTGGCAAGGAATTAGCCCTTTGGAGCAGGGCTTCATTTGAAATCCTATTTGGCCAATGAATATGGAAAATTTGCCTCAGGCATTTATTTATAAAAGTTTGAATTTTTCTTGTTGTATTTTGAGTCAAGCTCCATGTAGTGCAGCCATATAGTAGTACTGACTTTACACTACAGTTAAAAATGCGGATTTTGGTTTTTCTAGATATATTATTTCTACGCCAAATTTTAGATAGCGAAAAAAAGGCCACTCGTGCTTTATTAATGCGGTCAGTTATATCAGCAGTTGACCCGCCGTCTTTGGTTATCTTGCTGCCAAGGTAAGAAAAAGCATTTACGTCTTCAATTGTTTGGCCATTAAGTATTAATGGTGAAGTGACATCTGTGCCTATGCGCATAAGCTTTGTTTTTCTTATATTAATTTTTAAGCCAACTTTTCTAGCGTTTTCGGATAGGCTGATAAGTTTCGATTCAATATCGGAAAAACGATGGGCCATTAAACATATGTCGTCTGCATAGTCTATGTCATATAAAAATTCAGACAGAGTCCAGCGAATTCCGAATGGCGCATCTCTGTTGGTTTTTTCCATGACACAATCAAGCAGTAGCAAAAACAACGTTGGGGAGAGGATACAGCCTTGTCGTACACCTGTACTGGGAATAAATGATCGACTCTCATTTCCATTGAAACGTATCCTACATTGTGCATCTCTGTATAGTTCACGTATCATGTTCACTATTTTGTCAGGAATTCCTTTGTAGGTTAGTGCTGACCACATGGAGTTTCGAGATATAGTATCGAATGCCCGTTCAAAATCGACAAAAAGAAGATAAAGGGGAGTATTGTATTCAGCGGATTGCTCAATTATAATGCGCAACGTGTTAATGTGGTCAGCACACGATCTACCTTGTCTAAACCCAGCCTGTTCCCTTCGCAGAATTTGATCCGCAATGGGGGAAATTCTTTGCAGAATGAGAGTTGCAATTACCTTGCTTATTTCCGAGATAGCGCCATTTTAAGTTTTCTGAAAATAAAAAAAAATTTACCATTTATTTTTGCTAATGTTAGCAAAAAATCTTGTAAAAATGTTGTCAACTCAATTTCAAATTTAGCAAAATAAATTAGTTCAAAGTTTGTTTAAAATTGCTAATGTGCTAAATGAAGTTTACAAGAATTTTTTGCTAACATGCTAAAAGTTAGCTAACTAGCATTAGCAAAAAAAATTAGTAAATCTACTAACGTATTTTTTTGAGTGTAGATGCTTCATCGCTTGGTAAGAAGTTATAAGACGGTTAAGTTTTGAAACCAAAAATGAAGAGTTTTAAAATTTTAGAGGTTTTTTGATAAGGGATTTCGGCCCCCTCTATAAAATGAAAAAAGTTGAACTTGAGTTGGTAGCTGTTGTAATTCTTAATATTTTGGAATTAATCTCGTTAATGTGCAACGAATAGTTAAGGAGTTTCAGCAGATCAAAGTTCGAAAGAAAAAACGTATTTTTTTTTAAATACCAGTTTTTCGCGAGGCACATTCGCGGTTTCATTCGAAATTTGGTGGACTCTTGCGTAAACTGAGTTTTTTGTGAGTTTACATAAAAAAACACTGGCGGGTTTATAAAAAATAAATTGCAAAAATTTTATGGCATTTTTGAAAATTGTGCGAAATTTGCAAATCTGTTTCCTATGTTTTTTAGTAGCAATTAATGCATCATGTTCATTTTAGTTCACCAAAAGACGTGCCTTAACGAGTAGAACTGATTTGCTTTTTGACATTTTTTTTTACTTTAAGCTATTCTGAGTGGAAAGCGCGACGATTTTATCTAAACCTGTTTTGATCTGGCACATCCAAGGCTTTACACGAAATCGGATGAAATTTTTTTTAAATGAAAGCCCACTTGATGTGTCATCATAAAATCAGAGGCAGGTTAAAAAATTTTGATGATTATAGATTTTTCGGACCATATTAAATTTTCTTGTTATAAAAAGCATCACCGATTTTTTTTAAACTACTGGTACAATGATACGACTTTCCATGATTTTTTTCAGCAATACCAACGCGCATTGCCTAAATATATTATAAAAAATTGTAAAACTTTTCTTTTACCGCGATTTAATCGCGATTTTAGGTACTTAGATATTTTTTTTTAATCGTTTGGTCATTAAAGGGTTAAATTTTTATCATATATTTTAGAAGAAATGATATATCCTGGCATGTTTTAATAACGCATGCAACAAATGTGTAGAAAAAAAAAAATCTTTAAAATATTTTTAAGATTTTTAAAACCGCTTATTCTTAATACCGCCATAACTTTTAACCCCCTTGCTCGATTTAATTGACGCGAACGAATTTCTTATTCTTAAGTAGCTTCTAATATTTATGCCAACTTTCATCGATGTGCCATTAAAACAAAAATCACATCTCTGGTATTTCCTATACCGGTTTCAGTTAGTGTCATCATCAGTAGGATTTTAAATGTCGGTTTGTCATGTTAATGAAAACTGTTTTTTATATATGTGAATATTTATAGTTTCTACAGAATAAATTTTGACAGTTTCCAACACTACAATTCTATTTCTAGCAATCTCAACCACACCTCATACTTTCTTTCAACTTTTTTGTCTCTTACATTATTTCGCTTACATTATACCGGTATAGGAAATACCAGAAATGTCTATAATTTTTAGAAATTCAATTTTTCTTCTGCATTTTTTCAACTTGAACCCTTATAACAAATATAATTAGAGCCCGTGCTCGATCTGTACTTACAGAAAAAATCAAATAAAAATCACATCTTTTTTACCTCAAAATTTAAGTCTTAGACGGAACTCGTCAGATGTATCATTAAAAGCAAAATCTCAGCTAAAGTCCTTTCATGTCAAAACTAAAAAAAAAAATTTTTTTTTTTTTGAACCCAATTTTGAAGTGGAAGGATTTATCACACCAAAATTAAATTTTCAGCCGTTCATAAGCTAAGCAAGTTAAATAATAAACAAACAAAAAAAAACTAAAACAAGTAAGAGTGTTAAATTCGGCTGTGCCGAATCTTTTATACCCTCCAACACGTTTAAAATTAAACAAAAATCGCAGGGGTTTTTTTTGGGGGGGGGTTCGGTGGAGTTGGTGGGGGATACCTGTACCCCCACTTTATATGTTTACAAATAATTTGTTTATGATATTTACGCTTAAATAACAAATTTTTACCGTTATTTGTAATTAATTTCAATAACCATGCCCCCAAAGGGGGGCGGCCTGAAAAAAATTGAATTTCCTAACCCCCTTGGTCCAAGCGCAGGTCTATGAACATAATATGGCATACAAATGTTACAATTGTGAACAAAACTTTAAAAAAACTCGTAAAAATATCGTATTTTTCAGGGGTCGTTTTAGTTCTTCAGGGGGGAACTTTTTTCCCCCTGGTCCGATTTTGCCCATCTTCGAACTTAACCTTACCAGTAACATAATATATATTCTTGCCCAATTTCAGGGGTCTAGCTCTTTTGGTTTGGACTGCATCGTTATTTCTACAGACGGACGGACGGACGGACGGACGCACATTGGGTTGAATGAGTGGCAAAGAGGCGCTTTATTCAGGGAAGCAGTAATTTTAACATATAATATTTTTTGATTGATGAATGATGAATAATACATTAGAAAGCACCCGTTTAAAGAGAAAACATGTGTTTTTTATTTTTTTTTAACCTGTCAGAATTTGTTTAGTGTTTTTTGAAAATTGAACTTGATTCACAATTTAAGCTGTAACTTTTAAACCAAAAGCGATAATTTAATGAATACAGTTGCAAATTAAAGTATTTTTAATGCGATAATAAAAATTTAAAACAATAAAAAAAAATATGTGTTAATACTTGAGAAAAATTTGTTTAAAGTCGGATTTTTGTGTTACACCAAATTTTAAATTTTTTTAAATTTTCCATAAAAAAGTCAGGAAAGTTGTAATTTTTGAACTATTATTATAATATTTGTCAGATATTATATTACACCACCCAGAGACATCTGCTTACCCCACCCCCGCCCCCTTCAAACTCCCCACAAAAACCGTCCCTGTCATTTTTATTTTTTTTTGCTTGTTGGAGGGTTTCAAAGATTTGGCACAGCCGAATTTTAAACTATTACTTGTTTATATATAGATTACAAAGACCCACAAAAAAAAGTCTAGACCCACTAACACTTATGTATTTTTACCTTCTAAATTCAATTCCGCGATCAGAATTAAATTCTATCGTTGGGTTTTTGTTTAATTTACAAGGAAAGTGACCAAAAGTGAACTGACCTGATTTCCTTGTAAATTTGACTAACAATAAGTTAACATTTTTAAAATTGTTATGTAATGTTCAAGTCTGATTTATTACGAATAAAATATGAGGGTTTTTCATAAAATCCATCAAAAATTGCAGAAGTTACTTGCATTTGAACAAATGCATTAATTCACAACATAAATACAACTGTTTTTGTATAAAACTGAAATTATGCGTTTTTGTTCAAATGCATGTAACTTCTGCAATTTTTCACAGATTTTATTAAAAATACTCTTATTTTCTACGTAATAAATCAGAATTGAACCTTACATACAGAAATAAGATTAAAAAATTTTATAACTTTGTCAAATTCACAAGGAAATTAGATGGGTTCACTTTGCGGACTTTTCTTGTAAATCACAGGAAACCCCAACTATAGAATTTAATTCTGATGGCAGAATCGATTTCAGAAGGTCAAAATACATAAGGATAATTGGGTCTAGTTTCTGGGTCAGAAACTTTTTTGTTTTTTTGTGATGAAGTGTTATTGAAGCCACCATTTTTTTTTTCATAAAATCTTAAATAAAAAAATAACGGCATTAAACGCGGACGTTTCTTTTCTTTTAAATTAAAGCTTATACTATATGCTTTATTATCACAATGTATAAGCAATAACAACCTCTTACATTTTTTTTTTATATTCCATCAAGTATTAAAAATATTCCAATTTTGGAACATTTTACAAAAAAATAACAAAAATATTTTTACAACAATTTTCAAAAAACAAAAAACAGAAATGTATTTGAAAATGCCTAAAGTTGATGGTTCCATAATAAAAAAAAATACCTTTGAATGAATAAATACCAAAAAAAAATTTTAGAAATAAGTTGATTTTCAATCTTTAGCTCCATATTCAAAAACACAAAAATTTATTTGATTTTGACGGCGGATTGCAAGAAAAGTAAACAACTCAGAATAATAGTTGTGACAGATTTTTTAGTGTAATTTTATATACTTTAACCCTAAATTAAAAATTTTTGCAAAAAAAAAATTTTCAGTTTTGAATAAAGCGCCACTTTTAATCCATTTCAACCCAATGTGGGACGGACGGACATCGCTAGAATGTATTAGATTCTATCATGGATCAATATTATATATACTTTGTGGGGTCCCCGACCGATATTTCGATATGTTACACACGGAATGACAAAGTGAGTATACCCCCATACTGTGGTTGGAGGGTATAAAAAAAATGTTTTGGTTTGTATGGGGAAAAAATTGTTTTGGGGCAAAACTTTAACTAAGCAAAGCCACAGATTACTTTTGTCCGATTTGGCTAAAAATTTAAATACAGAGTTTTTAGACCAAAACGAACCATAATTTGCCCAGCGATTGACAAAATTCGAAAAAAGTTATAAATTGTGCCAGCCTAATGTACACAAAAGTTATTGTATAAATAATAATATCCAATTTCCTTTAACTTTAAACCATTTGCTTAAGTAATTTTTTTTTTGGGTTTTCACTGTCCTTACTCAAATATCAATATCCTTTTTTTTTAGAAAGTATACATGCAATAAACAATAAATATTTTTTATTTTTTTACAGATGAACAAGTCTATTGAAATAATATCAAATTTGTTTTTTTAGAAATATTTTGTACACTAAGAAAATTATGTCATTAACTGTTTGTAGGTTATTTAAAAAAGTAATTAGTAAAGTGATTTTAAAAGAAAATTACTTATAAATATTATATTGTATTTTATTCGACCTTTTTAATAATATTTTCTTTTTTAATAGAAAATTACTTATTTTATTAAGACCACCTACCGCAAGGGAAAAGTTTCCCACAACGTCTACCACCGATAAACGCACCTGGATTTACCTTCTTTTTGCATTTGCCAAAGTATATAAAGTTCGGCAAGCTAAACATTTTTTTTATTGGTTGCGCCTTAAAGTATGTTACAGAAATAATATTTTATATATAATAGGGCGATTCGCACATGTCTTGAGACAAATTGTATTAAGGATTTTATATCCAGTTGTCTGAAAAATAAATCCTAATGGAAGAGATTTTATTTATTTTTGACTTGACTTTGAAATTCTGATGTTGTATTTAAATTTGTATGTTACACTGTATACGAAAGATGCGTTTTGTTCTACTAAGGGATCTCTTCCCTTTTTTGTGTGTTATTTCTTTTGCAAAGACAAGTCAAGCCATAGGTTATGTTTGTTTTATGTTAAATGTTCAAATATATTTTAGCATAGAATTCGATATGCAAACATGTTCGTTCCTGCCACACTATGGCAAAGAATGTAAAAAATTCTTAAGAGATTGAATGCAGGTCTACTGAACATCATAGAACATACCAAAAAATGTTAACACATTTGCATACACACTTGACTTGAATGTATTTGTTTACTGCTATGTATGCACTTGCACACATGTATACCACTTATGTGTATATGTATGTGTGTGCAGAGGGTTTTGTAATACATTCACTTTTAGACACTTCTGTGTTTTCCAACAAAAAAAAACAAAAACTCCAATAGAGAGAATGCTTTTAAAGCATTCTAGTAAGAGTATGTGTATTAGGGTGGGTCGATTTTTTTTGTCAAAAATCGTATAGCAAAAACATAATCTACAAGAAATTCTTAGAACATTTCCCAAAGAAACCATGTTTCTAAAATCAAACCCTATACCGCGCCTAACGACATGAAGATTTGTCCGTCCGTCCTTTTTTGCATAAGCAAAACATAGAACTTGACTCTTTTTTGGTGTTTGTGTTAATTTTTGGGCTTTGGTGTGCTCCGAGGTATATAGTAAAATTTTATTGGCAACATTTTTGTAGAACATTTCATCCCCACCCTCCCCCTCTTTCGGGTTGTTTTTTGCGATTTGTTAGGATAGAGCCAAAAAATACTGTTATGAGAGGGAGTTAGAGGGTTAATATGTTTCACAAAAATTTTTGCCATATATTTTCTACAAAGTTGCTGAACATACCCTACACCTCAGATGTAAAGAAAACATAGTTTTATATACCGATATGCTGCAAGAACTTATCCAGCGGCAATGTTTTACCAATTGCCGCTGGATATAATTCGATTTTTGGGATTATGACCGGCAAGTATATTAGACATAATCCCTGAAATGGAGAAATAAATAATTAAATTGATTTGTAATGAAAACACCACAGACGAAAAATTATAATAAGAAATTTTAACAATAAATCGCTGCTTTTATCGTTAATCCATGGTAATTTTACTCCATTATTTATTTTATATTGGGCTGCAGTATATTAACATGTAACGTGATACTCTGAAAGTAAGTGCAGGGGTTGTGGGTTCGATTCCCTCCAAAGCCTTTGTATGTTTATTATTTTTTTTAGTAAATAAAAGTATATAATTGAGGATCATAATGATATTTCGTCAAAAAAAAAAAACTTAGATACTTTTGTGGGATGAAATTAAAGAGTTGCATATCGGAGAGGAAAAAGCTGTGTTCGATCAAAATCTTTGATAACTGAATATTTTTTTTACATCAGTATTTGATTTATTTTGAGTAAATTTTTTTTTAATTTTTGTAAAAAAAAAATTTTTGTGTGTAAATTTTTTGAGTGTAATTTTTTTTTTTGAGTGTAAATTTTTTTTTTTTTTACTTTTTTTGAGTGACAAAAATATTTTCTAAAATAATTTTTGGCTTACCATTCCTTTTCAAAGCGTGTTTAGCCTTTTTTTGCATATCGGGAGTTCGGGTTAAAACCCATCTAAAATTCCCCATTTTGCTAATAACTTATGAACCACTGCACTATAGGAAATTTTACCCATTTTGTGGCCAAAAGTCAAAATTAAAATTTTTGCAAACATTATTTTTTTTCACATTAATATAAAAAAAACTTAACAAAGTAAACAATTCTTTCTCAATTTTTCGACAGAATTGATGTACTGTCACTTTATCAGTAGTTTTTGTTGCAATTTCTTACTTAGTTATAAAATAACGATTGAGAGCAGCGAATTTTGTGATAGCTTCTAACAAAAGTTTTTATATTAAGAATTTATAGTTTTTAAAAACTAAAAAATGGAAAATAATGTCAAAGGTGAGTACTTTAATGATAAATAGTGAAATGTTGGTGAACTCATCTATTAGATCGATTTTATTGGAAAAATTGAAGTGACCTTAAGATGAACTTATTGAAGTATGAATTGGAATTTTATTTTGACTTTAAAAAAAATGATAGCATATGTTAGCTATAAAACCATAAAAGTTCTCTAGGACAATCAATTACCTTCCGAATTTAAAAAATTTCAAGGTCGGATATGTGCAAACTTTTTTTTTATACCCATTTTTCCAGGTGACTACACTCAAAAAAAACGTAAGTATTTAATACTAAAAATTTAGCTACGAGTACTAATGTTTTAGTCCAAAATGATCTAGTGCAGGCGTTGCTAATCAATACTAAAATTTGTTACTAATATCTAGTACATGAAAAATACTAACAAAACAGTAAATATTACTGCAATTTACTACTAAAAAAATCATAAATATTAAAAATTTTTGTCCTATTTAGTAAATAAAACTACTAATTTTAGTAAATAAAATTACTAATTTTAGTGATTAAAATTACTACCTAAATCAATTTTAATAAATAAAAGTCAGAAAAATATTATATATAAATGATTTTATTTCACTTTGGTTTTTTATTTTATTATTTCACTTCGGTTATAAGATATACTTAATTACATGTCTTCTTAAGCTGTTTAAAAAAATGTTGCGTTGATTGTACCACGTAAACGATTGCTAAAAATATAAGAAATAAATAATATATTCTGAATACATGTTCAAATGTATGTACAAACATTTTACTACAGAGGGCGCTTTTTTATACATACATTTTTTTTGTATTCGTGTGTGTATCCATATTCTTCTTCAGCTTGAATTTTTTTCTTACACAATCATTGAAATAAAAAACGATTAAAAAAAAACTGCCGTAGTTTTATTATTAATGCATATTAATTTTATTATAAACATATTTAAATAAAGAACATTTATATTTAATTACTTTAACACAATTTAATTAAATAAATGTAACATATATTTTTTTTATAAACACTCCGTGACTGGGTATCGCGTTGTTACTTTTTCTAATTCTTTTTCGCACTAAACAAACAGAAAAAACAGTTGGTAGCACTGCAGTTAATGCGAGCAAACGTAGTGTTCGGACACACTGCAGCAGCAAGCAGCTGACGGCAAAAAATATAAAGTACCTGTTTAATTATAAATTATAAATTTATAAAAGCTGTACTTACTGTATTTGGAACTTGATGTGTGCTTTTGCAATGTTAAGAAATAAAAAATAAGGCATTTAAGTGAAATTATAATTGAATAGTGTACTCTTAATTTTTGCTGTCTCCTGCTTGCTGTTGAATTGTGAAGGACCATGTGATCGCTATTAAAAACAGTGTTGCCACTATCAATATGAAAAAAACCGCAAAAATCGTAGGAAAAGGGTAAAAATTTTCCAAACAAAAATCAGCGCCAAGAAAAGAGAGAATATTAAAAAAAATTTTGAAAATGTGCTTTTTAACGTAAAAAGGATAAAAAGCAAAAATAAAAATATTTGTTTCTATAATAAATTAAATAAATTAGCTGATACAATCAAAAGTAAAAATAATATTACATTCATATTACTCAAATAATATTAAGATAATGGTTAACATTAAATTTAAAACAAACTTTTTTTATTACATTCAATTATCAAGCCACAAAACTGTTTTAATGAAATGTTTGGGTATTTTATCAGTTTAATTTTTATGCATTTTACTTTATTTTGACAGTAAACAAAATTGTTTAAAAAAACAACAGTCATTAAACATTTAAAAAAATACGTAGTTGTAAAAAACTTTAGAAAATATGTACCAAAAAGTTTTTACACAAAAACAAGTAGGAAAGTCCAAACATAAACCGATTGGATTTTTTTTTTAAGATCTTAAATTACTGGAAAAAACACATATAAAACAATTTTGAGAGAAATATGCTTCTTTCAACTGAATATCGGCGACTAAATCTACGGGGAGTAACGGTATGCATTACCATGTAATGCATAGCCACAAAAAATGGAAAAATATGTACTAGTTGTTCCCTACCGCTTACCATAGGCCTTAATTTTTTTTTTAATTTTTCATGAATTACGAAGGTTCATGCATTATTTTGTTTCTTATCCAAAAAAAATCATTAATCCTGTATAGAGTAAGGCCACGTTCACACTACATGAACTTATACCTAATTCACACCTAAGATGAAATCACATTCGATCACAACGCATAGCGTTGTTCAAAATTCTGAGTAAATTGGTTTTGTAAAAACAATAAATTGTATTGAAATTTTTACGAAAATAAACCCCAATTTTCTTTATTTAACTCTATCAAAAATAGATATTTTGATTGCGTCATTACAAAAATACAACTCCATAACAAAAATTTAAATTAGAGCAAACGCCGCCGTCGGCAAGCAAATGGGGCGAGTCGCCACCACCGTAAGTTCCTCGTCGGCACAATTTAAATCAATTGTTAGAGTCACTTAATTCAAATTTAAAGGGGTTACTTGTATGAGGCCAAGGTCCAAACATGGATAAAATTTTCCCAATTTCATTAGGTCTTGGGCTTAACTTTCAAATTTCAGCAAAATCTATTGATAAAATAAAAATCACAAATAAAAAAAAAATGGAAAAAACACCATAAATACCTTATCTTTAAAAACGCGTAGTTAAAAAAACGGCAAAACCAAAAAAGCACCAGCATATACCCGAAATGTAACATAATGGCAACACTGAATTCAAATTTAACGATTTTGCAGCAAAATCAGTTGGTAGCTCTGCTTTTAAACAATCGCCCCCTTACGGAATTATTACTAACAAAAAAAATTAAAACCTAATAAATTACTGTATATTAGTACTTTTATGAACTAAAAATAGTAAAAAAATTAGTACTACCGACTACCAACAAAAATTACTAATAAACAGTAAGAAATACTAATTTTAGCACTTTTAAGATACTAAAAAAACTACTGTAATACTGGTAATTGGTAACTTATTAGTAGATTTGGATTACCAACGCACTTACTAATTTTTTTACTGTATAATTATTTTGAGTGTACCGAGTGCCAAATTCAGAGTTATTTAATACATGGCGAGAGAAATAAAGCAGAGGTGGATAAGGAGCCGCTATTTCTGACCATTTCTTTTCATACATTGCTGAGAGTGAATGTTTCGAAAACTTTAAACAATATATAAAGGAGGAATTAAGAATATTTTGTTCAAATATAAATATGAAAAGGATTAAAAGTTGTAGGAGTTTGAAAATTTTTGAAAGACAGCATGCTGTTTGTCTTAAAGGCAATACTTGGCTAAAAAAAACTTGAAACGCAGCCTGCCTCCACTAAATCGAAACCTGGGCGACCGCAATTACCTTTTTTGTCAAAATCTGCGAGAACAAAAATACGAGTTACAGCAGAAATCTCTAAAGATCTAAATAGGGAAGTTGAGCCCCTAGCTTTTGCATCATCTACGGCTGCCCGTAGTGGCATTTTGAAATGTAGTTGACGACTTGGAACTCAAAAATAAAATTTTTGAATAAAATCCTTATTAAAAAGTAGATTTGTTTGACACTTCTTAACATTGTTAAAATAAATTTCTACTGTTATCTTCGAAAGTTAGTGTACACTCAAAAAAAAAAATATTGTAAAAACAGTTTAGAAAACCATATAATCTATCAAGGATCTAAAAAATCTTAGATGCGGCAACTTATAACCCGGGAACCCTGTTTGGAACTAATTATTAGGTAATTTTTTAGGTAACTTTACTAATTTTTTTTTTGAGTGTATGAAAACCTTTAAGAGTCACTCCCTCCCTCTAAAGAGTCTTCCAAAAGTCAAATAAAAAAAATCAGTCAAATCGGTCCAGCCGTTTGGCTGTAAATAATTTTGGCCAAAAAAAGGGTAAAATTTCCTATAGTGCACTGGACAGATTTCGCTGAAATATAGTATTAATCTGACCGGAAGTATAACAAATATATACGCCACGCTTCAGCAGCTTGCCGTATATATTTTCATTCTTCCGCTAACATTTGAAGGTTAGCGTGTTTCACACAGGCAGAAAGACAGACGGACGGACGGATTTTCATGTCGTTAGGCGCGGTATAGGGTTCGATTTTAGACCAATGGTTTCTTTGGAAAAGTTTCTTAGAATTTCTTGTAGATTTTGTTTTTGCTATACGATTTTTCAGTTTTTTTCGATCCATACAAATCGACCCGCCCTAATGTGTATATATGGATATATGTATGTTCCTGTAACTGTGTGTGTATGTATTTGAATGTTTGTGTTAAAAAATATGAAGTGATGCTTATCGATAGTGAAATATGATATTGGATATGATGTTGCAAACAATACTTGAACTGAGCCAAAAGATCAATATACACAGATAGTAGTCATAATTTGTTATGACAACAGAAAATTCCATTTCAATAAATTACAAACTACTCGTATGTTTAAAATATTTTTAAATTCACACACACAAACACACATATTTTTGTTTATAATAACTATATGGACCATACTAATCTATATGTATAGAAATACAATTCATATGAAATGTTTTTAATTTGAAATTGTTTACTGAACAATGCATAACATATCAATGATAAATAGAATTAATTATAAAATAATAGCGTATTTCAATAAAATTATATGTGTGTATGTGTGCTGTAAAAGGATTTACATATTTAAGTAAACGATTAAAAAAAATAATAGAAAATTTTAAATTGACATTAATGAGTTAATAAACCGGAAGATGACATTTTGAAATAGCATGCTTTTTTATTTTAATTGGTATTTTAAAATTGGAATCCCTGGTCGGCCATTGGTTTGGTCATATTAATCGGATTTTAATGATATTTAGCATTAATTCTCGGGGTTTGTCTGTGGCTTAACAATTAGAATTTATGGTAACTATTTCATCTCAAAAAATATGCTACTACACTGAAAGAAAAAAACCACAAAACATTTTACAAAATCAACAATCGCACAGCGATTTACTTTCGTTTTTTTTGGAAATAATTTGCCCATTTGCTAAGGACTATACCGGATATAGCTAATATAACTTCGAGCCCACCCCACCGGTGCCCCTAAATTAGGAAACAAATAGAAAATTAAAGCATATATATAATTAAAGCATTATATCAAGGTTGGTTACGAACCTCAACTTTCGAACACTGTAAATGTCTCTCTTGCTTATGAATCTTAGCCGTTTTTAAGTACATTGCGGTCATTAGTTCATAATTTGCATAGTTCAGAAAAAAGTTTTCAAAACTTTATCAAAATATTTTTCAAAAACTTTTAATAATATTGAAGGATAAAGTTTCAAAGAGAAATTACTAACCTCCGTTTTCTAATATTTTTAAACAATTAAATGGGAAAATTAGCAGAGATCCTCCTCTTTCATTTGCCATCACTAGTGAAATATTAGGACAAGTACAAATATTTTAGAAAAATGTTATCCTATTAAACTTTGAAGTCCTTTTAAATACAAACAGGATCACGAAATGAAAAATTGTAAATGCTCTTTTACTATATTTTTTTCTCTAGCTTGAAACGTATATTTTCCTGTTCATGTTTAGCGAATTTTAGCTATTTTTGCTATTTTTTCAGTAATATGTCCTTGCCCTTGGATTATTTAGCCTTTACAATTCAATCAACTCAAAAACTACTTAAAAATCTAAATTTTGCAAATTTTGCAAAACTTTAAAATGGGTTAATTATAGATATGGGATCGTAAGTGACTTGGCAATCACGCAGGCTCACGAAAAAAAATTGTAATCACGCACGATCACGTGAGTGGAAAAAAATTTAATCACGCTCACGACGTAATCACGAAATGCTAACGAATTAAAATATGTAAAAAAAATATACATATGTCATATTTTGTAGGCGACACGAAATAACTCCCACATGAAATAACTCCCACGAAATAACTCCCAATGAAATAAATCCAACCAAAAATGAAATATGTCCCAATGGAGAAAAAAATGAAGTAAGTCCCAACTGCAATGAAATAACTTCCACCTACAAAATGAAATAAGTGCCAATGAAATAACTCCCACTAATAATGAAAGAATTCCCAATAAAAAAAATGTAAAAGTCTCAACAAAAATTAAACAAACAATAAGGGAAAATATGTACATTAGACCGACTCACCTTATATGGGCAAAAAAAAAGTTAAAGTTGTACCCCCCTCAAAATTAACTTTGACATGTTTTATGAAGATTCCCAAAATATTTGGGCTCTAGAGATAATCTCCCGTGAGCTAAACCGCGTCAAAAAAGGGTCCAAAAATGGTATTTTTCATGAATAAAAAAATCAGTAAATTTTTTTTTGTCCAATGAATGACCAAATATAATAGATATTTAGGAATTCTTTGATTCTGCATTAAAACATTTTAAAAATCTAACCACAGACTCGAGATAACGAGATGTTTACGGCAGATTTTTGATGCTTTTCAATTCGATTTTAATGAAAACTTAAATAACTTTGGTATTTTTTGTCGGATTTTCACTTATAATACATCGTTAGAAAGGTGTTGACCACCGCTTGGGATTTTAGTCAAAAATTAACCCTTAACTGCACTGTCTAACTTTTTTATAGTATTTACTTCGACATCATTTAAAACCGTTTTATAACCACAAAAAGCATATCTTTGTGCAGGAAACACGTTTAATTAATATATTTGGCCGCAATTAATTTAACCCATGCATGATCAAAATATTTTGGCAAACATTTTTAAAAAAGTTTTTGCGGAAATTATTTAAAGCTAGTTGTAATACTTTAAAAAATAAAATTAAATAAGTTTTTGTTTATTTTAGTCAAAAATTAACCCTTAACTGCACTGTCTTACTTTTTTATAACATTTACTTCGACATCATTAAAAAACCATTATATAACCACAAAAAGCATATCTTTGTACAGGAAACACGTTTAATTATTATGTTTGGCCACAATTAATTTAACCCATGCATGATCAACATATTTTGGCAAACATTTTTAAAAAAGTTTTTGCGGAAATTATTGAAAGCTAGTTGTAATACTTTAAAAAAATATAATTAAATAAGGTTTTTGTTTATCTAGACGTGCTTATTAATATCAAATAATTATTACCTGTACCACATTCCCGGTCAAATTTTTTTCGAAATTTTTATGTGCAAATTAATTTTAAAAATAAAATATAAACAAATTTTGGTCTTAATCGCATATATTCGTGCAAAAAACGCAAAAACCTTTTTTATTTTATTTTTTTAAAGTATTTCTACTAGCTTTCAATAATTTCCGCAAAAACTTTTTTAAAAATTTTTGCCAAAATATTTTGGTCATGCATGGGTTAAATTAATTGTGGCCAAATATATTAATTAAACGTGTTTCCTGCACAAAGATATGCTTTTTGTGGTTAGAAAATGGTTTTTTAATGATGTCGAAGTAAATGTTATAAAATAGTAAGACAGTACAGTTAAGGGTTAATTTTTGAATAAAATCCCAAGCGGTGGTCAACACCTTTCTAACGATGTATTATAAGTGAAAATCGGAGAAAAAATAACAAAATTATTTTAGTTTTCAGTAAAATCGAATTGAAAAGCATCAAAAAACTGACATAAACATCTCGTTATCTCGAGTCTGTGGTTAGATTTTTAAAATGTTTTAATGCAGAATCAAAGAATTCCTAAATATCTATTATATTTGGTCATTCATTGGACAAAAAAAAATTTACTGGATTTTATATTCATGAAAAATACCATTTTTGGACCCTTTTTTGACGCGGTTTAGCTCACGGGAGATTATCGCTAGAGCCCAAATATTTTGGGAATCTTCATAAAACATGTCAAAGTTAATTTTGAGGGGGGTACATCATCAACTTTTTTTTTTGAGTCACTCTAATGTACATATATCAGATAAGTCGAGCATGAGGATCCCTATCTTACTTTCGGTACAATACAAACATGTTATAATAACTGCCGAATGCGAAAGCTGATGGCTGATTTTTTCAGAGTTTTCTAATAACATGCAAAAATACACTGATTGTGAGTGTTCTGTTTGACTTGGTTCGGTTACCTACAAACCTCGCGGCGATGTGCGATTTGCGGCGATTTTTAGTACCAATTTTTCACCTGCGGTGCTTTTTGCGACAAATTTGTATGTTACCAAAAATTTAAAAGATTTAATTATCACTTGTTGTATAAAGTGCCGTAGGCGAAAATTTGGTACTAAAAATCGCCGCGATTTTTGGTACCAAATTTTTACCTGCGGCGCTTTTGAAAATATGGTGAAAATATGGTACCAAAAATCGCCGCGATTTTTGGTACCAAATTTTCGCCTGCGGCGCTTTTTGCGACAAATTTGTTTGTTACCGAAAATTTAAAAGATTTAATTAGCACTTGTTGTATAAAGTGCCGCAGGCAAAAATTTGGTTCCAAAAATCGCCGCGATTTTTGGTACCAAATTTTTGCCTGCGGCGCTTTTTACAACAAGTGCTAATTAAATCTTTTAAATTTTCAACTGTGGTTCATTTTCCAACAATCTTGTATGTTATCGAAAAACTTTCTATGTTATCGAAAAACACAACGCGTTGGATATTTTCACGTGCGCCGTTTTTTTTTTAACAATTTTGTATTTTAACGAAAATATTTTCGGCTGCAGTACGCTCTTAACTCAAAAATTCTTGCAAGTTTTGTTAGAAAATTTTCTGAAACATACAAATTTGTTAGAAAGCACTGCGTCCAAAAAATTTGGTACCAAAATCACAAAGAATTTTATTTTATTAATAATAATATTCTATAAGTCAAAATGTTCCAGATACATCCACCAACAATAAAATAATAGTGGGAGTTATTTCATTGCTATTGTAGTGGGAGTTATTTCATATGAAAGAACTCCCACCGAAAATTATGAAATAAATCGCAACAAAAATGATAAAAGTCCCACTAAATTGGGAGTTACTTCATATGAAATAACTCCCAACTTTGTATGGCGTTTTTTTTTGGGACTTTTTTCATTTTTAAGGTGGGAGTTATTTCATGTGGGAGTTATTTCGTGTCGCCTATTTTGTATGCATTGGGAAAGTCCTTGACCCATTCGTGGTGACGGCTAGCTGAAATGTCAGAGTCACACCTGACATTCCCATGACATCTCTATATACCGAGTGGAGGAGAGTTTCATAAAAAATTTCAAAATTTCCTCAATCATAATCAGTAGTTCTCAGGGCGTGCTGATATTCCCATGACATTTCTCCTAATATTTCACATTCTGAAACTTTTTATGTAGCAAATATTTCTATGGATTCGAAACTTTTGATATATTACAAATTTCTCCAATAGAAAAAGTCTCAGGTTATACGAAAAACCTCTTAGATTCTGAGACTTTTTCTGTAAAAAAATAAGAAATTTTCTTCAAAAAGAAATTGAAAAAAAAAAAAAAATATTTTTGTATAACCGAGTTTATTGGCATTCGGGGCCCTTAGGACAGGGGCTCTGGGCAAGTGCTCAGTGTGCCCTAATAATTAAAATGGTACTGCCCAGGAATGAAAGTTTAGTTTGATATACTGGTATTGTGAAGACATTTTCTTATAGATGTCTAAGAGGATTTTTTTCACACTCTTACATTCATTGATGACAATGTTAGGACATGTCCTCATGAACAACCTATTATATGTCAGAATCTGAAGACATTTCCTCATGGAAGCACTGGGCAAATTCCCCAATGACACATCTAAAAAACTTGTTAAATTTATATTTTTTTGAAAGACCATGAAAAAATAGAAAACGTTACCGAACAAAAAAAAATCGAGGAAACAATTAAAACCACGAAAAATTCACGCAAGAATTTTACTCACGCACGAACTTTTTATTATAACTCACGCTCAAGTACGCTCACGTGAGTAGAAAAAAATTTTGTCACGAATCACGTGATTCATGCGTGATTTACGTGATTCACATGATTCACGTTAATCTCGTGATTAGTGCTCATCTCTAGTAATTACTCCAATTTGGTAACTAATTATTTTACTCTTTATTAGTAGTTGCTTTTAACTTCTTATTAGTAATTCGATGCAGTAAGTAATTATTTATCTCTATAAAGAGTATATACTCTTCCTTACTTATTTTTGTTTCACGCCCTTGTTTAAATAACACTGTGCAACACGATTTTGTATCTTGGATAGAGCAAAAAAAAATAAAGTGTACCAACAGTAGAGCAAAACCCCAAAGGGTTTTGAAAACTTGGCTGGAGTTGTTTTTTATGGCCCACTGAAATTTTTATATTTTTTTCAAACGCGTTTTGAATAAGTTAAAATATAAGTACTAAATCTAATGCTGAGGTAAACAATGTTAAGACATGTCTTCAGTAGAATTTAATGGCGGTTCTTTTCTTAGAGCATATTATCCCTCTATCTCCCATTTTTAGGGGTCATTTTCGTCCTTTTTCAAATATCCTCATACAATACAAATAAAACGTGCGTTTAAAGGGTTAAAATGTTCTACAAAAATTTTCTGCAACAAATTTCACTAGGGGTTGCCGAAAATCAAAAGTTCGTGCGAAAAGTGCAAAATGCTTAGAAAAGTAAAATTGTAAATTATCGCATACTATTAAATTGTTTTTCCTCAAAGCCGTGTGAAATAAGTCAAAAAAAATGATACAAATCTGCTTCTGATTTAAATTATAATACATGTCTTCAGTAAAATTTGATGGCGGTTCTTTTCTTAGAACATATTAACCCCCTATCTTACATTTTTAGGGGTCATATTGGTGTTGCAATATTGGTATAATTTAATTTTTTTTTTGGTCCCGTTCAAAATACACTCGAAGACCCCAAATTTGTTGCACAGTGTAATTAGTGTTTTGTTCGATAAGTTACTATTTATTAACCTTCATTTAAGATAACAAACTCCATTACTAGTAACAAAAAATGTTGCTGGGTTGCTAGCAGTTTTTTAAAAATTAAAATTTCATTAAAATCTGATAATCAAATGCACCTATTGGACATGGGCACTAAAGGTGTCCTTACGACTAAGGTAATTTTTCAAAATCACTTTTTAATACCTGGTAGTTAATTGTAGTTTAGTATCAGAAATTAGTGGGCCAAAATTTGGGGACAATCGGAGAAAAATAACTCGTGCCGCAAATGGATTGAAGTTTTTGGACACTCTTATTTAATGAAAAAACCCTTTTTCTAGTTTTTGGAAAAATATTGGTATATGACATTTTTTGTAAATTTTTTGTTAAATAATATGAAAATGATAATTAATTACATTTAATTTTTTCTGTAAGTACAGATCGAGCACAGGCTCTAATTATATTAATTACCTTTCCAAAAACCTTAAAGGAATTTAAATCGGATAAAAAATAAGCATTTGACGCATACATGCCCCAGACCATTGCACGGTTTTTAAAGCCAGAATTTTAAAATTTTCAAAATTTTTAGGCAAAAAAATAAAAAGAATTAAATTTTACTTTATTATCTCATTAAATACATGTTATAGATAAAAACTGAAAGATATGGTAGTCTAGCTTTTTTCATTTGGCATGGGTAGTTTAATTTCCGCGGATTCCAAAGAAAATTTGTTTTTCTATAATAATGTAGCAAATATGGAAAAAAAAAAATCTGTATTGTACGATACGAAGTGTAAAACATAAATTCTGATAATTTTTGGAGAAATTGGGCATCTATAACTCCCTTTTGTCGAGGTGAAATGACAAATTTGGGACGTTATACATTTCTATAATACAAAATATCTGCATATATCCGATTTCTCAAAAGTTACAGAATTTACGTTTTACACTTCGATCCGTACAATAGAGCACAAATTTTCCTACATTTGCTAAATTATTGTAGAAAAACGCATTTTATTTGGAATCCGCGGAAAAATTTTATTACTATCCGCGCCAAATAAAAAAAAGGTTGACTACAATAACTGCTATTTTTAATCTTAAACATGTTTTCATTTAAATCATAAAGTAAAATTAAATTTTCTTTATTTTTTTGCCTAAAAATTTAGAAAATTTTGAAATTCTGGCTTTGAAAACCATAAAATGGTCTGAGGCATGTATGCGTAAAATGCTTATTTTTTATCCGATTTTAATTTTATTAGTCGTTTTGGAAAGTTAATTTAATACTATATTCATATTATTTTACAAAAAATTTAACAAAAAATATCAAATACCAATATTTTTCCAAAAACTAGAAAAAAGCGTTTTTCGTTCATATAACAAAGTCCCAAAACTTCAAACCATTTTCGGCACGAGTTATTTTTAGCCGATTGTCCCCAAATTTAGGCTCACACATTTTTAGATACTTAAGAACAATATAGGATCCTACCAGGTATAAAAAGGTGATTTTCGTTTCAAGGACACCTCTAATGGGAACACAATCCAACATTAAGCTGTTGAATTCCTAGTGACATACATATTAACCACAAATTTGAAAATCGTAAGAAAATATTTTTCATACAACATTACAGACTGTGGCTCAGTGTTATATTTTTCAGAATCAGTAGATAAATTCATATTTTCCTGAAATTCTTCCCAATTTTCTTGAATTTACTTAAATTTTCTGAAAAAAAAAACTTATAAACAATTGTGCAAGATACGTTTAAATTCAGGGATTGTTATGGTATGTACAACCTTTGATATGCTTTTCCACATTATTTTTCACTGCTTACTTCATTTTATTGTTGCATTCACCCTCAAATCTTTCCATTTTTTCATCTTTCACTATGAGTGAGTTAAGTGAATGAATGCTGTTTCTTTTTTTCTGGTTTTTGTGGCCATATTTGCTGTTAAATTATAAAAACCAACATGCCACAATACTCTTAAGATTTAACTGTAAATCCATTCAACACGTTTGTGTTGAATAAGCTCCATATTGTAAAAGCGCTAAAAGAATATTTCTTTTTCGCAGAGTTTGTTTGTTTAAAATTCTAGCTGTTAGATGGGTTTGAAATGTAGAACACTGATTTTATATGGTTGTTATGTGTTTTTTTTTTTTTTTTTGTAATAACATTTTATGTCGATTGAATTTAAAATGTTAAGCTGATTTAAAAGGTAGTTATGTTTAAGGTTATAGTTGTTGTTGTTTTTATAATAAAAATTAAATTGTTAATTAATTTAAATTGTATATTTATTTAAATCATTAAAGACATAATATTTTTTTACTTTTAGAGACTGCAGAGTTGTGCGAGATCCACAGACACTGAAATCAAAAGGTTATGGTTTTGTGTCTTTTGTAAAAAAATCGGTAAGTTTTAGTTTATTTTTGTTAATCAAATTTGTAATTTTGTGGAATGTAAACTTCTTTAACTGCGAATAAAAAAGAAATTACAATTCCAAAAAATTCTGCACAAAGGGAAAAAATAATTGAAACTCAGTCAAAACTTCTTAAATTTGTTTAAAAAAATACAGCCTTCATGAGAGCAATTTTTAAACAG
Organism: Pegoplata infirma; assembly: GCA_963921195.1. Lineage (NCBI taxonomy): Eukaryota > Metazoa > Arthropoda > Insecta > Diptera > Anthomyiidae > Pegoplata > Pegoplata infirma. The sequence goes on from OY992536.1 coordinate 190,410,493, forward strand.
CTATAAAAAATAAATGCACAATATTTTTTAATTCGTTTATTTTTATTTGAAAGATACATTAGTGTAGTATTATTAAAAATTTATAACACAAACTTTGGTCAACTAAAATTGCCACTCAGTTGTAGAATGTTTTTTTTTTTTTTGTATAGAGAAAATCGGCTACGGTTTTACAGAAAAAACTACTGGACCGATTTGGATTATTTTTTTTTTTTTGATTTGCAGGTTATTAAATTCTTAAATACTTACGTCCAAATTCATAAAAAATAAGAGCGTTTTATAACAGGTTTATTAATCGAATTTCCATACAGAATTTGTTTTATAAACCTCTTATTAGCCTCTTTTAACTATTATGAATTCGAAGGTTATTGTGGCCATTTTTTCATAAAATTGTTAATTATTTTTGCTTTTAATAAAAAAAAAACTTAGTAAATTTTTCCATTTTTTAAGTTAACATTGGCATAAAATTGGCATAACTTCAACAAAAATTAATACATTTCAAAAAATTCCCTCGGTAAGTACTAGAGAATTTAATAATCTACAAATCAAAATCCAATCAATAGTTTTTGCTGTACAACTTCTGCCGATTTTGTAATTTAAAAAAAAAGCATTGTGCAATTGAGTGGCACCCCTGGAAATTATAGTTAAAAAATATTGGGTAATTATTATTTTTTTAGCTATTTTTTCGTTTAATTTTTAAAATATAATTTCAAAAATAAACAAAAAAATTTTAACAAGTAACCAACATGTAAATATGGAAAATATCACTCCGATGAACTGTGGCCGAAATCACTGATCTAGCGGCGATTAAGTCGAAATTTAAAAATTAAGATCGGTAAAAGTTCTTGCACTGTACCGTTTACCTATACTTTACAGAAAAAATATACGTTTTTACTTTTGTTTTGCTTTCAATATTCGCACAGCTGTAAGCTGTAAAATATACATTTTCTGTAGCAAGTGTATTAAAGGAATTTGGGACCGAATTGCTTAGTGAGTTTTTCTTGACACTTTTAAGTCAAAATGTATAAACATTTTGAGCCAAAAAGTTTTAATTGAAAGTAAAAGTTATGTTTTAACTAAAAAATAAGTGTTTGTTTGTGGCCTGTGTGTATCTAGTTTATTATTAGTTCATTAAAGAAGTTGACATTTGTGATATAAACTATAGTTTCATGGACTGCAACTTTTGAAATTCGATCGTATTCGGTCCAATTCCTGTTTTGTTTATTATTTTGGGTTATTTTTGTTGTGATGTTTTAGTATGGCGTGCTAGTTCGCGCAAGTTGTTCGGTTTTTTAGGATCCATCTGCCTGTCCAAATAAACAGTATAAATGCGATTTTCAATCGATTTGGCTAAAATTTGAAATTTAAGATTTTTTATCGAAAGAACAAAACCTATTAAATTTTTGACAAAATCGGTCCATGTTATCCTATAGCCCCCATGTTAATTTCCCCTTCCAGTTTTACTAAAAACCCTAACAATGGTATTTTAACAAATATCCTCTTGAAATTCGACTGGTTAATGTTTTTTGTAGCCATAAATAATCACTCTAAATTTTAACGGAATCGGAACATTTTAACTTCTAGTCCTCATACAGACCACCCTCCCGATATTCACATAAATATCCCAAAATACATAAAAACACTGAAATAAATAAATATGGTTATAAATTAAATTCTTTATAAGTTTTATAATCACAAATAAGCATTGGGCTTTATTATTTTACATTTCCGAATTAAGCGCCGCTAGATTGGATGTTTCGGCCACTGTGCGATGGGAGTTTATCTTCTCCACATTGAGCCTCAAAATTGGGATTTTTGCAAAAAAAGGACTTAAAAAAAAATTAAAAGCTTTTTTATTAAAGTAAATTATATTTGATCGTAAATACTTAAATATAAAATTTAAAGATTTTGGGGGCGGTCTCAAAACACAATTTTTTTTAAAATTGAAATTTTTATTAAAAAAAATTTTAAATATATAATTTTTTCTTTCTGAATTCATTAACCCTTCTGCACTCCTTGGGTCAATTTGACCCAATTTTGGTTTTCAAACGCAAAATTTTTACCTTTAGTTATAAGATATCAACGTGAAACTTTAATTTATCCATTACAGGGACGAAAATTATGGTTTTAAAAGAAAATAATAAAATTTAAATTTTTTCTCCCCCCTCCACATTTAAAAACACGATTTACACACATTTACTATCCTTTGGGTCAATATGACCCAACAAGCGATAATGCAAGTTTAGTTCTACTTTACCATTTTTTTTTTCTTCTGAATATTATTGAATTGGGTTCATTTTCATTCAGAATGATAGATCAATAATTTTGTCGGTCAAAGAATCAATAAAATCGCGTTCATTGAATAGTTTTTCATTCTAAATTTTATTATTCTCGTTAATTATTTTATCATTCAAAATATTATTATTCTCGTACTGTGGGTGGGATTTTGAGAAACCCGCAAAGGTCCGCCAACCCCAAAAAAGGGTGAGGTAACAAACCCAGAAAACTAACGCCCAAAAGCAATTTTCTTTACGCTCTCGCAGGTCATGAAGAGCATGATCAATAACCACTTGGTAAATTATCTGGAGTCCGATTCACTCTTGTTTCGTAGAGTCGTTCTTCAGGGGACTTGTTAGCATGATCTTGCAAATAGGATCGATTTTAATGCTCGTAAGGCCCAATGTTATGTGTTGACCCTCAGACTGCTTGTGGAATCAGCATCATCTGTATCCGTGGGTGGAATAGCTATTGAGGAATCAGGCATGAAAATCCAATGTGATGTTCGTTGGAACAAACATGTTTTTCAAGTGTCGAAAGAAGCATTCAAGTGTCTTGATTTCCTAAAACGGTGCAAGAATTTCTTCACTCTGTCTGATCTCACTATTTATGCCACCTATATCCGACCGAAAATGGAATACAACTCGCATATCTGGGCAGGTGCTTCAAGGTCTATCTGATCAGGTGCAAAGGAGTGCGTTCACACAGGGAAAAAATTATTTGGAACTCAGTTGAAACTCCTTTTTTTTGGTTTCAGAATATAAGTTTTAGTTACAACAACTTAAATTCAATTATCATGATTTAAAAAATAAATTTTAAACTAAACATCTGAACAAATTACCAATAAACAATCACATTTTAAAAAAATATTGGTTGCATTTATCAATTTGAAAAAAATATTACTTCAAAAACGTTCAAAGTACTCCGAACTATTTATTTATATTTTGTTTTTCAATGCAATACATTTTTAATAACAAGCACAGAATATTAGTTCAGTTATATTAAAAATCTGTTACAGCAACTGATACTTGGTATTAACTGTTTCAAATTTTTAAAAATTCAAAATACATTTGAAATTAAAATTTTATTAAGTATTGGTAAGCACAATCATTTTTTAATTTTGTATTAAAGTTACTGCAACTAATTGTATATTGCTTATACAAAAACTCAGTTAAGTTATTAATACGTCACAAACAACAAAATAATTTTCCATCTAATACATATTTATTAAAAAATATTTTCTTTATATTAACAAAAAGGAAAATATAGTACCACAAAACGTAAGTATGTTTAAATCTGTGCCTACAGCATGTGTACTATTTTTAATAACGATTGTTTTTTTTAATTTTCAGAAAAACACTTACCACCAAAAGTTCAAACAAGAAATTTGGATCCATGCTTATCTAAACATACAATGAAAATCAACATTCAAACTTTGAAGGAAAACTTAAATCTCTATTGAAAAGCTGTATTGCAACGAAATTTTAGAGGTAACCTGTTGCGTAAGAAATTGTGTTGTCGAATTCGAATTTTCTATATACAAAATAAAATGTCTCAGAATCTGGGGCATTTCCCATTGAAAAAAATCTCTCAGAATCAGAGACTTTTTATTTAGGAAAAATATCTTAGAATCAGAGACATTTTCTATAGAAAAAATGTCTTAGAATCTGAGACTTTTTCTATAAAAAAAATATCTCAGAATGTGAAACTTTTTTATAGAAAAAATGTATCAGAATATGAGACTTTTCTATAGAAAATATGTCTAAGAATCTGAGAATTTTTCTATAGAAAAAATATCTCAGAATCTGAGAATTTTTCTATAGAAAAAATATCTCAGAATCTGAGACTTTTTCTATAAAAAAAATTTCTCAGAATCTGAGACTTTTTGTATAGAAAAAAGGTCTTAGAATCTGAGACTTTTTCTGCAGCAAAAGAGTCTCAGAATCTGACAGTTTTCTATAGAAGAAATGTCTCAGAATCTGAGACTTTTTCTGTAATAGAAATGTCTCAGAATCTGAGACTTTTTCTATAGAAGAAATGTCTCAGATTCTAAGAGTTTTCTATAGAAGAAATGTCTCAGAATCTAAGACTTTTTCTGTAAAAAAAATGTCTCAGAATCTGAGACTTTTTCTATAGAAGAAATATCTCAGAATCTGATACTTTTTCTATAGAAAAAATAGCTCAGAATCTGAGACTTTTCTATAGAAAAAATGTCTCAGAATCTGATACTTTTTCTAAAGAAAAAATGTCTCAGAATCTGAGACTTTTTCTATAGCAAAAATGTATCAGAATCTGAGCTATTTTTTCTATAGAAAAAGTATCAGATTCTGAGATATTTCTTTTATAGAAAAACTCTCAGATTCTGAGACATTTTTTTACAGAAAAAGTCTAAGATTCTGAGACATTTCTTTTTTATAGAAAAAATGTCTCAGAATCTGAGACTTTTTCTATAGAAAAAAAGTTTCAGAATCTAAGACTTTTTCTATAGAAAAAATGTCTCAGAATCTGAGACTTTTTCTCTACAAAAAATGTCTCAGAATTTTAGACTTTTTCTATAGAAAAAATGTCTCAGAATCTCAGAATTTTTCTATAGAAAAAATGTCTCTCAATCTAAAACTTTTTCTATAGAAAAAATGTCTCAGAATCTGAGACTTTTTCTCTACAAAAAATGTCTCAGAATTTGAGACTTTTTCTATAGAAAAAAAGTGTCAGAATCTGAGACTTTTTCTATAGAAAAAATATCTCACAATCTAAAACTTTTTCTATTAAAAAAATGTCTCAGAATCTGAGACTTTTTCTATAGAAAAAATGTCTCAGAATCTGAGTCTTTTTCTATAGAAAAAATGTCTCAGAATCTGAGACTTTTTCTATAGAAAAAATGTCTCAGAATCTGAGACTTTTTCTAAAGAAAAAATGTCTCAGAATCTGAGACTTTTTCTATAGAAAAAATGTCTCAGAATCTGAGACTTTTTCTATAAAAAAATGTCTCAGAATCTGAGACTTTTTCTATTGAAAAAATGTCTCAGAATCTGAGACTTTTTCTATAGAAAAAATGTCTCAGAATCTGAGACTTTTTCTATAGAAAAAATGTCTCAGAATCTGAGACTTTTTCTATAGAAAAACTGTCTCAGAATCTGAGACTTTTTCTATAGAAAAAATGTCTCAGAATCTGAGACTTTTTCTATAGAAAAAATGTCTCAGAATCTGAGACTTTTTCTATAGAAAAAATGTCTCAGAATCTGAGACTTTTTCTATAGAAAAAATGTCTCAGAATCTGAGACTTTTTCTATAGAAAAAATGTCTCAGAATCTGAGACTTTTTCTATAGAAAAAATGTCTCAGAATCTGAGACTTTTTCTATAGAAAAAAAATGTCTCAGAATCTGAGACTTTTTCTATAGAAAAAATGTCTCAGAATCTGAGACTTTTTCTATAGAAAAAATGTCTCAGAATCTGAGACTTTTTCTATAGAAAAAATGTCTCAGAATCTGAGACTTTTTCTATAGAAAAAATGTCTCAGAATCTGAGACTTTTTCTATAGAAAAAATGTCTCAGAATCTGAGACTTTTTCTATAGAAAAAATGTCTCAGAATCTGAGACTTTTTCTATGGAAATAAATGTCTCAGAATCTGAGACTTTTTCCATAGAAAAATTGTCTCAGAATCGAAAAAATGTGTAAGAATCTAAAAAAATTACTCAGAATCTAATATTTTTTCTATAGAAAAAATGTCTTAGAATCTAAGACTTTTTCTATAGAAAAAGTTTCTAGAATCTGAGACCCTTCTATAGAAAAAATGTCTCAGAGTCTGAGAACCTTCTATAGAAAAAATGTCTCAGAATCTGAAATCTGCCTATCAAAAAAATTGCTTAAAAGTCTCAGATTCTATGGCATTTTTTATATAGAAAGTTTTAGATTATAAGACTTTTTTGCTACAGAAAAAGTATCAGATTCTGGGACATGTTTTCTATAGAAAAAGTCTCAGATTCTGAGACATATTTTCTATAGAAAATGTCTCAAGTGCAGAGACCTTTTTCTTACATTCTGAGATTTTTTTTATAAAAAAAATCTGTTCTTAAAAATTTCGTTAAATATCAACTTATATATCTTCTTGTAAAATTACCTTATTTTAATAAATATATTACAAAAAAACATTATTTTTATCTTTTTATTTTACGGTTGAAGGACCCTATTAATAAAATATTTTAGTTTTCGTGCTATTATATCAGTCACAACAACCATTTTGATCTTTTCATTTTTCGTTGCTTCAACAGATATATTCAGTTGCTCTTAATGAAATTCGATAAATATACCAATTGACTGAATCGAAATTATTAGTAATCACAACTGATAAAAGTGATAGTTGGCTGGACTACAAAAATTTGGTTGGTTCTAAATTTGGTTGGCACAACGAATCCGTTTTCTGTGTGTTGAAGCTCATCAACGACAGTAGGGTGTTCAGCTCTATTGACTCATTGGAGCATAGTCGGAATGTGTTGTGCGTCATTGTTATATGGATATAACCACGGTAAGTATTCAGCTGAGATGGGCGCCTTTCCAGCGGATCACATCCTTTCGTTGTCTGCTGTCCAATGTCTTGCACAACGAATTACATCCCTGCAGAAGTCTACCCAGTCAGCTACACTCAAAAAAAAATACCTTGTAAAATTTCAAGAAAATTTTTTTACTTTTTTAGCTACCTCTTATTTTACAAGAATTCCTAGTAATTTTACAAGCTTTTAATTTTGTAATTTTACAAGGTTTTCATCAATAAAATTGTAAATTTACAAATTTTTGGTAAAATTTTTTTTGGAAATTTGTAAAATTACAAAAAAATTGTATAATTACAAAAAAATTGTATAATTACAAAAAAAATTTAAATTTATATTCAAATTTGTTTGTTAAAAAACAAGGAAAACTGTCAAATATTGGTAAAATGGTAAAATTACGAGACTTTTCCTAGTAATTTGAAATTTTTTTTTTGTATGTGTATAATTTGAAAAAAATCAAATTAAATGTCCACAAACACTACTTCGTCATTCCTTCTCCTCATAACCCATTTTCTAATACCAACACAATGCATTGCATTAAATGTTGGCTCAAAGTAAAAAAAGATTGAATTTCAAATTTGATTTTATTTTTTAATAATTGCTCTGGAAGGGCTGATTTATTTTAGTTTTCATTATTTTTGATTATACTAAAACATGTTGGGTCATATTGACCCAAAGGATCATAGGAAGGGCACATATGCAAGGGATGCAGAAGGGTTAAGAACATCTTGGAGAAGAAAAATGTGAAATATGGCGTATATCCGTCAGGCCACTTTTCGGGAATTTCTGGGGGAAATTAGCGGATTTCAAGGAAATTATGGTTTTATCAACAATTTGGATGAAGAAAATCTTATAAATTTCATTTTGCCATAGTTAGATTCGAAGTGAGGTACTGAAGTAGTGAGGTAGGGCCTAATGTGATTTTCAATAAGAAAAAACGAGTGTAGAAAATTTTTAAATTTGTGTGTTCTTCATACACATTGAATTTTGACATAAGAATAAAAAGTGGAGCGAGGTAGAGAAACTCTATTCTCTACAGATTTTGTTAACGTCTCTCTACTTTTTAGTCTTATGGAAAAATTCAATAAATATGAAGAGCACACAAATTTTAAAATTATATGCACTCTTTTTTCTTATTGAAAATCACATAAGACCACTTCACTACCTAACTTCTAAACAAATTATTGCTGGGGGTCAAAAATTACCCCCGCAGAAAATTTGAAGTTTAGAATTCCAATTTTGTGCAAGTATAAAACGGCCTTTATGTTTTGTAGCCCAACTATTATTTCGTATTAATATATTATCTTTAAAGAAATCGTTAACCCTTCTTGGTAGGGGGTCAAAACTAACCCATTAAATAAAAAATATTTTAAAATTTTTTTTTAATAAAATTTTCAAATTTTTAGAAAAGGTGTTTTGAGAACGCCCCCAAAATCATGACATTTTTTTGGTATCAAGTTTAAACGGGTTAATGATACCGTAAAATCTTTAAATTTCATATTTAAGTATTTACGATCAAATATTATACAAAAAAATTTTGGTGGCAAAATCGATTAGTTAACTCCTCTTTATTTTGAATTTTAAAAATTTTTAACGGGTCAGTCTTAGTGAAATCAATCAAAAATAGCTAAAAATTTTCGTGACCCCCTCCGACTTTGATGAAATTTGGTTTAGTTGTAACACTAATAATAAGTGATAAACTGACGCACACTTATTTTCAGCCCTCTAAGTAAACAGTGGGCGAAAACACGTAGGGTCGAAATTTCCCCCAAAATCTCCCAGTCGCGACACTTTGCACCGTAAAAACTTAATATCGTTGGTTTTATTATAGCTAGAAAGCCCATTTTTTGTTTGTTTTAAAGCTCATAATTTGCTCTACAAGACCTACCATAACAAAAAAATTTTCGAAAAAAATAAGGGTTACCTCCCTTATTTTATGGTCGTGATATATGGAGGAGAAAATGGGGAGGATGGTATCCCCCGATTTTTTTTTTTACTTGATAATCTTTTAGAGAAAGTTTTAAAGAATATATTCTAAAATTTTTGGGACAACAATGGGATCGCTCAAAATCAAAATTTTTCACAATTTTCCCCAGAATCTCCAAATTGCAACACTCTTTAACCTTAAAAATTTAATATCATAAGTGCTTTTGTAGCTACAGAGCCAATTTTTTTTTTTTTAAAGCTTATAATACGCTCTACAAGACATACCAAAACCAAAAAATTTTCCAAAAAAAGGAATTGCTACAGAGCCCATTTTTGTTTGTTTTAAAGCTTATAGTACGCTCTGCAATACCTACCTTAACCAAAAAATTTTAGAAAAAAAGTAAGGGTGCCCCTTTATTTGAAGGTCGTGCCAAAGGGTGGAGAAATGGGGGAAAAGTATTCCCCGATTTTTTTTTACTTGGTATTCTCAAAGTGCAAGTCCTAATGAACATAATCTACAATTTTTATGTTGGGACAACAATGGGGTCGACCAAAATCAAAATTTTCCCCCAAAATCAACAAGTCGCGACATTCTTGCGCCTCCCATTGGAGTCCCAAGATAAAAATTTCAGGATATGCTCTCTAGAACTTACTCTTAAAAACAAGATAAAAAAAATTGGGGGACACTATCCCCCAATTTCCCCCACCCCTTATCACGATCTTTTAATACAAGAGGCAACCCTCATTTTTTTTATTTTTTTTTTTGTGATAGTAATATTGTAGGGCATATTAAGAGCTTTAAAACAAGCCAAAAATGGACTCTGTAGCTACAATACAGTCCACGATTTTAAATTTGTAATGTGCAAGAGTGTCGCGATTTGGAGATTTTGGGGATTCTGAAAAATTTTGATTTTGGTCGATCTGATTGTTGTCCCATCACAAAAATTTTAAGGATATGTTCATTAGGACTTGCACTTTGAGACTACCAAGTGAAAAAAAAACTCGGGGGATACTTTTAAGGTTCAAGAGTGTTGCGATTTGGAGATTTTAGGGGAAATTGTGAAAAATTTTGATTTTGAAAGATCCCATTGTAGTCCCAACTTAAAAATTTTAAACCACAAGGTTCAATCTTATCACCTTTGCTGTACTCTATTTATACCTCGGACTTTTCTCCTCCCTCGTATATGAAGGTTGCATACTACGCAGATGATACCGCTTTAATTACGTCAAGCAAACTCACAAAAGCGTTGTTAAAGAAAATGGAAAAGGGGTTTGCGGCCTGTAGAAAATATTTTTACAAGTGGAAAATTAAAATCAACCCTAACAAAACTCAATCCATCATATTTCCCTATAGAAGAATTCCAAAATTTTTGACTACAAAAAAACACTTTTTCGGTCTTACCTATTTTAATTGTCTTAAAAATTGGTATATATGTTCTTCTGATCTTTGTTGAATTTCGGTTTTTGTTATTTAGTAAAAATTGTGAATGGTTCGCGTTTTATCGCTGTTCAAAGTTGGTATTTTGCAACAATTGTATGATAAATACACAATGTTTAAATGATCATATCTTTGGAACGAATCATCCGATTGCCACGAAATAAAGCGCAAAATAATGGTTATGTCCTGTACTTAAAAAATAATTTTGAAAAAGGATAGGATGCTTTGCAAAAAGGATATTGAATTTAAAAAAATGTCCTTAGTTTGCAAATATCTCAAAATGCGTATCTTTAATTTTCCTATATTTTTTTGCACATATAGCCCAAAACGTACTTAACAACATATGCAAATCCCAAATTGGGGTGATAAGCGGTTTGTCTATAAACGTGGTTACATGAAACGACTTATTGATTTTTGTTAATAATTCTTGTTTACAAATGAAAAACAATTTCTGCGCAATAACCGCGAATAATTTTTTTGTATGTATTTTGGATCGCTAAACTTAAAAATTTCATTAAAACGACATTTCGCGAATACATTTTTGTTTAATTAATTTTTTAGCGTTTTTTGGAGGTATTTTTACTATTTTGCTTATATCTTAAGTTCTGTTTATCTGATCTTCTCGCAATAAAAACCAAACTAAAGACAATCAAATTTCCAACAAATCCTACATTCATCATTTTTTATCAGTTCATAGCTTTACGCGCAAACAAATTTTTTAGCGTTATTTGGAGGTATTTTGATTTTTTTTTCTTATATCTTGAGTTCCGTTTATCTGATCCTTCCGAAATAAGAACCAAATTAAAGACAATCAAATTTCCAACAAATCCTTCATTCATCATTTATCAGTTCAAAGCTTTCCGTTCAATAGGCAAACATATGACTAAAATAAGTTTTTTGATTAAGTAATAATTTGCTTAACAAATCATTTAAAAAAAGTTTAAGAAATAGAAATCTTTGCAAGTAATTACGTCTTTTTATTTATCTGCAAAGCCTGAACATTAAGAAATATAATAAAGTTGATTTGATGAAAATCTATAGGTTTACTCCGAAGTTATCACAAATTATTTAAATATACATGATAAAATCCAAAAAAAATTGGTAATTTTTTACGATTTCTGTTTATAAAATTTTTAAAAAATAAGCTTTGTTAATACAAAAATAGTTTTTCCTTGTTTGCCTATTGCGCGTAAAGTTATAAGCTGATATAAAAATAATGAATGAAGGATTTGTTGGAAATTTGATAGTCTTTAATTTGGTTCTTATTGCGAAAAGATCAGATGAACAGAACTCAAGATATAAGAAAAATAGTCAAAATACCTCCAAATAACGCTAAAAAATTTATTTGCGCGTAAAGCTATGAACTGATGAAAAAATGATGAATGTAGGATTTGTTGGAAATTTGATTATCTTTAGTTTGGTTTTTATTGCGAGAAGATCAGATAAACAGAACTTAAGATATATAACAAAATAGTTAAAATACCTCCAAAAAACGCTAAAAAATTCATTTAACAAAAATGTATTCGCGAAATATTGTTTTAATGAAATTTTTGAGTTTAGCGATCAAAAATACATATAAAAAAATTATTCGCGGTTAGTGCGCAGAAATTGTTTTTCATTTGTAAACGAGAGTTATTAACAAAAATTAATAAGGCGTTTTATGAAACCGCGTTTACAATTAAACCGCTTATCACCCCAATTTGGGATTCGCATATGTTGTTAAGTACATTTTGGGCTATATGTGGAAAAAAATAAAGGAAAATTAAAGATACGCATTTTGAGATATTTGCAAATCAAGGACATTTTTTTAATTTCAATATCCTTTTTGCTAAGCATCCTATCCTTTTTCAAAATTCTGTTTTAAGTACAGGACATAACCATTATTTTGCGCTTTATTTCGTGATAATCGGATGATGCGTTCCAAAGATACGATCATTTAAACATTATGTATTTCTCATAAAATTGTGGCAAAATACCAACTTTGAACAGCGATAAAACGCGAACCATTCATAATTTCGACTAAATAACAAAAACCGAAATTCAATAAAAATCAGAAGAATGGATATGTTAATTTTTGGATAAATTGAACCACCATCGGCTGATTGCCTATGCTATTTTAAATGGAACCAGTCTATAACAAATCTCCCAAACGATTACCAAGTCGTCAGCTAAATTTTGAAAACGAAAGCTTAGCAATTCAGAATGATGTCAAATATCTAGGTATGTGTCTGGACAAGAAACTTAATTTTTCAAAGCACATTGACGAAACTTGCAAGAAAACTTTAAAAACTATCCGAGCCCTGTGGCCTATACTAAACAAACGATCTTCGCTTAAATTCCAAAACAAAAATTTAATATTCAAAAGTGTAATAAGACCTACTTTGACATATGCAAGCCCCATTTGGTATAAAGCAGCAAAATCTCATCTAAAGAAACTTCAGATTATTCAAAACAAATGCCTTAAGATCATACACAACAAACACTGGAGACACTCTACGCAGCTTCTTCACAACGAAACTGGATATGAACGATTAGACGACTTCATTAAGAGACTCAACAACAAATATCACGAAAAAGTAGAAAATTCCTCTTATCAACTGATAAGAGAATGTAGATAGTCGACCTAAGGGTAGCTTTAAAACCAAATCATCAAATTGAAAATGATATGTATGTAATGCATTGTCTTTAGACAATGTAATTTTATACATGTACATATATTTTCTAACTATATTTGAAATATTTTCTTTTTGTCATAAAAATGTTTTCCTATTTTTCCTTTAAAAATGTTAAAACATAAAATAGCTCTATATCTGTGATTTAAAATATTATTCGTTGTAATATCTATAGATAAAATCTCGAAAAATGTAAATATGTAAATAACAAATAATTTAATAAAGATGAATTTAAAAAAAAAAAAAAAAATTAGAATATATTCTTTAGGACTTTCTCTATAAGATTATCAAGTAAAAAAAAATCGGGGGATACCATCCTCCCCATTTTCTCTTCCCTTAATCATGACCTTAAAATAAGTGAGTAAAATTTTTTGGTTATGGCAGGGCATATTATGAGCTTCAAAACAAACCAAAAATCGGCTTTCTAGCTATAATAGAACCAACGATATTAAGTTTTTACGGTGTAAAGTGTTGCGACTGGAAGATTTTGGGGGAAATTTTGACCCTTCGTATTTTCGGCCCCTGTTGACTTAGAGGGCTGAAAATTTGCATTTGTTAGTTTTTTACGTAGTGTAAAAACTTAACCAAATTTCATCAATATCGGAAGGGGGTCAAAAATATTCATGATTGATTTCACTAATAATGATTTTAACACAAAAATCCTACCTGGTGCTGTTTTCGAGTTATAGCTCAATAATAACACTGTTGGAAAACAAAATTCTCCCAGTGAAATATCCAACTGATTCTTATTGATTTTGTTCTCCTGAATCCAAATCTGACATACAATTTTTTCAAGCACGTACCGTTTTTGAGATATTCGTTGTTAAATAGTCAAAAAAAAACATACTTTTGCACTTTTGGTGATCTACTGTTAAAGATTTTTCCAAAAATAGGATTTAATTTCATATAAAATGGAGCTAACGGTTCTAAAACTACAATTCAAATTTTTCTATCATATTCCGTTTTAGAGATATTCGCGTTTGAAAATTTTTCCACGCAAAAATCTCGAACACGAATATCTCGTAAACGGAACATGCTAGAAAAATTTGGATTGCAATTTTGGAATCAGGAAGCAACACAAGAATGGACGGTGGACACCCAAACGAGCGAAATTATTGTTTTTTACTTTTTAATAGCAAATATCTCAAAAAACTGTACAGGCTCGGAAAAATTTTCTTATAATTCTATATGCTTACAATTTTATATACACATTAGCATGTCCCGAAAATAAAAAAAATTTAGTGCATACTTATAGAATGATGCCTATTAAAGAGCAAATTACGGGAAACTTAAAAAAAAATAAATTAATTTCTCATTTTCAAAATTTCAAAACGATATGCTGGACCAAATTGCTGCATGAAAACTTTATAACTAGTTTTTCCTCAATCTACTCTATATATATTTTTTTTTTTAAACTTTATAACTAGTGTTTCCTCAATCTACTCTACATAACAAATTTTTATCACTAATTATAAAAATATTTTTTTTTTTGACAAATGCACTACGGATGCAAACTTTAAGCGCTGTTGCGCTCTGAAAATAAACTAAATTTTTTTCCCCTCATAATCAGCTCTTTAGAAAGCATCATTCTAGCGGTATGCCCTAAAGAAATTCCAAAAAATCCTGATTTCATGACACGATAATATACATTTATATTATTCATGGTCTCTTAAATCCATTACAAACAACAATTATAGAAACTAATCCACATAGATGTCTAAGGACTAATGTGCATTTAATTCGGACACATTAACACTTACAGACATTAACATTAATCGTACATACATACATATATCTCAAAAAAGAAAAATACGTATTACAAATGATTCAAGTGTAAACTCAGAAAGCCACATGTGACATGAAGCGTACATAAGCCGAAAAGTAAATAAATGACGGTGTATGACATCCAAAAATATAAAAGATGTACTACATCCTTATTCATACATCAGTGTGGAGTAGGGTGGAGTGATTTGTTTTAATATTATAATATTTTTAGGCTGGTGTAAAAATATTAAAAACAAACCATAAAAAACTGTGCACCGTTGCGTATGATTGTTATTTAAAGGCAATTAAAAAATTAAGCATACGCAATAGAGTGGCCACAAAAAAAAAATGATTCGCCCATCTCAAATTCATATTACACACTCTAAAAAATGCATGTAAACTTACTATTTTAAATTGGGTAAATGTTTATTGAATAGCACTCATTATATCTTAATATAAGCACATCGGATCGATTCCCACCAGAACCCTCGGATTTTTCGCTACAACGAGACGACGGTCATTTTTACCAGTTCTCGGTTAGGTTAAAATTATTAAAAAATTTGTTGTAAATAAATAGAAGGAATAAATAAAATAACTGATCATTTAAATAAAAGCACAAAATGCTTATAATAATTTCAAACCAATTAAACTCAGCAAATTATAAATATTAGCCGTTAATTCAAATATTTTACCCATTGTGTGTAAATATACCAACATTTTATGGTAATTGTAAAATTTTCGAACAAGTACTAAAAAGAAATAAAATTAATACAATTTAGATTTTCAGTTCAACAAGCTTGTGGTAGCATAGGTGAAGTGTGCCCGAATTGCATGCAGCGGGACTTGCGATCAAATCCCCTGACTGTCCAATTTTTATATTATTTTTTTTTAAATGTTTTTAATATGCCAGATACATAAAAGCAATTTTCACTCTTTTTAGCTTTTATTACTAATTATTAGGGTTCGGACTTTTATGCAGACTCTTATGTAGTCAGTCGAGGACCCAATTAAAAAACCAAAAGAGAGGTACATTTCGTAAGTGAGTGCAAAAAGAGTATACAAGATTCGGCACCAAAGAATATAACACTCTCACTTGTTTTATGTACATTTGATAAAGAAATGGACAATTTTTATGCGAAATGCTTAAACTTGGTCAAAAATAAGTTTTGGATTTTTTTTTTTTTTTTTCACGAAAAACTAAATTATGGTAAAAAAAATTTAATAAACCCAAAATTTTTGGTGAAAAAAATTTTGATGAAAAAAATTTTTTGATTATTTTTTTTAATGAAAAGAAAAATTTTTGGATGTAAAAAAAATTGATGAAAAAAAATATGAAAAAAAAATTTTTTTGGTGAGAAAAACATTGATTTTGATAAAGAAATTTGATGAAAAAAATTGATTATAAAAAAAAATTTTTTTGAAAAAAAAAAAATGAATGAAAAAAAATATGAAAAAAACAAAAAAATTGATGAAAAAAAATTTTGATGAAACAAAATTTTTTTTGATGAAAAAAAAAAAAATTGATGAAAAAAAAAATTAATAAAAAAAAAATTTGATGAAAAAAAAATTTGATAAAAAAAAAAATGATAAACAAGTTAATAATCAATTTTGTCCAAAATATTTTTCTTCTGTGTAATTTAAGGCATACATTATAAAATAAAAAAAAGAGCATTTCATCGGAGCGCTTATTTCAGCGCAATAAAAATGTAATGAAATCATACCTTCTTAGAAGCTTAGGTGCATTTTTGTGAGCATATTGTATCCTCAGAAATCATTGCTTCAATAAAGCGCAAAAATAATGTATTACCATCACTAAAGTCTTCATGACTGAAAAGTTGGTATGAAGGAAGTGCTAGTCGTAAGCACATAAATAATACCACAGTTTTAATGTCTGAATAGTGTGTAGTCGAAAAATTTCTGTTTATATTCATAACTTATTGTAAAATTTATATTTTTGTCTCTGCCTTACAGTAGTGCATCTAGTATGCACTACTGTAAAGCAGAAATATCCCAGCAAAACTTTGGTAATGGGTGGTGATTATATAACACATTACCAGGTAATGTATATAACTTATTTGTAGCATTATTTTATGATGTCTTACCAAACATTTGTTCCACAACGCATTATTTTCAAGTAAGAAATAATGCATTACTAATAATTTGCTACGTAATGCATGATTATTGGAAAAAATGTATTTCGTATTTATTATTTCTAAACATTAAATCATGGATGACTTATAATTGGTTACATTATGTATTATTTCAAAGTTTGAAATAATGCATTATTTATAATTATATAATGCATTACAATAACATAAAAAATAAATATTTTATAAAAAAAATGCATAAGTTTAAACTAGAGATGGGCTCACGACAGGAATCGGGAATTATTGGCCTCCTGATAACGTCTTATTTCACACTTCTTCAGGGTGTTGGTAACGCTACTTTTTCACTACTCGTAACACCTTATATATTATCTTCTGGTATGCTATATTATTTCATTTCTCGTAACCTATAAAATATCATATATTTTACACCTTACTCGTATTCTTCGTTAAAAATTTATGGCTTATTTTATACCTTACTGGTATTCTTTGTGATAATGTGGATGCATTACTTTGAGTCTCATCGCCTGTTAAAATCATCAATGCTGCAATGTATAAAATAAGAGATCCTATACCTTATTTTATACCTTATTTGGTAATCTAAGTTTTGCTGGGATATAAGTGCTGAAGACGAAGCGCTTGTGTATGCCAGAAAAATTATGAACTGCTTCCACGATCTCGATTATTTTTTGATGGGATCAGCAATATATGCAAAAATATCCATTAAAAGCAAAATATGCAAAAATATGCACTAACTAATCGATGTCATTTCACTGCAAATTTCTTAATTCTCAAAGATATTTAGTTTTTGGTGATCTCAGACTGACGACGACAAATATGCATTTGTATAAAAATCAGAATCCTACACTCAAAATAAAACATTAGTAGATTTACTATTTTTTTTTTTGCTAATGCTGGTTAGCTAACTTTTAGCAAATTTTTAGTTGAGATTAGCATGTTAGCAAATTTCTTGTAAACTTCATTTAGCGCATTAGCAATTTTAAACAAAATTTTAACTAATTTTTTTTGCTAGATTTAAAATTGAGTTGACAAAATTTTTATAAGCTTTTTTGCTAATATTAGCAAAATAAATGGTAAATTTTTTTTTATTTTCAGAAAACTTAAAATGGCGCTAACTCGGAAACTAAGCCAGATAGAGCAAAATGGAGGCCATTTTTGGTTCTCGGGCTTTCCATGTATAGCCGGTCCTCTTCACATGTGTGGACCCTAATGGGCCCTAACTTTGGATCCAAAAAAGTTAGCATTCCCGAAAATTTTAAAATGCTCATATCTTGGTAAATACTGCCGACACAACAAAAAGTCTAAAAGCAGCTCTCAACACGTTGAACAAGACCGCAAAATAGTCAAAAGCTCTCCGAGTAATATTTTTGAAGTTATCGAATTTTTTAATTCTCAAGACCCCAGTGGTTCCCTATAATCAAGTATCTCAAAAACTAAGCAAGGTAGAGCGAAACGGACACAAATTTTGGATCAAAAACTATGACGATTTTTAAGGAACCCAACTAGGTCTAGGCCCATCGGGGTCTGAACCTATCGGGTCCGAACCCAATGGGGTCCTCAGATGTGTATGAACTAAGTTCAAAAAAAAAAAAAATAGTTAACTAATTATTGGCAAAACATTTTTACTAACTTTAGCAAAAAAATTGTTGGTTCAAAATCAGCAAATTTTCTTGTAGGTTTACAAGCTTTTTTTGCTAACCTTACAGTTTTTTTTTTTTGAGTGTACTAATTATTTTAGTTTCATAAATAAATACTAGTGCCCCCCATTTCCCGGTTCTCGGTATTCCCGGGAATACCGGTATTCCCGGTTCTGGTACCGGTTTCCCGGTTCTAGATATATTCCCGGGAATACCGGTATTCCCGGTTCTGATGCTGGTACCGGTTCTCAAAAACCAAAAAAGTACTATGCCATAGAGTATTTAAATTACACCATTTAATCAGTATTTCAGAAATATTTAGTTGTGTTTGTAAAATTATTTAAAAATTATGTAAATATATTTTTCTTAAATTCATAAAAAAAATTGGAAATGGTGTTTTCAACATGTTTTGTATTTTTTTTTTTTTGTAGAAGCGAAGTAAATTTATATTATACACAATTTTACAAATATACATACCGGTAGTCCCCGGTATACCGGTAATACCGTCAGAACCGGAACCGGTATTCCCGGGAATAATTCAAGAAGAGGGAAACCGGTACCATTTACCGGGAATACCGAGAACCGGGAATACCGGTATTCCCGGTACTACGATACTCACCGTAGGCACTAATAAATCCATACATTTTTACCCAGCAGAAATTTTTCTGAACTGGTGGTTTTGGAAGGGAAAATCGAGTCAAGAAGCGCATCCAAACCTACTGAATTCATGCATGATTCTCTAAGGCGATGTTACACTTTAAAGCGCTCTTAAGATGCTCTGAATTCACATCTCTTTAGAGCGCTTAAAAAATCGCTATTAAGATGCAGTGAATTCACGTTTATTTTTAGAGCTGATTTAAGCAGAATAAAGATGAAGCACATTTGACTATTTATAAAATACAAATTACAAAATCTGAAATACAATTGACTATTTCTGAATGCAATTGGAAAATCTTAAATATAATTGACTAATTCTGAAAATCAGTTGACTCCCTGCAAGCATTTGTAAGAAATATCACCTAAGAAATCCAATTACATTAAAAAAATTTCCAATTATATTTCAAAAATTTCATATTATTTTTCAGAAACTTTTATTTCACAAACATTTATATTTCAGATATTACCATTTATAACAAAAAAATTGTTAATTACATTTAAAAAAATTTCAATTGTATTGGAAATTTTTGAAATATAATTTAAAATTTTATAAATATAATTGAAGATTCTTAAATATGAGTGGACATTTTTTGTAATATAATTTGTATTTTCTGAAACTAAAGTGGAAATGGCGTACTTAATTTTTTTTTTTTTTTCATTTAAAATGTGAGGTGTTATGATTGAAGCATTCTTTGCAGCGCTGATTATTGCGCAATAATGATGCAGTAAAATCATGGTTTTTTATTCAAAAAGTGTTAAATATATTCAAAAGAAAGCATGTATGAAATTTTATCAAAATATAATTTTATATTTTGAGTTTTATTAAAAAAATCTTAACAACAAATTTTAATTTTTTCCTCTTACTTTTACTGCATTACTCAAGAGCGCTCTTTGGTTGCACTTCGGTATATATAAAATGCTGTGTCGCCAAAATCTCGATTTATTTTTGCTGGGTAATAACTAAAAATCCAAAAAATATAAGCTTCAGTAGCCTAGTTAGCAAAGTGGTGCTGTCTGACATCAGAAGAGTTTGATTCTGGGTGGATCGTTTTTTTTCTTGTTATTTTTTCATTACCTCATTTGTTTTGAATTGACCACTCCTTTTATATTTACCAGGCAGACTAAAATTTCCGAATTTATAGTAGGAGTCCAGTTTCCTACTATAAATTGGGTAAATTTTAACAAGTTTTGATTAGAGTGCAGGAGAAACAAAATTTCGCTCCTGTATACTAACAGTATATGGATATATGTATATTGAAATATACACATACACCACAACTACTATATATAGAGATGTTGCGATAAATGTAATGATGATGATTCTATGTGTTTGCATATATAATAATTAAGGCGGATCATATTTTTTGTTTTTAGTTTTCGAGGACATTGGTGAAATAAATTTAAAATAAATATAAAAATAAAATTATTTGGATATTGTTAACTTCAGTGAAATACACAAAAAATTAAAAGTACATTTTCCTTTTCAATCACCATCTCACATGCTTGATTAATACGATCTGCCCTAATATGTTCGACATATTTTAAGAACGGTATAAGTGTCAAGGATTATGTTGTATTTACACACTGTTGGTTAACACATTACTGATTAAGATTTCAAATCAAAATTCGTATTAAGTAATATTTGTATCTGTTTGTAAGTATATAAATGTATTTATAAATTTGTTTTAATAAATGTACTTGTAGAATAAATATTTGTATTGTTACAAACAGAGAAGATTAAACTAAAAGAATCTTAATACTTAAAGTATTAAGGTTATGTGCACACAGAGAAATGTTTAGTTGGAATTCCATTATGAAAACGGAATTTTGATAAATCTTAGACATTTTTAGTTGTTATTGTAAATTTTTTATCACCATACCAAATAAATAACAGTAGTAATAATTAATTTTCAATCGTGACCGAATGGATGTATCAACAACTAATAATTTGGTTAATATACCCAAACTAAAAACTAGTAAAGTTTTTGAAAAATATTTAGTAAGTACAACTGTTTCTTTCCCTCTCAACCAATAATCATTTGTTTATATTAATAAATTCCAAAAACATTAGGTAATAGTATCCACAACTGAAAATGTTGGTTAACTTAACCAAATTTTCAATAATTTTTTATTTTTGAAAAATTTTACTAAATTATAAATTTGTATTGGTATTCTTAACTAATAATTGGTCGTTAGGATTTCATTTCAATTAGAAAACGTTTTATGTCAAAAAAAAAAAAATTAAAATAGTTATCATTTAAAACAAAAATGTTATTGTGCTCAGACGTTTTTTAAATTTTTAAATAAAATTCATGTAAAATTTCGTAAAAAATGTTAAAAATTTTGATGGTAAGTTGATACCACTGCCGAAATGCAATCAATTTAAATAAATAAATCTTATTTTAGGTATTTGCATACGCAACTTTAATGCAGATGCTAAAGATGATATTTCACCCAGAAGTCGACAATAAAATCGATTTTGAGCCAACTATAAAAAACTTTGGAACAGTTTCCAAGAAATCCTTAGAGTCCAAAGTGTCCAGAGATGGTAACAAATTTAAGGTTTGTAAATGCCAGAATATTGAAATTAAGAAAGTTTCATCCAAAACTATTCTCAGAATCGGAGACATTTTCTATAGGAAAAATGACTCAAAATCTGAGACTTTTTCTGTAGGAAAAATTTTTCAGAACCTGAGACTTTTTCTCCGAATCGGAGATTTTTTATAAAGGAAAAACTTCAGAATTTGAGATTTTTCCTTTATTTTCTATTAAAAAATCCTAGGATTCTGAGATATGTTTCCATAAAAAAATTCTAGAAGTCTGAGATATTTTTTGATTTTTTCACTGACATGTTTTCTTAAGAGATATATTTAGACTTCGAGTTATTTTTGCTTTAGAAAGTCTCGCAGATTCTGAGACAATTTTTTTTTAGAAAAATTCTTAGATGTTAAATTTTTTCTATCAGAATTATCAGTATTATCAGTTTTAATTTATTTTTTCTATTGTATGTATTTATTTCACTTTTTAAATTATAAAATTTTTAAAATCAAATAAATCAGAAAAATTGCTAGAAAAAATATTAAAAATTTTTATTTCAAAAGGAACAGTTTAAAAAAATATTGATTGGTACAACTATATAACGCTTTTTAAAATTCGATCACTATAACCAATGTCAATTTTAACATAAAAATATTCGGTTCTTATGATAGATATTTACCGGTAGAGACAACTGAATTGGCAGTAGAGGCAACTGAATATTGTGATAGTTGGTGCAACCGCAAAAATTCAGTTGGCAAACAATTCAGTTGCAACAACTGAATCTATTTTCTGTGTGTGAGGATATTTGTACAATAGGCTTGTTGTGAATTCAAATATTCAGTTAAATGCTAAGTAATATGGGTTTTCATTTTTAAAATAATAAAATCAAAATAACTAAATTGTTATTGCGACACAAAATTGCAAATTCAAAGCAAAAAAAATACTATAATATTTTTTCTATTTTATAGAAAAGTTTATAATCTGAAGGAAAAGTGAGTTTCTCGATCAAAAATTACTTATACCGTGACTACTGAAAATGCCTACTAAAATGCCTATCACGTGACAGATGAACGTGGACTTATCACTGAACTGTCTCAAAAAAACTTCTATCGTGACCGGAGCCAATAGGACAAAAACAAAATTTCCAATTTTTACCAAGTCCCAGAAAAAATTTTAAATCTCCCACAAAAAATGTTTGTTCATAAATTTTAAAATTTTTCCAAGTTCCCAAATTTTTTTTGGAAAAGTCCCGGCCATTAAAATTTTTTGCGTTTTGGAATAACAATGCAAAAAATTTAGAATTTTTTTTTTTAAAATTTGGAAGTCCCGTTTACAAAAAGATTGGCATTTTTTTTCGGTTGTGTTCCTAAGGACAAGGGGGTTTGTACTAGGAAATTTCCAGCCAACCCTAGATCAAATTTAAACAAGAAAAAATGGCAAAGAAAAAAGAAAGAAAAAAAGAAAATGGCTGCGAATTTTGTACTCTTGCCCAAAACATTAAATCATGATAATGTTTTGCTAAAGACTTGGATGTACTTCCCAAGGCAAAGCTTCCCAGTCAGAAATTGTCAACCGTACCAAAAATTTTGTGTTGGTACAATATCGGGCTAGCCAAAAATACAACATTGTATAATGTAAAACAGTTTTACTAAAAATATTGTGTTGGCACAACTTTGTGTTTACATAAAACACTACAATATGTATTATAATTTAAAAGTTTACCATTTTTATTTTTTTAAAAAGTTTTCGATTTACATAGACCTCAACTCTTTAATCTAAGTGAACACTTAAGTAGTTGCTTTTTCAACCAATTTGTACAAAATGGTAACTAAAAAGCACGACATTGAGATTTTCAATACATCCCTAAGCAAAAGTTAAATCCAATGTCGTAAATTTGTAAAATCAATGTTAACCCAACGTTAAAACAAAAGTCGAGCGATCGTTGGCCACTGTTATCATTTCAACCTCGGAATGACGTCGTAGACTTAGAAACGGGTATGATTCGCCAACGTTGGTACCGTCGCCGCCAACTTCATTCCAACGTTGGCCCGTTAGTATTTTTCTGACTGGGTTTTTTTAGAAAAAATAATGTTACATTCATATGCCATTCCATGCAAAACGAATTGAAATGTCGGTCGAGAACCCCATTATGTTTATATATTATTGATCCATTTCTAAGACACTCTAAGGCACAGCTGCACAGAGGGTTGAAATGTACCAAAAGTGAGGATTAATTCAAAAGCTGAACTTTGTCCTACACACTAATGTTTGGTACTGGGTGAAAGGTAATTAAATTCTACATCACTATTTGCCAAAAACTTTTGTTTTGAGTAAATTACTCTAATGACTGTGAGAGGTAAAAGTCAAATAATTTTCAAAATTTTGCGTGCCTAAATGTGAAAATTGAGATATTTCGAGTGCTGATAATTCTTATAAAGCGTGGTGAAAGTATATATAATAAAATGGAGCCATCAACTTCAGGTATTTGGCTACATAACTACATAATTTTTTTTTAGATAAATGTTTTGCAAATATTTTTAATATTTTTTTAAAAAGTGCTCCATATTTGGAGTATTTTCGATATATATATATTGAGTTTCAACAAATTTCAGATCGCGATCAAGCAAATTTTATTTAATGATATTTTAATATAGTATTTAAGCTAATATATTCCACACCAAACTTTTGCAGATACACCGCGTCTTTCTACTTTTTTCAATTTTTGTGAAAGAACTCCAGTTGCTAAAAAAAAGTTGAAAAACATATGAAAAAGGGTATTATGGGAGCCCCCTTAGTTGGAAGAGATACGGGGTACGTATGTTGAAAAAAAAGTTGGGGTGGGAAAAAATAATGATAGTTGGTCTCACATTTAGCATGGAGCGGCAGCAACAGATTTCATTAAAAAAAAAAAATTATATGGGGACCACCTTAAGGGTTAAATGTACAGGGTAGGTATATTCTAAGAAAATGTTTGGGTTAAAAACATATTGGGGGTCGGTCACACATTCGACATCTCTAGGGGCACCCTTGGGTCAGTTAGAGCTGTATGAGCAGATTTTATTAAAATGATATTTTGTATGGGAGCCCCATTATTGAGTGGAGATACGGTATAAGTATGTTCCAAAAAAATGTTGTGAGGTAAAAATTAATGGGGGTCGGCCTTAGTGGAAACCACTCTAAGATACACCATGGGAGCGGTAGGTGCTAATTTCATAAAACAAATATATAAAAAGAAAATAAATTGTATGGGGACCACCTTAAGGGTTAAAGATAGAGGGTATTTATATTCTAAAAAAATGTTGGAGTTGAAAAAATATTGGGGGTCGGTCACACATTTGCATTTCTACGGGCACTCTTGGAGCAGTTAGAGCTGTAGGAGCAGATTTTTTAAAAATGACATTTTGTATGGGAGCCCCATTATTGAGTGGAGATACGGTATAAGTATGTTCCAAAAAAATGTTGGGAGGTAAAAATTAATGGGGGTCGGCCATAGTGGAAACCACTCTAAGACGCACCCTGGGAGCGGAAGGAGCTGATTTCATAAAATAAATTAAAAAAAAAAATAAAAAACAATTGTATGGGGACCACCTTAAGGGTTAAAGATAGAGGGTAGGTATTTTATAAGAAAATTTTTCTAAGAAAATGTTGGGAATGAAAATATATTTGGAGCCGGTCACACATTTGACATCTCTTGTGGCGTTATTGGAGCAGTTAGAGCGGTAGGAGCCAATTTTTATAAAAAGGTTATATCTTCTTTTTTAATAAAAAAAAATATTTTCTATAATTTTTTTTTTTTCTTTTAAAATTTTTTTTTTGCTAAATAATGTATAGTTAGTCTAAAAAAATATAAATATTAATAATAAAGCGCTTTTCTGAATTAATCCCCACTTTACATATGTTTCAACCCACAGTGAGCCGACTGGCTGTGGAAACTAAGGTGTAGTCCAAACCAAAAGAGCAGTAAATTTAGTAAATGAGGATATTACCTAAGAACAAAAAAGCGTTTTTACATTTTGGAGATTATAAAAGAGGAATTTAACACCCTCACATGTTTTTTGTACATGTGTTAAACATATGGAACATTTTTTGGTAAAAAAACAATTGAAAAAACATGATTTTTTTCACGGAAAACAAACTTAGGGTAAAAAATATTTGAAAAAAAAAAAAATAATGAAAAAAAAATTTTTGATAAAAAAGAAAATTGTTGATATAAAAAAATTATGAAAAAAAAAACATTGATAAAAAAATTTTTGGTGAAAAATAAAATTATTAAAAAACATTATGAAATAAAAAAACTTTTGATGACAAAAACCAGAAATTGATGAAAACAAAATTGATGAAAAACAATATATAAAAAAATTTATAAAAAAAAAAATTAATGCAACAAAGAATCTGATAAAAAAATTGATAAAAAAATGGATGATAAAAAAAAAAAATTATGAAAAAAAAAAGTTTTTATGAAAAAAAAAATTGATAAAAAAAAAAATTAATGAAAAAAAAATTTATAAAAAAAAAAATTGATAAAAAAAAAAAATTTAAAAAAAAGAATTTGTTGAAAAATAATTATGTTACGTTTTATTCACCAGCTTGTGAAAAATTTTTTATTCACCAGCAGGTGAATTGTTATCCAAGTTACAAATCAAAGTTACCAACCTTTTTGGGTTTAAGAAAATGAAAACAGTAATTATTGTTGTCTTTTTTGTTAGTCAGTAGCTTATATACATAGTTAAACTGAGGTGGCGTCCTGCATCATTTTTCAAATTAGACACTACTTAGCCTAAAAACATTATCATGTTAAAAAAGATATTAAGGAAAACAAAAATATTCTGAAAATGCCTGCGAATTTTGTACTCTTGCCGGTCGAGGACCCCATTAAATTGTTATATTATTGATCCATTTCAAAGACACTCTGGCTATAAACATCTGTCCGTGGAAATCAAGATGTAAATGAGTATATTACTTAAGTGCAAAAAAATATTTATACCCTACACCACACTGTGGTACAGGGTATAATGAGTTTGTGCTGATGTTTGTAACTACCCGAAATATTGGTCTTAGACCCACTTTTAAGTATACCGATCGACTTAGAATCACTTTTTGAGTCGATTTAGCGATGTCCGTCCGTCCGTCCGTCCGTCTGTCCGTCCGTCCGTCTGTCCATGTAAACGGTGTAAACACGATACAGGTCGCAATTTTTAATCAATTGACCTGAAATTTGAAACTTAAGCCTCTTTTGGCCCAAGGACGAAGCCTATTGAAATTGGAAAAAATCGGTCCATATTCAGACCTAGCCCCCATACAAAGGTCCTCTTTAGTTCTGGCTCAAATGACTCTAATAGCCGCATTTAAATAGGTATCTTTTCGAAATTTGGCAGGTAATCATGTTTCATCTACACAAATCACCATTCCGAATTTTAAAGAAATCGGACCAGTTCTTCTTGTAGCCCCCATACAAACCACCTTCCCGATTTTCCAATAAATCTCTCAAATTTCATGAAAATAGGAAATATTTAATTAAAGTTCTGTTTGTGTATGTTAAACGCGTACTTTAAAAACCTTATCAAATCTGATTATCATCGGACCATTTTTGGACTTAGGTCCCATATGAAAATTTCGCCCGATATTCAGTTGAAGCGGTTTATTGTCAACAAAAAGAAGTCTATTCCACTCAAATTTGATTTGTGAGTGCTTTTTACACTTATTAAAGATTTGACAAAATATATATATCTAAACAGTCCGTGTTTGAACTTGGGACCCATTTTCCGGGAAACTCTGGTGTAGGGTATTATATGGTAGGTCTTGACCGACTATAATTTTCTTACTTGTTTTATATTTAGGAGATTAGAAAAGATTCGGCACAGAAGAATTTACAACTCTCGCTTGTTCTTTGCACATTAGTTTTACAAATGGGACATTTTTATGTCAGAAGTATAGTTGGTATAAAGTAGTTTCGGCAAAAAAAATGGAAAGAAAAAAACAATTGATGAAAATAAATTTTGATAAAAAAATTTTTTTTTTTGATAAAAAAAAAAAAATTGATAAACATTTTTTTTTTATAAATAATTATGTTACATTTTATTCACCAGCTGGTGAAAAACGATTTTATTCACCAGCAGGTGGATTACTATCCAAATTACAAATCGAAGTTACAAACCATTTTGGTTTTAAGACAACTAAATCAGTAGTTCTTAGGGCATCCGGCATCATTTTTTTTTAATCAGACACCAGCCTAAAAACATTATCATGTTAAAAAAAAAGAGTACATGTTTGTTCGTAGCTGCCCAATCTCACATTTAGCTTATCAAATGGGAGGGAAAAAACGGGATTTTTTTACGGATTTTTAAAATTTCTTCAAAAGAAACTATATGAACATTTTATTCAAATCGAAAGGATTTTTGTAGTCCTCTCCAATGGCGTATCGATCGTGTCAAAATTCGTCCTCGTTAAGTTCTTTTTTATGTAAAAACTTTACCATAATCTCTATTAATATTAAGCTGACCCGTATTTTTGCGTTTGGCTAAATTCCTATTAGTTCGGCTTTTGTTTGGATTTTCCCAAAAAATAAAAATTTCAAAAGGCAACCATTTTTAAAATTTTAGATTGGGCAGCTAAAAAAAAACCTTGTAACTCTTATTTTTCTCCCCTCATTCCCAGATGCTAGTTTCAGAAGAATCGGTGAATGCTCTCTGAAAGACCTCGAGAATTTTTTTTATCACATTACAAAAGTGTAATCGTTTGGGTAAACATAATCTAATTTTAACTTTCGGCAGATTCTGTTTTCTCATTGTTGGTTGAAAAAAAAAACAAACTTTGAGGTTCTACAAATGACAACATTGGAGGAAAAAAACCATAACGGTTTTGATTTTAGATTTGTAATTTCAAGATTCTACTTCTAATTCGAAAATTCCATTTGTAATTCAATAATTTCATTTATAATTCATTCAAAAAAGGTCCATTGTAATTCGAAAAATATAATTATTTATCAATTACACTGCGGAACACCAAAAAATAAATAAGAGGGACGACCATCATGTCTTTATATTTCGGACATGCTGATTCGAATGGCATCCTCCATATTTCGATGTATGGTATGTATAGTTTTCTTACAAAATGTCATTAAAGATTGGCTGATTTTCAGCTGGTTTTTTAACAAAAAAAAAATGGAAAACAAAGATATAACTTATAGCAATATTTCTAATGCAAAGATGGTTTAAAGCTTTTCATCATAAGCCTTAAATTCGCGGATATCTTCATTTTTTAACTTGTTTTCTAAAATAGTGGTCAGTTTTGTCACTCAGTGTTATCATGCTCTCTCAAATATCTAAAAATTAACAAAATCGGGGACCCTTCAGCAAAATCTCCCATGAAGTTGTCCCACTGCCTTAATTAATATGCTGCTCCTAAATAAGCAACATTTTTGTATTTTATTTTAAATCACTCTTATGTAGTTATTAAAATGTTGTACGTTCATGCATATCAATTAAATGCATATGAGGCATTCCACACCAAATGTCCAGCGAAAAAAAACATGTGTACCGTAAACTTTTGAATAGGTTGTATGGATAGCCCTATATGGAACTTAGAAAATTCCGTTTTTGGTTTTTCAATTTTTCAATAACTGGGCTTAGGAGGCGTGGTCAAATATTGGAATATTGGAATATTCATCCCATTAAAACGGAATGCACCACAATGTCAAAATTTTACATTCTTATATAGTTTTGTATGGGCTATCAATTAAATTTTTTTTTGGAAAATTTTCAGAACTTGTTTTGAAATTTTCCATTTTTAAAAAAGTCAATTTATCAAAAATCCGTCCACTTTTTTTTATTTTTAATTTTTTTTTTAAAGTTTAGATGCTTGTCCATCCACACAAAAAAATTTAGAAACACATTTTTCGTTTTTTTCGAGAAAATCGCATTTGAA